>VZRL01002945.1:183187-336832 GCA_013397895.1 Origma solitaria | reverse complement strand
TTTTTTTTTTTTTAATTAATAAAGTAAAACAGTCTCAGTTGTGTCAATTTTATGTTCAGTTCTATAACTCCTGGAAATATTGAGTAAATCCAGTACACTTGTGGAGAGTTTTCCTCCTAGACTGCAGAGGAAGGGTTCTCATGGAGCAAGGGTGACCTCCTGTGGTATTCTGGTAGAGATTCAGGCTTGGCCCATGTGTAAGGAGGTTTGGATTTTTATTAAATGAGGGAGAGTCACAACATACACTAACTGTTCTATAGCAACCCTGTATTTAAGTGGGGAGTACAAACATACTGTCAGAGAGGGTGGTTTTGCCTCTTTGCAGGAATTTCACTCATGTTCAGGTTAACGTTCCAGGCTGAAATGGTTTTGTTTGGTTTTGGTTTGGTTTTTTTTTTAATAATCCATAAAAGTGAAACAAAAAAGGAAATAAATTTTGTGTAATTAAAGCCTTGCAGATAAATATTCCTGTCAGTCTAAATATGTGCAACCCAGAAGCTGTGGCACAGGAAAATGCCCTGTTTTCACTGTTTATGCTGGCTGAGGTATAGACTAAATGTTCTGCATCAGCTGGAAAAAATGTATTTCTAAAATGCCTTTCTTATAAATAATCTAGTGTTTTTAATGAAACTTCATGCCGAGAGAGAGAGAGAGAAAAGCACTTTGCCACAGCTTCAGGCTTGCAGAGCTCAAGCAGTTCGAGCTGCCACAGAAGGAATCATCTGAACAGATTCAAGGTAAAGAAACCAGAACAAGGCTATGCTGTGCCTGGAGAAAAGAACCTTCGTTTTCTGTTAGATGCATGTTTTGCATGTATGTGTACTTCTTGTCATCACAATACAGGCGGAGCAGCTCTGCCACCTACTGAAGTATTTTGCTCGTTTTTATTGATGGTGTGGATGGCAGGAGGAAAATGATTTATAGTGGAAGTAACTTTGTCTCTGTTCATGGGTAGCTTAGGAGTCAACTAAAGAATTCTACAAACTTACTTTGAAGATCAAAAATTAGTTTGTTAAGTTTGAGAAGCATAGTGGAATATAAACCTCTATATTCACTCTTGAAATGCAAACAGTTGAAAATTTACCTTTTTTTTTTCTAATGTCTTATGAAACATGGAGCTAGGAATGATATCTGATATTAAAAACAATATTAACAGTTTAAATGTTAATAATGTCATTAGCGTTGTAGGAAATCAGAATAGGTAATTATAATGGACTCTCTTACAGGAACCCTAATTAGTCTTTGCTATCTGTAACAAAAACAAACAAACCCTTATTGACTCCAGAAAAGCCTTTTCTTCTCCCAAGACAATGTTATAATGAACCATTACATTGACTTGTATGACAACAAAACTTTTAGTCTTTTCACAAAAAGTAGCTTTTAGACAAGATATTGACTAAGGCATATGCCAAATAAAGGTGTAATGTAATAAAGGGATTAGAGCAATTTAATTCTGTCAGACAAAAAGCAACGTTATTACAAACTGCTGTGCTCAATTCTTTATTAAAGAAAGAAGTCCACAGATTACACACAGAAGTCCAGAGATTACAACTAGAATTTGATGAGCAAACTTCCTCGAATGATTTTTTTGCTAAAGGTGTACTTATAAATCATTTATCAGTTCTTCCCCTGCACGGACCAACTGTCTGTCCTTCCAGCATGGACTCTGTCTCTGTAGTTGTAGTGATAAACAGTTGTCCTGGGGATGTCTTTTTATCCCATCCCATCTTTGGTTTTTTTCTTGCTCTTTTTATTTGGTGTCTGGGATGGTCACTATTTCTCCCCTGACTCCACAGTCTCACAACAGGTGGGAGCCAGCCCGAGGTTTCCTGTGAGAGTTGGGGCGGGAAAGGGCAGCTCCGCCTTTCCTGCTGAGCAGGCGATGGGGCTGGCCAGGCAGCGTGGTCTCTCTGAATTATTAAAATGCAGGTATAGACATAATATCGATATCCACCTGAGATGGACAAAGACTCTCTAACTTGTTAAGGTTAGAAAGTGTATGTTTATTTCAGAACCAGAGAGCTGCAGGGATAGCTCCCAAATGTACAGCTCCGAAGTAACAATGCAACACATAACTTATTTATCTATAACAATAATGCATATTTATCTATAACAATAATGCATTTATACATATTCATAGCACAAGCGCCTCCCATTCCTTGTTTCGTATGGAAATTAGCAAAAAGTCATTAAGCATGCGCAGTTCCTGCAATGGAATTGGGTCGGTGGTCAAAAAATGGGTCTGAGGGCTGCTTTTGATGAAGTAAAATGGGTCTTCCTCAGTATAACCTTCTTACTTCGTTGATTTTTGACAATATATTTGACCCTGGAAAACTCCCAATGCTCTCTTCTATTGCTTCTAAGTAGGCTACATCTGGGCAAAATTTGTAACTGTCTAGGCTCTCCATTGAACTTCTTTTCTTAAGATTATTAGTTGTCTATTCTGAGCACAGCTGAGTAAATATCAAATAATCAAAGGGCTACTCTGCATTTAATCATTACGTTCTTTCTAGCTGAGTTCTGTGTCTTTTTCTATTCTAGTTAAAATTAACAGAACTAACTTTTATCTAAAATCTCTGCATGTAAGTGTCTAAAAGAAAACCCTGTGTTTCATCTCCAGCAGAGATACTATTGCAACGGGGGTTTTGCCTGTTTCTCTTCCTTGGGCACTGTGTCTGGCCTCACTGGCTCGTTTCGCTGCCTCTCTGCTGTTTGGAGCCGCGAGCCAGTGCATGCCACGCCGGGACCTGGCACCGGGAGTGTCCCTGTCCCCTGCCGGGAGCCGCTGTGCCTCTGCCCAGCCTGACCCAGGGCCCGGCCATGGCCAGTGAGGGCTCAACCCTAGCCGTTCTTTCTGCCACTGCTCCGGGTTTTTGCTGCGCTCTAACCCAACACCCCGTGCCTGCCGGGGCACCCCGCGGCTCCTGCTGCAGCTGTGGACTTCCTGCTACCTCTTGCTCGCTACCCCGGGTGAGCCAGCCCTGCCATTCCAGCTTGCTGCTGCGAGCTCCCTGCCGCAGCCCGTCCCGCCATCCATCCCGCCCGCCATTGCCACAGCGCCCCCTAGCGGCGCGGGGAATCAGCGCCCCTGCCCCGCCCGGCCGGGAACCAACCGCGCCCCCTGGCGGCGGTGAGCGTGCCTGCAGCGAGGGCAGGGCAGGAGAGCGCAGGGAAGGCTCTGACTGCGGCTCTGCTTTGGCTGGTGTTTGGTTTGCCTTCTTACAAATACTAGTGTAGACCTGTTATTCCTTTTCCCATTTCCTTTTCCCATCTCTTAGCCTGAAAGCCCTTGATTACGAAGTCATGAGAATTCGGAGGGAAAGAGGTCATATTCTCCATTCCAAGGGAGGTTCCCACCTGTCTCTCAGACCAAGACAACAGTTTGTAAATGTATGAGGGAAGAGGACACAATACAAAGGATAGGGCTGTTATCTAAACCCTAAATGCAGTGTCTGAAGTATTTGAATGATGAGTTCAGAGCGGTTGCATTTGATAACTAGCCTTACAGGGGGACAGAGATCTAAAGCATAAAGAGGATGAGAAGTGGTAACAGCCCAAAATTTAAAAAAAAAAACCAAACAACCCTGAGCTCTATTTTTAAAGTAAACACTCTGCATACTTTTTGCTTTAACTCAGTTCAATCTCCATAGGCTGTAGTCTGCACCACAGGCCAGGTAACAAATACCTTCCACTTAATTTAAAGAAAGATCTAATGAAGGAAATAATGAGACAGCAAAATCCTGGGCTCTCATTTTTTTCATGGGCTTGGCATGCCTAGGATTCAGTGCAATTTTCATTCAAACTGGTGGTAGAAATACGATTTGAAGAGGAATTTTAGTATCTACATATGAAAGTGCTTCCCTTGAGCAGTAGCACTGCTTCTAAGAACCTGCTCAGTCACAGCTTTGAGAAGCAAACAATCTTTAGTAGCATATGCAGGAACATCATAAAATATGCTTAATGTGCGGCAGCCTCACAGCATTATGGCCATAACCTACAGATATGAAAGTCTGGAATTACAGAGCTTGTAAAACTCCCTGTGACAGCACCGTCTGGTGTCCTCCAATAATGCTATTTATGCAATTTTTAGGGTAAGGAAAAAAATATCCTGACAACCTTTAAAGCTAAATTTGGATATAGACAAAGTGGATTTCCTGGATCATCTAGTCCAAACCTTGCTATTGCATGCAATCATTTAATAATTTCTCCACATCAGTTTATCATGTCTTCTTTAATTCCAGTTAGGTAATAAGAAAAGTTCTGTTAATTAAAAGCTTTCCTCTTTTTCTTTTTTCTGTACTCACTTATATATGATCAACTTGCAGTCCTTTTCTTAAGGGCCGAATCCTAAATTGCTGTTTTCCTTCCACAGCATTTAGCCTTCCTGATATACTAACAGAGAGCATCATATCCCCTTCAGCTTTCCCTTTGTTGCCAAGCTTTTAACTTCTTCATAAATAATTCTTTACTCCCTCCGTCTCCTAATTGCCCTTTTTCTGCATCTTCTACAAGGACAGCTCCAGGTGGGTTTCCTTGAGGCCTCACGTGAAAATGTTTATATGCCCCCCATCACTGCTGATCCTGTCTGCTTATGCATTTTATGGCCACATTTGAAGGGGGAGGGGGTGTTAATAGGATCTTGGTGACACTGTCATCTTCATGAACCAGTGTCCCAACAAATAAGCTTCCAGTTAAGAGCAGAAATATGTGTTTTCGGTCTGTAAGTTCATGGCCTGGCATTATGCACTATTGAATTTCATCACATCTCTGTTGGATCAATAAGGCTTTCCTGTATTCCATACATGCCTTTCTCTCTACTGCCAGTGGCACCTCATTTTATGCCATCAATTAATTTCCCATTTTGTTTGTATGCACAGTGGTCATTTATGAGCGTGTTAACTATGATCAATCCCAGGAACCTCTCTTGGGAAATCTGTGTTAGTAACCTCACCCATCTGTTTTCAGAGAACATATTTCTGTCTTCCATTTGCCCAGGTGTCTGTGTGACACTGTTTAAATCCTCTATTTAAGGTCATTAGCAAGGTGTATTAGTACAGAATGCCCATTCAATTCAGGTATATGCTTCCTGCCTCTCAGGCAAGACCTGGAATCCCTGCATATGTTTGAATTGCCCCATATAATCCTTCCCACCATTATCCTGGATACATCTGTTTTTCATTATTGCATTCAGAGGCTTGTTGGTGATTGCGTGAGGAGCAAGATGCAGGATGTCTGTTGAGCAAGGAACTTTGTGTGACCACTGCCTGTTCTACAGCATATTCACTGATAGATTTCAATTAAAATAGTGCGAAGCAGGATTCTGCCACTAATTTGAAAACTGCAGTAATATTGAATATATATTGTCCACAGTATACAGTGGTTTTTTTTCTGCACAGAGACTCAACTCTGTATTTCATTTAGGCATTAGAGAATGGCACGAAGCTGGCAATCTCTGTTTCCAAGATTTATCATCAGACCACAGAAGTTATGAGCTACCTAACAAGCACTTAGGATGACTCTCTCTGTTCCAGATCACATAAACTTCCAGCATGATCATCTCTAATCACATATTTCTTTGCAGCTTCTGCAGAAGATTCTACTCATTACACAGTCTTGATTAATACATTTCAAATTTGTCTGGTTTTTTTAGAAAGAATCTCTTTTATTGGTTACAGTTTGCTTCAGGTTCTTCACAATATTTCCCCTGGAAGATGATTAAAACACTAGAAACTATTTTGGAGCTGTGTGTTAGGTATTTTGCTTCAGCAGGACTGTGCTTCACTCTCTGTGTGTCTGTCAGGACCAGAGCAGTCAGCACAGATGCGGAAATACAAATTTGAGCACTAGTCCACATTTAAGCCAAGTGGTCAGGGTGGCTTTTTAAGGGAGATGCTCATCACAGTAGTTCCCTCATTTTCCCTCATGCTGTGGACTGTGGAATATCTTAGGCTTAATAACAGAGGCTTGGTGGGTCCTGGTCAACCTTTGATATTTTTGATTACACGTACTCTGCCTTAGAGGGAGACAAGCAGGAAAGGAGTAGGAGGGTGAGAACTTATAATCAAGTTCCTGGTGTCCTGCAGGAGAAACCACCTGGCTGGGATGGCAGAAAGTGCCACCTTGGCTGCCCTAAAGAGCTAGGGCTGCGTTTTGCCTATTCACTTTTTCTCTGAGATATTTAAATACCTCCCTTTATAGGAGAGCAAGGGAAATAACCTAGTAACAGGAGAAAACTAACTTTTTTATGCTTTTGCATTGCAAAGGAAAAGCCAATATTTTGACTAAGAGCTGGATAAGCCTCTACATGAGATTAATGAGAAATGTGGAAAATGCTGGAAGTTTAAGGGAGCTGAGTGAGCTATTATGAAAGAGAAAGAAATTCCAGAAAAGTGACTGTTTCTTTTAAATGCTGTACATTTTTATGAAGCTATAAGTGAATAAGGAATCTATAAGTGAATAAGGAATGAGCAGAAAGGTGTTCATCAGCAGGAATCTCCTGGGTTCTTGTACTTTACAAAAAAATCTGTAACGAAAGCAGACACTAAACAAATATCATGAAACATGGCAGTTTTTGCCTCTGGGACACAGGCAGCACCATCTCACTACGAAAACTTAATAGAGATCAAAGAAGGTAAGGCTCCTTTGAACTCTTTTCATAGTTTTTAAATGAAAATATGAAAACTTTCCCTATGAATTCAAATGAACTTTTCCTATAGCTCCAGTGAGGAGTTTATTTTGGCTGTAATGCAGGGGTTTTTTTGTCTGCGACTTTACTCAGAAAATTTCTTTAGAGAACATTTCAAATTGACCTAAGTAAGTGAAACCAGAACTACAGTGGCAACTATAGCAATTCAAACAATGTTACAGTAGAATGAAGCAGTATCCCAGTCTAAGGATTCTGGAATAAAGTGACAGGTAATATAGCTATTAGCATATGAATAGGAGGATGGATGGATGGAGTATTATCAATGTCAGTTGGGACAAGAGAAGATGTACTGCTCAATTAACTCTCTAAATGGACTGACACACTGGGGTTTTTAACTCAAAGCACAGAATTGGCAGCAAATGGGTGAGGGGATGGTATTGCTTTATCCTTTGCGTGGTCTCCCAGCGTTAACATCTCTTCTGTTCTTCTCCAGCTGTAAAAAATAATCCATTTCAGTCTCATAGCCAGGGAAGGCAAAAGAACTCCTTTTCCTGAGCACCCGCAGATAGATCATATTTCAGTCAGCTTTCCTGCTGTCCATCAGCATCAAGCAACCTTCAGGCTGCACTGAAGTTAGCCCTAACCCCGAGCCTCTCCCAGCTACACCTGCCAGGACTGTCACACCCAATGCAGAGGGAACTGACCAAATCCTCCTGGGAGGAGAGGCAGAGGTGGAACTTCTCACCTACCCTGTGCTGTGTATTTTCCACAAGTTTGCTTTTGCCTGTGCCCAGTTCAACACAGAATCAGTGACCTTTGGGACTATCTAGGTCCTACATACAATAAGGCATCAAGTTTGCATGCTCTGAATTGCTTCCTGGAGGATCTTCCCACAAGTGATAAAGGGAGCCAACACACATAATTTAGGCTTTTTCAATACCCTGCAAAGCCATCTTCAGTATTCTTCTGGATGATGACTCCTAAATTCCAGGTAAATTGCTATTTTGGCAGAATTTAGGTAGGCTACTCTTTTAAAGCCTAACTTTTAAACCTTTTGCCATTTTGCCTCTTGGCAATGACTGTACCAAGAAGTGCAGAGAGAGGTCCATAAAACACCATGGGATTCCATAAAAGAGAGAGGCCTAGTAACCTGGTGGGGATCCCTCACCTTTCACTGAAGAAATTTCTATCTATTTTCTTTGAGATAATTTGGGATTTGGTACAGACACAAAACCCAGTGCAAAACCCATCTAAGCATAGCAATTACCTTTTAAACCAGAAAGGGTATAAACTAATGAATTTTTCCTTGTGAAAGGGCAATCTAACAAAGTGTTGTGGCACATGCAGAGGTAGCCATGTAGTAAATTTCCGTGTGTCCTTTCCTCATGTCATTTGCTCATTATCAGCTGTTGCCTAAATCCAGTTTCTGAGTTTCCATAGATCAAGAATCTGGAGCTGGAGTTCCCCACATGCCACATCTCTTCTGCTTATTAACCCTATTTCACACACTCAAGCTTGAATTCGATGGCCTTGTAGCTTTCAGGAAGGTATTAGTTCAGCTGGAATTCCTGTCACTTCAGGAACATGTAAAATGGGGAGGAGAATTTGTAGTATGTTATTAAAGTCATTCATAACATTGAAAATCCAGAGATACACCCCTCTTCCCAATGCTAAAGATACTGTAAAATTATCTTCAGTACCATATAAAAGTAGAGATTGTGCTTTTCACTGTAATTCGAGCAAGGAGACTTGTGACAACGCCTTGTATGCGTCTATGGGTTTGGGTTTTTTGAAGGAGAGAACATAGGGTAGGATAGGGTAGGGTGGTGGAAAATGTCTTGCTGGCCTGAGAAGAAACATTTACAGCTGTTCTTGAAAGCATGGTGTTCTTGTGCCAGGATACCAGAACAGAACTCTGGGGAACCTCAGCTATTCCTGGGAATAGAGGCAACTTGGGAAGAACCACCATCAACTATGGCACCACACTGGGTGATTTTAATTCAAAGCATTGACCTAGTTAATTGTAGTTCAGCTTTCAGCAACAAAAAGTAATCAAGTATTCTGTTTTCATTATTCAGGAATACTTTCAAGGTGAGATGTGACCACTGCATTATACATTATTTGTGAAGAATTTCACATTTTGCACTTGAAGCATGCTTTCAACTGATGATTGTTTAATTTGAATATAAGAGCAGATTGTCTTTCACTTCCCAGGACAGTCTCACTTCCGAATTTTTTCCATTTGACAAGCACTGTTTAATCAGCTACTTTTGCTCTGAGCTGCACTGTCTAAGTTAAACTTTGGTTCCTGTTATGTTTTATCCACTAGCTTGAAGAGCCTATTAGTACCTGCTGTTATATTCCTGTGATGGTGCTTACACAGTGTAATCACATCACCTCTTTTCTTGAAAAGCTGAATAGATTGGGCACCCAAAATCTCTCCCCGGAGAGGCATTACTTCAAATTATTTTTAGGGTTCCTTTCTTAACCTTCTCAAGTATTTCAATATCTTTTTTTAAAATGCAGATACCAAAACTGGACAGTTTCCAGTATTTGTCTCGCTGATGTTTCATTCAGAGCGAAAATCTGCTATTTCCTTCTTGTTGCTCCTCTGAAACATCCAAGGATAGCTGTATCCTCTTGAGGCCCCTTTTTCCTAGGAATACAGGGAAATATATTCTTTCCTATTCTGACTCCCAAATCATCCCATGTGTGCAGAGTAAACCACACACTCCCTAGCACTGCTCCAGAGTGGCTGGCACTTTATCACCTGGAGATGTGTTTTTACATTAAGCTCTACTAAAGCACATTCTCTTTCAATTAAGTTCATCTTATCTGGTCCATAATAGGTTACAGTGTAATGAGAATGTAATGTATCATTGAATAGCACACTTTTCAAAAATCTGTTATGGATGTGGCTGTGTAACTTTACCAACCACATGATAGCTTCCTCACAGAAACATGAATCATGTTTGCTTGGCAGGCCACTTCCCATAAAAACAAACTTTGTCCATATACTGGATTTTTTTCTGTCTTCTTGTTCTTGGGGTGGTAAATATCAGCCTAATCAGCCTGTAACTAACTGGACACCATAATTCGTTTTTCTGGATCTTATCAGGAAACGCAACACTAAATCTTTCAAGATTTTCCTGTTAGGCCAAGATTTATTTCAAGTAGTGTCAAAAAGATGGTTATTCTCTCAGTCCTCCTGCCTGTTCTTTTGGTACTGTGTTGGTATATGTGTGCCATTTTTCTGGGTCTGCTGGTTTTTATTTGTTCCTAGGAGATGCTTCTTGGTATCTCTTTCGAGTCCATAATCTAGCAAACATGTCCTCCCTTTCTTTCTAAATACAAGTATTTATTAATGATATATACATTTTTTAGCCCTCTTGTGCCTCTAAATAGACAAATACTTTATTGCCCATAGCTCTTCCAGGCATGGATTTTCCCCTTGTGGTTTTTGCTTCCCTTATGAAAGCTCAGCACTTTCTAATTAATGTTGATTGCCATCTACTTTTGCCTTTCAATGTTAGCTCTACATGGTATTTTTTTTCTTCTCCTTTGCTGACTTTGCTTTTTCAAGAATGGGCTTTTAAGGAAAGTTTTCCTCTTGCTTGATGGTAGACTTTTTGGTAAACCACCATATTCCCTGTAAGCTTCTCTGTTTTATTCCCCTATTTACATTTTTCTCCCAAATGCACTTTTTTCGGCTTTGGGGAATTAATTTTTTTAAGCAGCATGTGTGTGTGTGTAAAACTTGATTAAAGCTCATTTGCTTGGATCATGGGCAGCTGGAAAAAGGCAAATATTGACACGAGATACTCAGGCACTCATTGAATGAAAGTGAATGGTATTTCCAGCAGCAGGTTTTAATAACAGGGGCTAAAATAGCCACTACCTATTAATCTTGTGAGACATTCTTTTGTTACTGAACATAGTGATGGAAAAGTGGAATTTTGGCCATCGTATGCACAAGAATAGACAGAGATAGAGTCCAGCTGTGTTTTGATCCTTTTGAAAGGCGTCAGAGTCATGGCCAAAATTCTTTTGGGGTGTTTCATACACTAAAAATCCCCAAGTCTGGGCTTTCACCGAGCCAAAATTAAACACATAGTTTAACTGCCTCCAGAGAGCAGCTCCGTCATTCTCTGAGGCTTTGCCTTTGGGGTTTTCTGTGCTTCTGTTAGTCACACCTGATTTTGGTAAGCGCGCCTGTTCTGATTCCGAAAGGTACAGCCGGAAACCTATTCGGTGTGTATTTAAAAACCTCTCTGCGAGCGACCAGCGCTCAGAGCTGCGCGCCATCGTTACACGGTAACGCTGACACCCGCAAATTTCTTATGGCACCCTGCAGCAGTCGGGAAAAGTGGGAAAATCAGAGCAAAGCTGAAGCGGGCGCTCGGAGGCACCGGGCTGCGCTCCCGGGATCCCGAGATTGGGGGAGCCCGAGATTCAGAGATCCCGAGATTCGGGGAGCCCGACACGGGCGGCCCCGGGACCGCCCCCGCCGCCGCCAGGTGGCGCCGCCGCGCCGCTCCCGCCGCCGGAGCTTCCCCCTCCGCTTGGAGCCCCCTCTGCCCGGGAGCCCCTCTGCCCAGAGTGCACTCTGCCCGGGAGCCCCTCTGCCCAGAAGCCCCCTCTGCCCGGAGCCCCCTCTGCCCGGGAGCCCCCTCTGCCCGGGAGCCCCTCCGCTTGGAGCTCCCTTCTCTGAGAGCCTCTCCGCCCGGGAGTCCCTCTCCATGGAGCCCCCTGCGCCCGGAGTCCCTCTGCCCGGGAGACCCTCTGCATGGAGCCCCTCCACTCGGAGCCCCCTCCGCCCGGGAGTCCCTCTGCATGGAGCCCCCTCCGCCCGGAGTCCCCTCCTCTGGGAGCCTCCCGCGGGACTAGGCAGCGCAGCCCCTCCGCCAGCACCCCCCTCCGCCGGCAGCCACTCCACCGAGAGTCCCTCCGCCGGCAGCCCCTCTGCCAGGAACCCCTCCACCGGGACCCCCTCCGCGGGGCCGGGCCGGGGCCGGGGCCGGGGCCGAGCCCGTATTGGGAACCGCGCCGCCGTGTGCTCGTCTGGAGCTCCCCCCGCGCCGCGCCACCTCCTCCGCGCCTTCCCCGGCCGCGCTGCCAGCAGCGGGGGAGGCAGCTGTGCGGGCAGGGCGAGGGAGGGGAGGAAGGGGCAGGAGGGAGGAGGGAGAGGGGAGGGCGGAGACGGGGCCAGCCCGAGGAAATCAAACGGCCCCGACATGAATTAGGCAGCGGCTGCAGAGGGGAGGGCCCCCTCCCCCGCTCGCTCGCTCGCTCGCTCGCTCTCTCGCTCGCTGGTCCCCGCACGGCGCCGGCGGGAGCAGCGCCGCCCCNGGCGGCCGGGCGGGGGGGCCGGCAGATGAAGATGGCAATGTCTGTGATCCAAGCGTGCCGCAGCCTGGCGCTCTCAACATGGCTGCTGTCCTTTTGTTTCGTGCATCTGCTGTGCCTGGACTTCACCGTGGCCGAGAAGGAGGAGTGGTACACGGCCTTCGTCAACATCACCTACGCCGACCCGGCGGCCGGCAGCGCCGAGCTCCGCAGCGAGAAGAGCGAGTGCGGGCGCTACGGCGAGCAGTCGCCCAAGCAGGACGCCCGCGGGCAGGTGGCCCTCTCCGCCTCGCCCGCCGACCGCTTCGCCTGCGACCCCGGCACCCGCTTCAACGCCCCGGCGCCGGGCAAGAGCTGGGTGGCCCTGATCCCGCGGGGAAACTGCACCTACAAGGACAAGATCCGCCACGCCGCCGCCCAGAACGCCTCCGCCGTCGTCATCTACAACGTGGGCTCCAGCAACGCCAACGAGACCATCACCATGCCCCACGCAGGTGAGTCCCGCCGCCTCCAGGACTGTGCTGTGGGGGCAGATGGATGGAGCCCGTTTTCCAGCCCGCTCTGCCGTCCCGCATCCTTGGGGGGCATGCTGCTGCAGAAGGTGTCCTCGCACCTCCTGACAGCGAGCAGGACGGGCTGTGGGTGTCGCTGGGCGGTGGGTGCCTATCGTGGGGCCATGGAGCACCTCTCGATGCTGCCGTGGCAAAGGATGGATGTGCTGCTGGCACACCCGTAGCAACGCGCGCCCGTGCTCCAAGGGTGAAAAGTTTGGGAGGTGTAAAGTTTGGGTTTAGTCAGTGGAATGGAGGGGACGCTGAGCCCACCGTGGGGCACTGTGTTTTGTTGTGTCCTGAGGGTCCTCTGGCAGGTGCCGTGTGGCATCGAGTGAGACTGAGAGCTTGGGAAGGGGAGAAGTTGTAGTGTTGTGCTGCAGGCTTATCAGGAGGTGCAGTAAAGTAGGGAACACGGTGTCCACAGTCTTGGCTGCGATAGTGTAAAAGCTATGAGATCGAGTGGGAATGTCGAGTATCTGATTTGGTGAGAACATGAGATACGTTGTCCAGGACTGGGATGGGGGGAGCGTTTCACTCTCCCAGGTGAATGTTCTGATGGAGTTTGTGCTTGCAGTGTCAGCACATGGGTGGCCGGGTCCCAACATGTGCTTGTCAACTAGAACCTAGCCAAAATCCAGTCATTCGAAACCAGCTAAATCTTGGCTTATGCCCACAAAAAAACCCCATACCGTTTTTGTACCAGTGTTTGATCTGAAATAATGTTGTCTTTAAAACCGTTCACCAGATTTATATTTAGGGACCGTGTTTTCTGCCAGGGGTCACTTGTCTTTTATACCAGCTGCCTATGCCATGGAGACAAAATGCCACCTATTGTGAAATCTCAGTTTGGTTTCCATCCAGTAACTAATCATGCCCAGCTGTTTCATGCCAGTTGAATCTTAGTCGAGTTGGGGTAAATTGAAACACAGAAATGCTGCAAAACAGGATGTTATTCTAATGACATGTTAAATTTCCACAGTAAACTAGCTAGCTTGGATGTGCTGAGAAGCAATTTGTTGCCTAACTATAGTGTTATAATACTGCTGATGCAAAAGCAGCGCTTTTGGAACCTCTTGTGTCCGGCCTCTTTCAGAGATTAACCATTTGTATTGGGCAGATTAGTTTTTCTTTGGTAAGGTTGGTGGAAGATGGGGGTTTTTTTAGTGTTTTCCTTTGGTTTTGTGAGACAAGCAACTCATAACCTCCTGAGCTTCTTAAAACTGTGCTTTATAACCTGCCCATGGTTTAGCAGCTGTTCAGATTATACTTCTTGCTACTTTAAGTATCACAGATTATATACTAAGCAGTATAAAGCAGTAGGAGCTTGGCATACTTAGGCACCCTCAAAGTAAAGCTCAGGCTGTTTTAAAACCTAAGATGCAGCATGGCTTGTTCTTCTCTAGTGAGTTTTTCTAGAACTGCCAACATGTTGGATCAATTAATGGGCTGCCTGTTTTTAAAGTATGCAGTAAGCTGTTTTCCCACACAAATGGTGTTTTATTAAGAAACGGTGGGAGTAAAAAATGTGTCTAACCTTTTAAAATGTTAGAGCTTTGGTTTGTTTCAAAGTCTAAGATGAAGTAAGGAGGGAAACTTTCTTATTGAAAGGGCACTCCGATTTAAAAAATATGAACATAGTATCAATTATCCTGGGGGAAGCTTCTTTTATGTCATATAGGACATAGGATTTGTTGTGAGTATCCTCTCTGAGCACGGAATTGATACCCAGCAGTGGGTTTGTACAGCACCGGAGGCTGAAATGAAAGGGAACTTTCAGAAATTAATCTGGACCTGTGGAACATGATCAGTTAGACCAAAGGACTTTGCTGATTGATTGGATGAGGTTGTCTTCATTCTAAGGGTTTTTGTTCAGCAAAGTTGAATAATGGTTGTTGGGCTTACCTTAGAGAAAATCTGTCCTCTGCACGCAGTCAAAACCGAGAGGAATTTTCAAGCACAAGTCTGCTGGAACAGAATGGAAAATAATTGTTCTTAGATATTTAGCAAACTAGCAGGGATTCAGTACTTTGCTCTCCCTCTGGTACCACTGTTACTCTGGGACAAAGCGAGTGTTCAGGCTGTGTAAAATCATGGCTGCAAGTTTCTGACTTGCAGCCTTTGACGTTTGCTTGTTCCCAGTCTGAATGATAGCACAAGATTTAAGGGAAAAATGAATCAGTTTCTTGGTTTCTGAGTTCAGCAGCATCTGCAGTGCTCTGCCCACGCCAAATCCTGGAGTGGGAAGAAGAAAATTCCATCCTGGAAAATACTTGGAGGGTGAGAGGGGAGGGTGAGATATGACCTAAAAAGCAATTTAAAAGTCAAAAGAAACATGATGTTACTCCCTTTTTTTTAATTATTTTCCTCCCACAGATTTTTTTGAAGTTTCATAGAAGCTTAAACAAACTCTTCCTATGCAGAAAAGTGTATCCTGTTGCATAACAATGTGGCTCCAGCCCTGACTAAATAACTGTTACTCCTAGGAGTAATACTACTCCTAAGAGAGGTTTTTTTCCTTGTATACATTTTTGTCTTCTGCATGCTTTGCCTTCTTTCTCTTATTGTCACTTTACCTATTTGTGCTGCTTTTTCTGCTCCTCTCACCCGCACGCACTCTTGTTTGTTTGTCTCTACCCCTGTGCTTCATTCCCTGCCTTAACCACGTTAGTGTACCATTTCCTAGTGCTTTGCCCTTGCCACTTTTTTCCCAAGGCTCTCTTTCTCCTGCCAAAGAACTTACCTCATGGCTCTATGTTTAATTATATTTCCTGTTTTCTGCCACAGTGCATGCCAATGACCCTTTGCTCATGTGGTGCCTCCTAATTTTAAAATCTATAGGCAGCTGTAGCAAGATACTGTGTGTGAAGTGGAAGGAGGGCTCATAGACCTCCCTCCCAGCACTCCCAAATCAAAGCCAGGGTAGTATTATATCAAAGCTTGTTGTGGAAATCTTAAAATATGACTCTCCAGGATTTATTTATAGAGCACCATGCAGCACAAAGTGTGCAATTTGAACCAGCCTTTGCTTTCGGGGAGCTCGTTCTGAGGTCACTGCTTGCACACCCAGAAGGGTGAGGTGGAGTTGTGGCATCTGCGTTCCCGGGGAATGTGGAGCTCTGGGGTTCTCTTGCCAGGATGTGCTTAGCTTGTACATCATCTGCTACAGCCTGTGCAAACTGGCGTCTTTATTTTTATTGGCTTGAAGGTTGGCATAGGAGCTGTGAGTATGATTTTGTTTGCTTTTTGACTAAGTAGGCTTCAACCAGAGAAGGAACAAAAGCATCTAGAATTTCTATTTCAGGTGCTTTGCATTTCTCCTAGATCAATTTTCCTAGCAGAAAAGTTCTCTAATAATATAGAAGATGTTCTTTTTTCTTCAGAAAAATAATCCATGGTGTTAGCTAGGGTCTCTCATTGAAGTTTTTTTCTTATTCAGACCAAATTAGCTATTATCTAGGTTTGAAAAGGCTCTAGCCACTGCATCTACACTTAATAACTTCGTATTAATTTGAAGTAGTCTTGCCACCTGTTGTAGCACATCGTAACATTTCCTCTGAGCTCTGAATAGAGACAGTAAGAGAGCCTTCCAGAAGGTGATTCAAGGTGAGAACTTGCTTCTCTCCAGTTCATATTTGAGGGAACCTACACTGACCATTTCTAACTTGGGAACCTCTCAGGTGCTTGGGGCAAGGGAGGAATGTTGACTGCGACTGTATGCGATTCATATGCGGGTAAAAGTCAGATCTCTAATATTCTACACAGTTTGTAACATTCAGTTGGAATTCTGAGGTGCATCAGATTATCTCACAGAACGGATGTGGTTAATACGTGAAGTAAATTGTGTCCTCTGTGTTTTGCACCAGGAACATATGCGTGTATTGCATTCTCCATATTCTGCTTTTCCAGTGCATCCCATCATAAATTTTAAGTCAGGTGCCTCACCTGTGACACCCCTTTGCAATGAAGTACAGATGCCTTGGGTTTTGTAATGGCTCACACAGCAGCAAGTAACATCTGTATCTTTGATATGAATGGGATGGGATGGCTTTGACTTCTCCCCTCTGGCCCTCAAGAGCTGTGTGTGTGTGCCAGAGTGCATGAGGAGGGCATGGCCAGCCCCCTGCAAATTCAGATGTGTTCCTCTGCATGTACTGTGAACGGGGCAAGCCTTGATCTGCAAGCATTCAGCTCAATAACAGATTCTTCCCTTGTACTCAGGTTTTTGTTCCATCATCAATGACTACTCTTACCTTTTACATATTTTAAGATGTGTTGGTAGCAGTTTGGACTTCGGGCTGCCCTGTAGATTTGTACTGATGTGCAAATTAAATACTGAAGTTGAAGATTTCTCTCTTTATAAACTTATTTCAGTACTGTAGCTATGTTTGTTTCCTTACTAAAACAATTGTTTTCCTAAACTTTTGTGGAATTCTAATGAGGAAAATGTGCTGAGAGCTTTCACACTGAATTTACATACGGGTAAGTGTGAATTAATTGAGGGCTGGAGATTTCAGCCTTCCAGAGCCTACCATAATTTTTTTCTGTTCCAGGGACCCAAGATTGATTGCTAATAGACACTCGGTCAGTGGAGGAGGGAGATGGAGATTAGTGCATCTCTGAGCCCTATCCATTGCAGCATTGCTGGGATGTGCTGCTATCCTTAGGAACTCAGAGGAGCTCCTGGATCCATCATGTAGGCTTGGCTTTCTGCAGTTTTTGAAAATCTATTTCTTTGTGTTTATCAAAATCCAGGATTTATAGCTGACAGGCTGTCCCACTGCATTCCCTGGTGGGCCACGCTTCTGCCTGCTAGTTCTGCTTTGGTGAGGCTCTAGACTGCTCTGTTGCCCATGAGTTCAGCTGTGCCAGGTGGAGGGGCACTTGGAGCTGTTGGGGAACTCATTTAGCTTAAACTGAATTAAAAGGAATGAATTTGACCTTCAAGGACTAGAGCAACAAAATACCATTAGTCCCTGGTACTACTTGGGACAGCCACTTCAGCTGGAGCTCTGAGTTTTGTCATTAGATTCGATGCTTTTTGCCTTGTTGAGTCTTGCGTTTTTCAGAGTATCTCCTTCAGAGCCCACTGCAGACTGTGGGGACAAAGGCAGTGGAAGGACACTGAGCCCCTTGAGCTTTGGATGAAATCGTAAGGTACAGCTTTCCCTGCAAAGTGGTGAAGTATTGACTCATTGAAGATTTCATTGATCCTCCAAGCTCATTGATTGCAAAAGCAGTTAGACTTCTGCTTTGGTTATCTGCAGCATTTGTAGGTAGTGACATTCACACAAGTGCTCTCTTCAGGTCTCTGCAGTAGGAAGCGGCACAGCAAGAAGAAAATCTTCCTCAGGAACAAAATTGTATCCACATCCACGCCAACTGCTGCCTGGTGATCTGGAGCACCTCCTTTTGGTATATAGTCCTGAGAAGAATGGCTTGCTTTTGATAAAGCAATGGTCTGTCCTAGTGCCATTACTATTTTGTCTTTAAAATGGTTTGTGTTAGCTTGGGTTATTAGAATATTGTGGCAGTCTGTGGCTTAGTACAACTCAGTAATTGATACAGATATATTTCTGTGCTGCCTCCCTTCATGCCACATCACAGAGGACAGGAACATATTCAGCGAAAAGGGAGAGAAAACTATGTAGTTCAGTTCAGTGTTGGCACTCTTAAGTGTCTTTTCCTGATAAGAGGGCGCTTTCTACTTTTCTCATGTAAGCAAAGGCCTAGAAGAACCCATTATTGTGCCACACTTGTTTGATGGAGCCCATGGTGCTTTGTCATGTGAGATGAGTGAGTTTCAAGTGACGTGTGCCTCCTTACACCACGAGCCAGGCTGAGGAAGAGTTAGGGCTTTATGAAGGGATAGCCCAACAACTTCTCCACTTCCCAATAATTTCTGCATAGCTAACCTGCACAGAAACAGCATTCATTTCAAGACAAGCCCCACTTCTGCCCTTTCAGCTACATTTGAGTACCAGTCACTTGATGACTCCTTTGGTGCAGAAGGGAGCGAACAATACAATCATTGACTCATAGAAATCAGATATGGAAAAGATTGAGTAGTCCATGTAATCTGCCACCTTACTAATGCAGTGCTGCTTCCTACAGTGTTACCATCCACTGCCATCGCAGGGCTTTTTGCTTAGCATCTTGCAAAGGAAAGAATTTCGGGGTGCTTCAGAAACAAATGGAGTCTGTGTGAGGAGAATGGTCCTGAGGCAAGAGATACAAAGTGTAGGAAGATGTTAATTAGTAATACTATATCTTGCAGGAATATTAAATTCTGGTAACTTCCACAAAGGCAGAGCTGCTAAAAGGTAAGGTTTAAAGCCAACTGTGTCCATTGTACCACACAGTCTAGGAGAGTTATATTGCAATTGTAAGAAGAAGGAGGTGGCAAAGTATTTTGCAACTGGTTGTGTCCAAACAGGCTTTACTGGGCTATGTCTTGATTCTGCAGTGGGATGTCATCCAGGGCTTTGTTGGTGACCAGCTCTCTCCTCATTTCACTTCATAGTGTTTTGGTTTCTCTGGAAAAGCAATCTGGATGGCTCAGCCTCAGCTCAGGCACTGCACACCTTGACCAGGTCCTGAGCGTGGATGAGCAGGGGTCAAGGGCCCCTCGGAGTGTGCTGCTTTTCATGAGTGCATGTGGCTGTAGCATCTCAGAATGTAATTCTCTTGAGAACTACAATTTCTGTTACCTGAAGGAGAAAACCCAAACCACTTAGGTGAAACCTTAACTTTTAAAATTCACCGTATTAAATCTACCAGCTTTATATCTGTTATCTGATGCACTGGCCACATTAGTGTAACAAGAAGTAATTCTTCAGCCAGCTTAGGCTGAATTACTGAGTTAGATGCTTACCACCCTGCTGGAAACAATGGGTTTTAGTTCAAAAAAGGATGGGGGGGAAACACCTCTTCTTTCACCAGTTCTAATAGATAGGTTTTAAATATAGTTTGCTTATAAAACAGCAATACTATGCAGCTGTGTTTTACAGGAGAGGCCTAACAAGGCCATTCTTTACTTTCTGTCTCCTCTTCAATAAATTATCTGAAATAAACCTTAGAAAACTGAACTGACGAGAAATGAAGGAGACAATGAAAAGATTAAACTGTTTGTTTTATTGCTATTCCACACAGAAAAATTAAAAGCTAGTGTACTTTATTCTGTGCTGCTTAAAGATAGAATAGCTTTTTTTAATAATTGTTAGTTTCTTTTCCCTCTCAAGAGTGACTTATAAATAATGTCAATAAAGTGAAGTGCCTGTTCATTTGCTTCTGACGATATAATGACAGTGATATTCAATTATACTGCCAGACCTGAGGGTCTGTCAGAGTTTTGGTCTCGAATTCAATGTGTTTATGTACATGATTGTCCCTGCTGTAAATTGGAAAGGTAGCCTGTTTATTTTCAGTTTGAGACAAAATTAGAAGGAGAAATAAATGTTTATCTTTTTACTTCCCAGATCCCAGAAACAAAAATTACAGCCATGTAGCTCCATCGAGTCCTGGCTTGAATCTCTTGTATACTCCTTAAACATAGATAGAAGCATTGCATCTGCATAGGAATGTAGTTCCTCCAGGGATACATGGAATAGGGTGGGTTGGCAAGTGCTCCCTGGTGCTACACACTTAATGAGACATAGCTTTTTAAAATTAATTTGTATTCCATAGTGTCCTGAGCATTTATATCACAAGAGAGGACCTCAGCAGTGGGGTGCTCCATAACAAAGCAGTTCTTTTTGTATGGTTTTCTGCCAAGACAGGCCCTTACTACTGACATATTTGTCTATAAACCATCATCATTTGTCACTGAAATTGGCCTAATGATAGAGGATTTTATTCTTCCTTGTAATTTGTTCCATATCTTGGGCTTCCTCCCTTCTCATATGCTCTTTGGTTTGCTCCTTACTGTTCAAGGCTCTCTTTACAAGCTGTCTCTTTTTTTTTGCAAGCCATTGTAACATTATCTCACCAGGTAATATATGTATTTTAAAGGGAATTACACATCACATTATTCTCTAGCTTCCAGCTCTGTAAATGACACATTGTTAAATTGTGGTCCTCTGTTTGTTGCTTCACCTTGCAATCCTTGTCAAAAAATCTTTTTTTTTTTTAAGCATGGTCACTGTTATGTTACATCGAATGTGCCAGACATTACTCAGCTGTGTTCAGAATGGACTCCAGTGCCTAGTGGGTACTTTCATCTTTAGTTAACGTATGTACCTAATCCTAAAATTGCTGTAAAATGGTGTCAGCATTAGTTGGATATGTGTTGTGAGTTGCCTGGGTTGAGACCCAGCACAATAAGCTGTACGGTTTTATTGTTTTGGTTTAATTGATTTGTGGCGCACTTCAGAACTTCTGCACCTAATTGTTATTCTCATAGTAGCAGAGCATTTCCAGATCCTCAGGATCAAAGCTCTGGGTGTCTAACAAGTTTCACTATAAAGGATTTCTTGCATTTTCAATTATGCAAGAGTTCTCTATCAGTATCTGATAAAGATCTCTCTGGTTTTACATCCTGTGATGCTAGCTAAAATGTTCCTATTCTTTTTCCTGTTCCATTTCAGTAGTTTCTGTTAGAAGACAGAAATTATTTCTGCTTTTCCTTTGCCCTTTCAAAAATCTCTGTGTTAGAGAATCTTACATTGTCGGCCATATTTCTAGTGTATGCCTGTGTTTGTGCTCAAAAATAAATCAGCCTTTAAAACAGGACAGTCTCATGCTGCAGTCAATTCATGATTGCTTCTTATACTTGCACAGAGTATGCTTTCCCCTCTTGTGCCTTTTAAAGCTTTTATTACATGCTCACTGTCTCCTGGTTTTACCTGCCACTCTCATGTTCCTTGACAGAGGCAGCTTTTGCAAGATTGTGTAATCTCTGTGCCTGGTCTCCTATTGCTCTCTATGTGTCCATGTGTTTGAAGGACCATCTGGTTGTCCATCAAATTCATACCTTCAGTAAACACTTTATCAAAATTTCT
This sequence comes from Origma solitaria, assembly GCA_013397895.1. Taxonomy (NCBI): domain Eukaryota; kingdom Metazoa; phylum Chordata; class Aves; order Passeriformes; family Acanthizidae; genus Origma; species Origma solitaria. The sequence goes on along the minus strand of VZRL01002945.1, from coordinate 315,290 downwards.
CATGCTGAAAATGAGGAGCTGTCTGAGTAAAATACATTATGTCTTTTTATAGTGTTACCTTTGATGTGTTTGCCTTGCCTTATCTTTCCTTCAATCCTATACCTTCTTTATTTTCTACCTAATTTTTTCTCTCTTTTGGTTTGTTTTTTTTTTCTTTACTGTCCATGCTTCCAGTAAATCTTTCCCTTGGATTTCTCACCCTTTTTTTCCCTTGCCTTCTTCCCTTTCCCTTTGTGCGCTCTGCACCTGTTTTTCATCTCTTCTATTTTTTTTTTCCTTTTCTGCCCACTCCTTACCAGGTTGGCAAAAGGAGCCAAAGGCTATTTGCTTTGCATAAACGTTGACTGTAAGAGGAAGCAGAGCAGGATTATGCTGTTTTGGTGGCTTTGCCTTTGCAGCTGACTCCGGGTTTAGAGAGCATCTGCTGTCTGCTGCTCAGGGTGGGCTCAGAGGAGAGGGACACCAGCAATTGGGAAGTCAACAGAAGAGTGACAGGCAGAGCACATTTGTTATGCATAGGAGGGGCTTGTGCTCAACACTCCTAAGTCTTTTTCATGAATCCTTGAAAGGCTAAATTCTGGTCTGTTCTCTTTCATGCTTTTATGGAAGAAGATTAAGTTTCCCCCCACTGGGTGCTAGAAAAACTGATGGGAAATTTTTCTATCAAAAGTGTGTTTCTTAGGTAATGAAATGGATTTTCAACAGAAAACTGTTTTGGAAAGCTTTTGCTCTCCAGGAAAAATCTTACAGGTCTGGTTTGAAAAAAAAGCTTAATTTTAGTAAATATTTTATATTTCTGAATTTTAGTTTCAGAAGCAGTTTGGTTTCCCTTTCCCTTTTTTTGATGATATATTACATTTTAATCAGCTTCTACCGACTTTAGACACTAGTTCCCTTCCAGAGCACAGACCTGACTTTTTCCCAGCTCACTTTTCTCCAGGAATCAATGTATACATCTGATCACAAGTATTATTTAAATATACTCATCTCAGGTTTGCAATGCTGAATTTCTTTTCCCTGTGGCTGGGTGACAGCAGCTTTCTGTCTTCCACAGTGCAGTCCCTAAGCTGTGTAGGGTCTTTGGCCCTTGCTGTGTGTCTTCCCTAGCAGATTCCAGCACAGATTCCAGATTCTGGATACACACAGGAGTGATGCTCAGCATGAGATACAGATTGCCCTCACTGACTAAGGCATAACAAGGATCAGGAACTGGCAATGGAAGTGAGATAAATTCAGGCTTGTAGCAAGATGCAATTTCCTAAATGGTTGCCCATACCCTGGTGTTACTTGCATGGGACTGGATAACTCCTAAATGTCAAATCCTGGGAAAATTACCCCATTCTCTGGGAAAATTATGGTGGTGTTTGTACAAGGAAGGTTAGAGAAGGTGTTCACAGTAATTCTTTATGGTTTTAGGGCACTTCTCTGGAACTACCACCCAGCTCTTTTCCACACTTGGGGACTCAAAACTGCTTTGGCAGAAGCTCTGCACTATGGGCAAAGATAAACCCTGTTGAGTGAAGCATCAGCTTTTCACAGCAGGATCTCTGCTGGGTGACAGTGATGAACCAATATCAGGTTGATATTTCTTTGTGACTGTTGCTCATAGAGGAGGAAACTGCAAGCAAAGGCACTTGCAATAAAAACAGTCTGAGCCACTTCTCTTTTCTGTGTCTGGAGATAGCTAACAAATGCTTGTTAGCCTCCACCAAACAGCCATGTGCTGAAGCTTGTCTTGCAGCGCGAGAGACGTGAAAGCTTTTCTCTTCTAAAACTTTTATTTAACGGTTGAATGCCAGCACAAGGGAATATTGTGATGGAACAACTTAGAGCAGCAAAGCTGCCACAGGTGAGAGTGAAATAGTTCAAAAGACAGAAGTACCATCATTCACTTTGCCAGGGAAACAGCTGAAATAGCATTAGATGAAAGTCACGTGGATGAACCTGAATCTGGGAGAGGTGAATTTATGTTGATGAGAAAATAAAAGCCATGAAAGAAGGTGGTGACCCCTGTGGGCAGGTCTTCCTCTTGGAGACTCTTGAAATGTCTTTGACTCATCCATATATCTTAAACCTCATTTCAGTTCTGCACCGACTCCCATTTCTCACTGGCACCCATGTCCTGATCTTTGACATTTTCTTGTTTGCTGCCTCTCTGCTGTTTGTCCCCGTCCTACCTGGCTGCCTTTACAGGGGGTGGGATCGTTCCTTGATATGACAAGGTTCTTGGGCAGCTCCGGTTTGAGCTTGTGTGTTTTCCTCTCATTGCCTTGAGCCATTTTGCATGTTTGGGAATGAAGGCTTGCACTGCTCCCAGAGTGCTGCCCAGATGCATCCATAGGTGAATTAGGTGGGGAAAGCTACCAAACAGCTTAGCTGCTGTGAAAGCCAGGAGCTCTGTCTGAGGCAGTCGGGATCCTCTAGTGCACAGGGATTCTTCAGGGAACTCATCTGTCTTCTTCACTCCCCTGACCTACTGACCCCTGCTTAAGAAGGTACACAGGAAAAATGTTTTTTTCAATGTTTGTGGGGTTTTGGTTTGGTTTTCTTTTTATCTAGAGACGTTCTCTTCTCTTTATCAAAGACCCAAACAGTTTCTCCCTTTTTTTTCCTATCCTAGTCTCCTAACCAGAACTTGAGATGCAAGTTATGAGAGTCCACAAATAATTTTTAAAAGAAAAATATGACTGCATAACAATTTATTTCCAGAATTATAGTTTCTAATGGTTGTTAGTTCAAAGAAATTTTTGGTGCCAGAGAATTTATATTATCTATTTTCTAAATATGCATGACATCACTTCTTTCTGCAATAATTAAGGGCTTCATTCCCATTAACTAATTCATGTAACCATCTTTCTCCTATTAGACTTACAAAAATAACAAAGCAAACACTAAGTTTTTAGTATAGAATATCTCCAGTTGAGTACCTTGTACATTTGAAGTGTAGAATCTGTTCTTAGTTCTTAACCAATGCTGTGTTGAATTAGCACAATGATTACTGTTGTGTTTTAATTTTGTGGCCACAGACCAGGAATATTTTTTGCCAATGCAAAGATAACACTGCAGCTTCTATCAGAAAGCTGTTGTCTTTGACTCTGACTAGCCAAATCTGTTGTGGATTAGCCCACAAAACAGGAGCTACTGTACATACATAAAACAATCGACTCTGTGCTAGTAATGACAGCAGGGAAGCAATTTTAACTGTGTCTCACCTGGACTAATACAGCAACTCCTAAAATCTCTACCTGGCAAATAAAAACTCTTCTCACTTTATTAAGGTAGTGATCTGGCTGTCATAAAACTCAGTAGTAGGTATTTTAAAATTTAGGTTAGACATTATTTCTAATGTCTACATTACATTAAACTAATTTGGAGAACGCTTTGTGTCCCAGTTCAGGAAAATGTTTGCATGAATGGTTATAGTTAAGCTCACATTTAGTTCTGGCTGAGAATGGGCTAGAAGTTGAGCGCCTTGACTAAATGTCACTGAAAGTTCTTTTGTGAGAAAATGTCATCGATGAAAGATATAGAAGTGTCTGATGTAGCCCGGAGGCTTATTACTAAGAATGTTACTGTGGTCACCTTGGCTGAAGCTTATGCCCTCCTGTAGCTCTATGAATGCTCAAGATCCTTACAATAAGTACTTGTAATTGTAAAAATAAGAAACATATACTTTATATATTTCGTAAAACAGGTGCTTTATAAATACCCATCACGAGATAATTTCATTATTTTTCCTTTCCCCACATGGTTTGGCTTCTGCTTTCTGCGTTATCTGGCCTGTCTGCATCACAATGAGAAGCAAAGTTGCTTCTCAGCTTCCGGTGAGCACTGTGCCCCTTCCATGTGTGGAAGAGCTGCCCACCCAAACCCTTTAAAACCCAGCTGCTGTCGGTTCTTCACTGTGTTTTATTTGACGTCTGTCACCATTGCATGCAGAGGAGCAGTCACAGCTGTGAGAAGTGTGCAGAGGAACAATCACAGCTGTTATTTGCAGATGGCTTAAAGATGTGTATCAACCAGTCATTTGTACTTGCTAGGTGAGCTGGAGGAGTTCATGCAATTTAGAATAACCACACAGCATTTCTGCTGATCAGGGAGTTCCCTGATTTGTAAATACATGTATATCTGAGGCCAATCTGATACACAGCAGCTCCTTACCTTGCGCCCATTCCAGTTTGGGGATAATTATTGCAATGTTTTGCAGATTTGGTTTCAGTAGATACAATTTTGCATCCTCCCTTGTGGCCTTATCAGTCTGTCAGCTTCATTTTGCTTTGAGAAATTCAGGAGAGGTTTCCTTAATATTCCCAGTGGTACATATTAATTTTGGGTAGAACTTGTAGCCATTTAGACAGTTGTTTGGGTTATGTTGAGATGATGGGAAACTGTAACCAAGGAGGAGGGAAGTGTGAAATTAACAGATATTCTTCCTTTTGTCATTACTAAAAAGCTAACTGCCACATTTAGTTAAAGGGATCTGCCTGGAAATAGTGCAATCATTACTTTTAATAATCTTTGAGTACATATGGGTGCCCCACGACAACTGTTAACATCTCAGAAAGACTTGCTAGACCAGGCTAATATTAATGTAGGATACACAAGTACTAATGAATACCTGAAGTGACTCAGTAGTGTCTTGAGTGCTCTGCAAATCTGTGTTTATCAGCACAAGCCTCAAAGATGTTCCACAATCCATAATGTGAATGGCCTGCAGTGGGAGTGGAGGTGATTAGTATCTGTTAGTGCTGTGCTTTTCACAGGCCTGGGCCCTAGTTTGCCTTCTCCTGTATCTCCTTGTTTAATAAAACAGAATTGGAATCCATCCATCAGTGAACTGCTACAGGTTTGATTAATTTGTAAATAAACCTGATGTTCATGCTGCTTTCCAACAGTTGTCTCCACTTGTTGGCAAGGGTTTCAGGATCTGAGAATGCATTAAGTCTTTACTCATAAAGTACACAATATTAAGTCAACTTAAAAAAATAATTACAATTTCATTTTGGTTTCCATCTTTAATAATGAAATGTTCCTATCATTGAAATGGATAATATTCACAGCATATAAGCTCCCCCAGGCTCTAGCATTGAAGAAACTGTACTTTTTTTTGGGAAAGGGTGCCGCTCTCTGCGTACTTGGTAGCGTGAAAATTGAAAGAATGTAGGAAGTTTTAAATAGGTGGGTGAATTTTAGATCCACTTTTCTAGCTAGTTTGAAGAAGCACACGAATTACTTGGCTGGAAAAGCCACAGGAAGCTCACAGGAAAGAAAAACTTCTCCAGCAGCAATATACTGATCTCAGTAGTTCATACATATTGGGATTAGAATGGGCTCTAAACTGACTTTTCACAGGCCATGCTTTGCTTATGCAGACTGCTTTCAGACCAGCTCAGGTCCTGATTTCTGAACTTTCAGGTTAGTCACTATTTAAGGGTCTCCCAAGCTCCCATTTAATTTAATTATATTTTTACATGTTATGAAAAGAAATCCAATAACTGTCCTGTAAATTCCAGCTCCTGAATTTTTCATTTAGAAAAAGCATTCTAAGATTGCTGATTTCCAGGAATGCACTTACTTATGCCACTAATTTGTAACCCCAGTTCTGCAGTCCTAACAGTGCTGAAGTCAATGCCAAGCCTTCCTGAGGATTTAATTGCCACAGAGTTAAATCAGGGAAATAAACACCTGAACTCATTCTATCTTCTGCTGCCCTCGCAGTATTTAACGCTTTGTCAAGTACAGGAGAGCCACCAGCAGACATAATACCAGGCTTTCCCCAGCATTGGCAATGAAGTATCAACAATCAGCATTTCATATGAATTGTACACATCTGTTGGATCCAAACAATGCAGGAGACAGCACCATCATTAAGATCATTTTGTAATTGAGTAAAATGACAGGCCAGCCTGTGAGCGCCTTGAACCTGTAAATATTAACTGGCGTGAGTTCTCCAGCATATTTAACAAAGGGTCCACCTGGCCTCAAGTCAATGGATAAACTGTGTAGCCATTGTTATATTTATGATATGGGCAGAAGTTAATTTTCTTACATTTTGAAGTGCTTGAGAATAGTAGGTCATGCCTTACGTGTATTTCTGACAGTGGGCTTCAAAACAATTTTTTCCTGAAATCTACTGCCAGCTGAAGTTTGGTTCCTGCAGGGCTCATGGCTTCTGTGTGCAGTGAAAGGAACTGGGTGGTGTGGTCCTGTTAGGGCTGTGTTGGGAAGGGGCTGAGAAGCTTGGTGTGCAAGATGCACATCCCTGCTAGCTCAGGGGTGTGGGACAGAGGGTGCTGCCTGACAAAAGTCACAGTCGAGATAAAATCTCCGGAATCTGGAGCAGGTACTGGCTGGATGCACAGCAAAAATACCTGTTCTAAATTTGGAGAGCGAGAGCAATGTGGTTTTCACACCTTTCTTCGCTAACTGGTGTACTAAGAAGGAATGGCAATGATGACAGCCTCATCACACGGCGAGTGCTTCCGTGGTGGTTGTTAGAATGCTCAAAATTAGCATTCACAATCTCCAGTGAAGGAGTGGAATCTGCGTTTTATGCCATCCCTCTATGTACCAAATAAATGTGGACAGTTGTCATAGAAATAGTTACAGAGACAAAGTCTATCCACATTAAGCCTAGCAGAGGTCATTTCTAAACTGTTTCCTGTCTGACCAAGTTAAGATGGCATTTAATATGTGCTGAATTTGTTCCAGACAGAGGATTAGTTATTAGATCTTGAAATACATGGCTGGTTGGTGAATTTTTTTTTTATTTTTTCCCTAAGTTTTCTGGACATATGATTCAGCTGAAGAGACCACAATGTAGGCAATACCACATGGTGATTTCAGTGCCTTCGTCCTGGCATGCATATTGTGTTTTGAGTGATGCCGATCTGTTTTGAGAGCTTGTGGGATTTTCAAAACCACTGCTATGTTAATCTCATTTGGGTTCTCTAACATGCTTCAGATCGCTCTCTCTTTTTCAGAGTCTGATTACAAGGTACTGAGTGATGTTTTGTACTGCAAATGGCTTGTTTTCAGTTTTCACTACACCTTCATTTTGGAAATCTGTGGCTGTTTAACCTCTCTGTAAGTTTTCATCGTGCCTCATTACGATGAAATTCTCTGTTAATGGAGGTGGTTGCTAATGAGAGAATCTCTGTCTCTCACTCAGTAGAGGCCCTGCTAAAGACATCTTGCCTTTTGATCTCCTTGATCCAGATTAATTGTAGGAGGCTAAATGCAGATAGAAATATCAAATGCACAGCAATGCTTAACAGAAATGTTACAATTACATACAAGTATCAGAAATCAAAGGAGGAATTCAGATAGGTGATTGAGTATGGAAATAACAGGGTAGCTGAAGTTCATGATTTCAGCTTGTAGTTCAGATGTGCTTGTACATAGACACTGAGTCATCCAAGGAAGAAAAGTAAATGAGGAGAGAGAACATAAGCTGTCACACAACAACCGAGGCAAATAGAAATACCTGCCTTTCATGTCCTCTCACATTGGGGCTGAATTCCTCTCTGATGCGATCCAAACACAGAAATACGTGAGCAGCAGTAGTATTACCAGCAGAGGAAAATTTTCAATAGTTATGACTAGCATTCCTCCCTGGGAGCCAGTGTGTATTTTGTTTGTTGTTGGTTTTTGTTAGGTTTATTTTGTTTGGTTGGGTTTGTTGGTTTTGGGTTTTGTTGGTTGGGTTGGGTTGTTTTTTATTTTTTCAAGGGGAGAGGAAACATGCATCTGAAACTGCATCATCAGAGTTGCATATTTAGGGAGTAACTAGAAGCTACCATTGAAGATTGGCTTGAAACAAATCTTGCTTTGGAATGAACTGCATCCCTTGACATCTTCATCTCTGTCTTGTGTACTAAAACTTGCTAAATTTGGGGCAAGATTTAGTTTCTGAACATCTTAGATCTGAAATGCTTCAAATAAAATTCTTGTTGCAAGTCATTTAAAGATTTACAAAATTCACATTCAGACTCTGAACTTTCTGGCTCCGGTGCATGTTCAGATAATGAGTTTTCAGTAGGGAAAAATAGCATTTACCTTATCTATTGCAGATAGATCCAGCATGGAAAACTCTTATAATCAGCAGGTACTGTAAAAAGATCTGCATGGGTATTCATTTGAGCATTAAAAAGCAAGAATCAAATTAGCAATATACTGTGATATCAACATTATGTTAAGTGCTTTTGTTTTCAAAGCATGTCTGAGTCTCAGAGAGAAATGAGGAAAACCATATAATCAACCATATAAAATCAGTCACTGCTGTACAAAATGTAGTGTGGGCAAAAATGTACTCTTTGGTGAAGCCTGAAAATACTGACAGGTAACTCTGACAAAAGCTTTGCTGTAGAAATGCGAGCATGTCCAACACATGCTGAAGAGATCGTTTCAGCAGAGCATCGTGAATTTGCCTGAGAAGCATGTGCTAAGAGGAATTTATTTCTGACTGAAGAGGAATTTAGTTCTGAATTTATTTCTGCATTGCCATGTTCCTGTAAAAGTACAGAGGAAGGACTCTGCCTGCTTAAAGCAGATTTGGACCTGTTTGTGCAGATCACTGCCATGTAGGCATCCAAATACCTTTATTTAGGGTAGATAGCATGAATCCTCTGCCTGTGGGTACAGATGTGTGTGTGTCTGTGTGTCCTTATTCACATATGTGCATCCAAAAAAATGGTGACTTCTTCCAGGGAGGTCACCCACACCTGGTGTTGAGCTCACAGCAGAGACAAGGATGTAGAGATCCCATATTGTTATTTGGCAAATTAATGATCTGTGTAGACACAAATAGCCCTTCTTTGAGCCCACAGGACATGGTGGTAATACTTTTGCTGGTTGCTGTGGGGTTCATTTCAGTTGTAGGACATGGGGAAAAAAAGAAAAAACAGAGCTTTTAAAATGTCTGGACAGTTCTAAAGAAACCCTTTTTCTGTGCCCTTTTCTGATTTGGGCAGGACTCAGGAGGGAGGGAGGGAAAAAAATTATGTCTCAGCCAACTATAGTCCTTAACCTTTCAAGTATTATAATGTAAATAAAATATGTTGTCTTGAAATGTAAATAAAATGTTAGATACAGAAAACTCATAATGCAATCCTGCACCTTGTATATGCACAGGTGTAACAGAGCGGGGACAGGAATTTGTCATCTATTCATTAGCATTTCAGAATACTAAAAGCAAGAGGTTCCATCTGGAGAAGAGTTTCTAAGTACAAAAATGAAATAAATGTTTTTCCCATATTGTTCCAAATGCTTGATTAGAAATGAGTCAGAGAGCAGTCTCTGTGTTCTTCTCTGTCTGGACATGTGTACTCCCTGGTAAGCTCAGATATGAAATGAAAAGATTCTGTTGAAAGTGTTTAGATCCTTAGCTAAAAAGACAACGTTCCGTGTAGGAGAACTAGAGATTGGTTTTACAGTTGTGGCCCTCGCGCTGAAAATACTCATGCGGGCAATACCATGGATGTAATGAACTTGCTTGATCTATTTATAGCTTTACTCAGTGTATGTTTTTACTCGGATGGTGCTCCTTAAATTTCACTGGGCTGTGTGTATGAGCAGCAGTTCACACCACAGAGCGCAGTGCAGGACAAGAGTCTGGCTAGCAAACAAACATAATTAATTAAGTAGGTGTTCATAATTAATTAATACGATACTTACAACCTTTTTACTGTCATCTCTCTGCAAGTAGGATTTGTAACTGATAGAAATTTCAAAATTGCCAGTAATTACTTTTTTGGTTTTGTTTTTGGATAATCTTCTTTACAAGGATAAATAAATAATATTCAGTTTTGAGAATGGAGAAACGAGCAAAAAGGGTGGAGTAGCCAAATTTTGCAGTGTGCCGGGAGTGGGTTCCAACCTTCCAGCCTCTTCTTCACTCTGTAGTGACAGATCATTCCCATCCCTACAGCACCTTGCTTCTCCAAACTTCCTATTTGCTACTTTTGGTTCCATATGTTTAGTCTTTCCATATGCTCGAGCTCCCACCAAGACTGGTTTGCATTTCTTTTCTAATAAGACTGAAATTTTCCTCCATTCTCAACTGAAGTCCATTTGTATTCACTTCTTCCACAAGCTATTCTTGTCATTTCATTTTTAAAATGTTATAATTTTCATATATATTCTGAAATTCTGAGTTTTGTAAATCTCAGATAAAGGAAAACATACCTGTGAAGGGGGAACATAATCCAGGCAATTACATTAAACATGCTTACATTAAACTATAGTTGGACCAAATATCTTTCCACATGCCTCTCCCCTCCTACTGAAAAAATAGATTTCATATCAAATACAGTGTTTGAATAATTTTGTTTTAGATCCCCAGCCACTGAAGGGTGTTTCATCCGCTGATATCCTGGTACTTGTGCGATGTATCTGGCACACATGAACTCACCTAGGGTGGCTAATTTGAAGGCTTGCTGGGAGAGAGGTCATGACTGGGTGTGAGGATTCCTGCAGCTCTCTTTGGGAGAGCTACAAATGAAAACCCCCTGAGTCCAGGTTAACAGAACGAGGGCTTTTTTCTTCGGTTTGGTTTTGTTTTGCTCTGCAGCAGGTGTCAGGAAGCTGGCTTCCCTTATGCAGTTTGTTGCTTCAAAAGCGTTTGAAAATACAAATGCAATGATTTAATTGGGCTCAATGATTGCAAAGTATTTTCTGTGACTTTTAACAGGTCCAATTACTAGATTGGGATCACATCAAAGGAACGGTAGGATTGTTAGCATTACAAATCTGCTTCCTGATCAGAACTACTCAGCACGTTGAGTTTAAGGAGGCGAGATTAATGTATTTCTGTAACGTGAATGAATGAAGCACCTCAGGTTCTAAAACAGCCTCTTGTGCACTGAATAAAACTTACCTCTGTAAGGAGCCAGGTGCTCTGAGCTGCTGATTGTCACTTTTAAGCTCATGGTTCTAACTTTGGAGACACTACAGAGAAGCAGTGAAGATGGGAATAGTGCCCCATTCTCCCTTGCCCCCTTCCTTCCTTGTCTTTCGTCAAGCTACCTGTTTCCCGCTCCTATATTGCTGTTTTCTTCCCTTTTAGCTCCTCCAAAATGAGTTGGGCTTCAAAAAGACTCTTTTAAAATTAAAAAAGAAACAAATCTTGTTTGTTTTCTAGATCCTATCAGGCCTTAGTTCCCTGCTGGCCCAGCTGCAGGCTTGGTGAGTGGCAGTGCTGCGACAAGAATGGCAGCCCTTGGTGAGGAGGGCCATAACTCTGCAAAATGGCTTTGTTCCCAAAAAAAGCACAGGGTGGAACTGCATGTGGATTAAGTCTTATGCTGAGCATCAAGTGCAGCTGTTTTTATTACACTGTCTGCAAAATAGAGCAAGTGGTGTGCAGGCAAAGCTCAAAAGCCCCTTAGCGGCTTCCTAATCTGAGGTCAGTTGAGAAAGGATTCTCATTCCTGGATTCAGCTTCCAGAGTAGAGGAAGGCCCTGTACCTAAATCCTCTGTGCAGTGAAATGTTTGAAATGGTTTGGGCTACAGAAAACAATCCGACATCTTTGTTAGAGCACCAAGGGACTGGAATTAGTGTAACTAACTCATGTGGGGTAGGACTGTCAGTGTGATGTGTGTGCCCCACCTCTCCAGCCTCAGACTGTTGACATAGTCCTTTCCTGCCACACATCCTTAGGCTGTTCCTATTGTTTTCTGACAGCACTTCTCTCACATAAGCTGCAGCTTCCCACTCTCCAGTTCTTGGCATGCCCTGTGCGTTTGCTGGTTGATGATATTCCCTGTTCCCGCAGAGCCATCTCTTCCTGTAGAATAGCTATCGTATCCTTGATGACCTCCTGTTCCATCAGCAATTCACCTTCACTTTGTCTCTTTCCTCTCTCTCCTGACTGTGATTTCAAGTCATGTCACAGCCACACTGTTCCAGGGCATGTGTTTGCTCTTTCTTGCCTGATGGTGTTTAATTGGTGCTTTTCCTCAGGGTGGTCTTTGCTCTTCTTGCACGTTTTCAGTAGCTGCATCTTGTTGAAATGGCTGTAATATTCTAACAGGTGGTGAAACTAAATGTAGAATGTCCATCTTTCTATCCAAAATGTTTTAAGGGGCAGGGGAAGATTCTCAAAGAAAGGCAGCTGGGGTCAGGGAAGGGCAGCTACCTACACTGGGAAATCTGTGGATGCGTGTTGGGTAAATCTGCCTGTGGCTTCTTGGTGGTGTTGAGGATATTCATAATTCCCAGGAGCACATACAAAGCACTGTTCATGCTCGTTCTTCACATGACAGCTGTGTGGCTGCTTATCTCCTGTCCACCCCTGCCAGATGTGAAGGAGCTAGAAGTGCAACTCTTCTCAAGGAAGCTTTTTTCATCAAGGCTAAAAGCTGCATCTTTCTATGCATCTTCCTTCTGTCCTTTATGACTTCAATGAAAAATCAGAAACAGGCTTTTTCGACATTTCTTTTGAGTACATAATGACTTATTTCCTCATTGTGGCTTCAAAGAACCATTATGCTCTTCTGCTCTACCCTCCTGTAGTCACAAGCCTCTCAGACCATCAGATGCTCTTCAGACCTAATAGCAGAAACTGAACATTACAAATCATGTCAAGATTGTGAGGAGCCTGAAACTCAAGCTCCTGGTTAGTCCTAACCTGGAGCTGTTGGCTTTCTCTTCTGGAGAGACCCAAGCAGGTGTAGTTCAGCCTTTAAAATCAAGGTAGATCTTGTTTTATGGAGCTGTATCTGATCAGTCTAGTTCATGAGTTCCCAAATGCACATCTCTTTAATGACAATGAATAATTGTAATTAGGTTTGTGTCTGTATCACACTGTCTAGGCAGTGGACAGCATCTTCTCCTAATCAGTTTTCACATTTCTGTGAGTTTCCTTGTAAGTTAAAAGAATTGATATTAAATCATTGCAAACAAATAGGAGCTCAATCCTAAAGCAGTTATACTGAATATTCAATATTTGAATATTACTTCTTTGAATAAGACTTGATGAATACACCTGTCTTTGGTTAAGATTCTGGACATTTTTAAATTAAAATTCTTTAATCCTCTGCTGTCTCTGTATCACAGACGTACTATTAATTCATTAATAGTTTATTATTTGTAGCAGACTTGGCAAAGGTGAAGGTTGTCGCAGTTGGGAGATAAAATTGAAGGTATTCACTGATTGCAGAAAGAATGGAAAAGGATTTTTCTCAGCAAATTAAAAGTTTTTTATTCTATTTTGCAGATGGGAGATGGAATATGCTAAAAATGGAACTTAATATGCTTCCACATCTCATTTGAATAGTCACTAAGCAAAGCAGAAGATCTGTATGGCATCAGAGTACTTGCTCTTAGTATTGCTTAAGCATGGATTGTTATTTCTTTGGCCCTTTGGGTCTCCCAGAGAGGCCAGCACATACTTCACATTTAAAATATGTGCTCACATTGCATTTAAGAAGGGGCATTTTTTTATTAGGAAAGTCTACCCAAAGGTCTGTGATGGACAACAGAGAATAGCAGCCACCTTCATTAAATATTGCTCTTAATGCATCAGATGTTACAGAGTGGGATCAGGTTAGAAGAGAAATATTTTGCGTCATAGCTCAGTGAAGATGGGTGAGGGGTTTGAAAGCTGGTCCTAGAGTCTAGTATAGGTTTGTTGGGAGGCTCTCCATCACCAGCTGCAAAGCAGTGTTAGTAAAACAACTTACTATCACAAAATCTTCCTAGGAAGCACTTACTCAGTCTGCAATTATTTTATCTTAATGCAAGAAAAATGCATGGTTCGTGTCTCTAGAAGAACAAGAATTAGTTACCACATTAATATCCAAGAGTGGCAGCATAATTAAATGGCTTTTTGTGGTCTTACTCTGTTTTCAGTATTAGTTTTCTGAGTGCCATATGTACACAAAGGCATCGTGTACCACTCTGGTATCTACTTGTCAGAGAACAGTTTATGCCTCAGGGCAGTTGTTTATTTTGTTTGTTTAAACTTAATGAGGAGCACAGTTGAGTATCCAACGCACATACCTTGGCTTGGGAAGGTTCCCCTTGGCACAGGACTGCCCGAAATGCTCCTGCCCGAGCTCAAAGACAGCTTGTTTCTGCGGCTGGGCACGAGCCAAGCCAAGCTGGTCACCGCTCGAGCGCGCTGCCCTGCGAGCGCCTTGGACAAGGAAGCTCCTGAAGGAGGCTAATAACAAGCCTCCAGGTTTGCTCATTGTGGGGCACATTGTCTCCAAGTTCCATGTGCTGTGCCATGGGTTCGCGCGGTTTCATTGACTCGTCGGGGGCTGGGTGCCAGCGTTGTGCTTCGCCTGTTGGCGCCAGGGCAGCGATCTCGTGGAAAGGCAATGCGCGTCTTCTGGAGCTGTTCGGAGCTCCAAACAGGACGAGTGCTGTGAGAGAGGAAATGGAAATTGAAATGGCAGAAAGCTGCAGATGTTTGGAGAGCCACAAGGCTAGTGCAGGAGCTGCCAAAGAAAGGATAGATAACAGGAAAAAGAAATGGGTGAGAAATACAGGAGTGTGAGATGTAGGAGAAAACCTTATGAAGGAAAAAACTTGAAATGTTTGTCAAGACAAGAATCATTGCCAAACCATGAGTGGATTATGGTACTTCCTAAGGTCTCTTCTGTTTCACCACAGCTTGGTGATTTGATTTTATTTGATAGGGTGGTTTTACTTCTGTTTATTCTCATTTTCCCAACTGAATGCTTGTGATCTAGGAAAAATATGATAGGTTTATGGCCTCATATAGGACTATCTTATTGTAATGTTGCTAAGGTTCAGTAGAAAAGGAAAGCTGATGGTCTAGAGTAGCTGAAATATAATTTTGCCATAAGCATTTGCTGCAAGTATTTTAAGTGGTATTCTTATCAATATTGTGAGAAGAAGCACCTGTTCATTCCCTAGACCTGTGGAATGAATTTCTGCTCTGTGTGTGCAGGTGTTAACATTGGTGTGGCCAATGCGCAGTGACAAATCAGGGCCAGGTTTCCTCCCACACGCTGGCGTGAGGGGCGCTCGCCCAGGAAACAGAGGTGTGCTCTCATCACAAGGAACACAACTCTCTGCATTGTGGATCCTCTCCATGGCGTTTTTCCTTCTGCCCTGTCAGTCCTTTCCGTGCCCTGGGAGAATCTTGTCTAGCTGCCACGGAAGCCTTCCCTGAGGGCTGTGCTGCAGACAGGTCCTGACACAGAAACCTTTGGAGGACAGGCGTTGTCCTGAGCGAGGGAGAAAATGCTGCAAGGTGCATTTCCATGAAGTGAAAGCAGAATCCTAAGTAGCAGCTCCTCCATGTAAATATCAGTGTAGGCCAATCACAGACTCCTCCTTTTCAGCAGTGCTTGTAAATATAACATCACACACTTGTTAGTAAGAGGAAAATGAGGTTGAATTTCCCCGTGAAATGTGAAAAGAAGGTAATCTTTTCACAACAGTGCAGGGGTGGAGGGCTCTGAGGTGTGTTCTGACGTCGCAGCTGTCAGCCTTTCTGCACATGCAGATGTCATACTGTCAGAATTTCATGGGGTGAAATAGGTTTTCATTTCAGATGAACAAGAACTCCAATTATAACCTCTTACAATCCCGATTACTGTACTTGGGATGAATGTATTTAGCATCAATTCAGCCTGTGGCACAAAAGTGCTTTGCGTGTTGCCTGGAACTGCGGTGCTAGCTGCAACACTGTGCTCTCTGTGCAATGGGGTGGACAAGGCACTGCTACTAATCCCTCTGTATCTGGGTTTTGTAAATGTGTTTAAATGTGTCTTTTAGGCTTCAAGTTGTTGCTCTTACTGTCAGACCAGAACTCAGTTTCTCTTGATAATTGGTGAGACTCCCGCCTGGCTAATTTAGAGCTCTGTGGCTGTTTAGGAATGAAGATTTATGATTAGCTGAAGAAAAATAGTCTTGTTCCATGTATTAACATTTCTGAAATACACAAGATCAGAGTACTGAGTATCATGGAAGAATTGTGGTAGCCCTAATTTCAGGAATAAAATTTCATTTGGCATTTTTCTTGTGTTTCTGAAGGCAATTACTTTGCTGAAAAAATTATGTAATTCGTGGGAAAGTCAGTAAACTTTTCGACATTGTATATGTGACCCTGAAAAGAATCTGTTTTTCAAATAGGTCCTCACAAGAGAAATTAAGAAAACTTTATGCATTGAAGTTAAAAAAAACCACTGCCAGGTCTTATGTATCTGCTTTACTATTGAGCTTAAAACACAGTTAAAATATTTTAAACAATATAGTTTCTAAAAAGAACTTGTTTCCATTATAATTCCCTATTGTAATAGTTTGGAATCACAATTGAATTCCATTATCTTTTTATATTTATGACCTCATGCAACTTCCTGTATTACTTGTGAAAAAACATTGATTTTTAGCCAGATGGGCTAATTTGTTGCATTCAAATGATGCCATTTTAAGATACAAAGTTCATATGTTGGAAACTACGCATTTGAATATACTACGTTTCTATCTCCATTTAATCCTAGTCCCATGTTTTACAAAGGGTGGCTCAGTCCCAGACACACACAGGTGCCTGGAGTGCAGGGTTCGCTGTCGGAGATAGGCAGAGGAATTATTTCATTTCCTTTTCGGAGGGAATCCATTGTGTGAAGCAGCTTTGCTGCAATATCTTCTACTAATGACATCTTCCCTGTATGCAGTCAAATTAATTCATGCTGATCGTGGTTTTCTGCAAGGATCTGAAAGCTAACACAGAGATATTAATTGTCTGTCAGTAGTTAATTCACTTGTGGCTGCCTGTGTGCTTAAGCCCGTGTCTATTACACTGTGGCCGTGAACAGTTGTCCTTTGAAGACGCGTGTGAAGATGAGCGAATGCTGAAGGTGCACCAAGACTTGACAGCCAGAACTGAGCTTGCTTCATTTGTTTGCTTATTTGCTAAATGTGACATCACAGAATTTTGCTTACCGATGAAGAACATTTGATGTGCTAGTCATTGAAAAGAACTAGCTAAAGCTTCATCTGACTCTCTTCTCTGAAATTCCTTGCGGAATAAAGCTGTCTGTAAAAAAAGGTCTGTCAGTGCAGGTGGAAATATTAGTATTAGCATTAGGATATATTTCTTTTGTAACAGCCAAAAAAAGCAATTTGTTTTGAAATCTTATGTGCCTACTATGGCATATACATTTCCATAGCCTTGCAGCCTTGTTGTGTTTGTGCAAGTGTATGGTTTAAAGAGTGTTTTCTATTTTAAAAAAATTTAAAATATGTATAGATTAAATCAACACAGTTTATTGCATATATCTCCATCTTTTGATCTACTATCTTTTTGAAAAATACATGAGATGTAATACCTACAAAATGATACACAGCTCTAATAGATTAAAGTATGTAAGAGTATTATTTATCAGACATTTCGTCAAATCCAGACCTGAAAAAATAATCCATATCTGGGCTCTGTGATAAAAATAACATTCAGATGTATTTTGATCACGAACTAAAATGAAATTCAGCTGTCTATCAGCACTGTTGATCTTTTCCTGTGTGCCATTTAATCTGGTAATGAAAGACGCACTATCTCCCTCCCCCGTATGTTAAACTGGAACAATTTTTTCAGGTGCTGAGCACCTGTGGCTCCAAATCAAACTGAGTGCCTTGTGTAGCAAAAATTGAGAATTCTGTTTCAACACGGAATGCTCTTCAACAAGTCCTTTTTATTGCCGAGGTGACCATCTGCCCTTGTAAGCTCTTGGCAGTGCTATTTTGGGATGGTTTCACTAGTTAGCTCTGGAATGATCGGAACACATCTTAACAGCAGCAAAAAAAACTGATCCAAAACAAGTGCACTTAACTCTAGCTCTGACATGCTGGTAGATCATTCAGAATTATATTATATTTGCTTCAGAGGAAAAACCTTTAGAGGAAATAATGTGAATGAGCAGTGGAAGTGGCATTTAAGGCACACTTGCAGAGTTTAATTCCAGATTAAGCTTTGCTGTCTGAATGCCAGTGCACTCACTGCCTTGCCATAAAAAGATCCTGTCTATCTCTTCACTCTAGTTGATTGCTGGAATGTCGAGGAGATGCTCACTGATGGAGTGAGATACAAAATTAAGTGCTTCAGATTAGTGCAGTCAGAATTCTGAGTGCGTGGTGACTTCTGCCTCTGAGAAATGGTCCTTTCAGGCATTTAAAACAGAGCTTGGGGCAGAGAAACAGTTTTGTTTACTTAATGACAAATCGTATTTTATTGATAGAGAAATACATTTGAGAGCAGGAGATATTTTTCACAAAATGTCCCACAGTAATCGGTGCCTGGCTTGACTGTGTTGTCTCACTGGCATCCAGTCTAAAATTAGCGGGAAAAATTCAAGTGGAGTTTAGGGCAGAACCTGCTGCAGATTTACTGTCCTTCTTCTACCCCAGCTGGGGCTCTCAAGAAGTGAATATACTTGGAGAATTTGAACAAGAAATAATAAAGAAAGAGCCAGACAAATGCAGAATGTGTCACAGCAAGTAACTGATGATGTCTTTTAGGAGCAGCTAAAATAACAGTGAGTTATGGCAGCACAGAGAGAGCTTTAGGAGGAAAAAAAAACAAACAAACTCCCAAACCTGTATTGTATACTTCATGACATAAATGTGTGTCTTCTAATTACACCGTAGGTTCTTGTATGTGCTCTTCCTCCCCAAATCCCATGGAAGGAAGAATTTACTCTTGAATCTCTTAGAGACAGTGGGGATAGTTGGACAGGGATGCTGTTCCCAATGGATGCTGCAGCACTCCTTGGTGATCCCTTGGAAGGGGAAGTAAGGTGCACATACTATCACTGCAGGTGACAAAATGGCACATTTTGGGGGCTGAACCTGCTTATGCTAATAATAAATGTTACTTTTGTTCAGTGCTGAACTGAATCATCAAGAGCACTCTCTTCTGCTGAACTGCTCTGTCCTGTGGAACAGGAATCAAGTAATGAGGTGCTTGAATTACTTAGGTTTTGCTGTGGCCAAGTTCAGATTACAAGTTTGGTAGTTTTCTCTGTGTGGTTCCTGTTCAATGCTGGTTTAGAAGAAAAAAATAAATGCAACAAACTTTACATTTTAAGCACACCTCCTTTTGCATGGGTGGGAACCTTCGTTTGCTTACTTTAACCACATTGTGCATTTGTTCTGTTGCATGTCACTGCTCCAGAGTGTGTCCCTTTTAGTGAGAAGATTTACTTTATTATGCAAACTCTAATTCAGTATGAAGAGCTGCAAACAGTTAATGGCCTTCAGGGATTAACTTTGGTCTTTTTTTTGAGGGACTCTAAGCACTTGCAGCTATTCCATTGGCAGAAACAGTGGCTACTCAGGACCTCTGAAATGCATCACAAATCTGTCTACTTCAGAGTAGCCCTGATCCTCAGAAGCACATTTCTTGGTGTATTTCAAAACTGTTAAAAAAAGTTATTATCTCTGGGCAAATTAAAGGTATAATTGAGGGCATAGTTTTGACTGTTTCAACAATCAGAATGATTTTGGCCCTGAAATGTGCTATAGCATGCCCCCAGGCTGCCTTCTGCTAGAAAGCATCACCTGAAGTTTATTAAAATCAAACCTTGAGCAACAAAAGCATTTTAAATTTACTGTTTTCCTAGCAGGTCCTTTGCACTATTTGGATTGAATGTCTCTTTTTCCCCATCCCTGTGCATATTTTTCCTTAGCACTACTTACCTATAGTGACACGCTCACTGATTCAGGCTTATTAAAGCAGGCTATTGTAGCAATGGAATAATTTTCCCTTGAACCTACTCAGAGGCGAATGCAGATACCTATAAATAAGTAAAACTCACTTTCTTCCTCTGCCACTGCAGAAGCATCTAAAAAAATACAAATGAGAGTTGATGATAGCAGATAAAAGATGGTTTTGTTTACTGAAATTTGAAAAGAAAAAAAAAGGAGTGTGGTTAACAGTAGACCGGAATGGGGATAGAAAGGTGGAAAATGAACTTGACTAGGTGCATGTCATTATTGGAAAAGTCTCTGTAAATCACCAAGTCATGGATTCTTTGTGTCCTTGGGTCATTCCTTCTCTTTAATATTGACCAAACACGCTTTAGCAGGTCCGTGGGATGTGCAGTGCCTATTCTGTGTGCGAGGGCTGATTTTTAAGCTGCAGCGAGGCTCGTTTGTATGGAGGCCTGGGTACCAGGAGCACTTGCCAGATGACAGCAGCTGTAATGCATTGACCTGCATTCCCTTCCCCGTGGGGCGGGTACCGAGAGCTTCCCAATACTTACTGATCTCTTCTTGGAGAGTTTCCAGTGGAATAACTTAATTCCATTTTCAGAGTACTTTCTCTCGCATGCTGAGGATTTGAGTAACGTGGAAAGTGCCTGAGTGATCGCAAGCCCCTGGAGAGATAAAATTAGGACTGAGCTTCCCCCATACTTTGTAATATTAAGGACGAATATGGAAAAGATTATCAACAGGACAGGACACGGATGAGATGAGAACTTGGACAAGAGATGTACAATATATTGATGGTCAGGAATAAATGGTTTTGGTGCATTTTTGGTAACACCCTTTAAAAGTTACTAAACTAGAAATACAGAAGTAAAGAATCTAGTCCACTGCTCTCTAAACATGGAAGACATGCTGTCAGGTTTGAACTGGTGGGTGATTTGTCTGATGCTAGTGTTGGATCCTCAGTAAGCTCAGTGGGTTAATTTTGCACTTTGATAATATCTCTGAAGAGTTTGAGCAGTACAGCAGTAACCTGTAATCAGAAGCTGACAGAGCAACAAAAATCAAGATGTGTTCTCAGGATAGCCAGTGTTCCCCACGTGGAGTTGTACTCCACACACTCCCCAGTTGCCAGTGGTGATGACTGGGTGGAAAATCAGATATATATTCTTTTTGTGTGTGTGTATTAATAAATAAAAGTCACTCCATTATTTGTATTATTGGGAAATGTGCTGCATATGGATCAGTCAGAAGTGCCGAGTGCACGTAGCTAATGGAAACTAAATATTTAAGGAGGATGCACAGAGAACAAGAACAAGACATTTCAGGCTGTAGTTTTGGTAACTACACAGATTTTCAGCCCAAAAATCCAATTTGGATGATGTTGGTAAAGTGGGATCTCTCATTCTGGACCTGTTTTCATGTCACAGCTCACAGACTTCCACAGAGCTTCTGGTGCAATCAGGAGGCTTTTGTAGCAGATTGTGATAAGCAACTGAGACAATAGACTCAAATACTGGCTGTGGTTTGTCTCTGTGTTTGTGCTGTGATTTCAGTGCAGTTGGGAAATGTTTGAATTTCATTGTCTATTCAGCATTTGAATAGTATGGTTACTGGAATGTTTCATTAGACATCCTTTGACAACCTTTTCTTCTTTGTCTTCTGTTCTGCAAGTAGATAAAGTATTTCTAACCAAGTCTGAATTTTAAATTCTGATGAAGATGATGTTGGTCAAAAAAGATGTTACATATTCCTTGGAAAGACATTCACGTTGGGTGAAGGTTTAATCTGAGTTAATGGAATTAAAGAGAGATTATTTGATACTGTTTAACAAGCAAAGATTGATTGGTCAGGTATAACAATACTCTTCCTTTCTCTGAAAGCCTGTTTCAGATTGAAGTCCTATTTCAGTATCAAAGATAACTTGATCAGCTTGTAGCAAGCTGTAGCTGATTCGTACATAATGAGACAGAGATTTGTGTGATGGGAGCATCTGTATGTGTGTGAGCAAGAGGGGAAGGAGGGAGGGATTTTAGCTTGTTTAGAAAATAAAATGCATCATTAATCTAAATATGACAGTAGCATAAGCTGTGAGGACTGTCTTCCAAACAGCATGCCATGAGGCTGCTTTTCCTGCTGCTCTGTGCCAGCTGCACTCATGCTTTTGCCTAACTGCTGGTTCATTTTCCTGGCGCTTGGATGAACCAACCGCCGCCTCTGCCAGAGAAAAGTATTGTGGGCAAAGAGTGCCTGAAAAACAGCCAGTGGAAGAGTGATCTGCTGAGATGCAGCGTAGTGGGAATGAAGGGGCAGAGAGGAGAGATGCCAGGTCATCACTGCTCCCGAAATCTGAGCAGCAGGGAGAGGCTTCGTGTCCTCCGCCTCGAGATGTGCGCATTTGGGAGCGATGTGGCAAAGCGAGTGGAAGAAAATGATTTGATGAGAAAAATCTGGCCGCAAAAGCTGGGTTTGTTTCATTTCTATTCCTGTTTGGGAGTGATCTCTAGAATGATCACCTTTCTATTTTGCTTTCCTTCTTCAAAAGCTACATGCAAAGGGAGTTAGAGGACAGAATATGAATACCTAATAATTTCATGTGTTTGTCAGCACACTGCTTTGCATATGTGGTAGTTTTCTCCCTTCCTTGAACAGATATTTCTCCTTTAAACGCTCTGCAAGTGTTTCTTTTTGTGGATTTGTTGTTTGTTAGTTTTTTTGAATAACAATAAGGTCACGGGCAAGTGAGTGCAAAAGCTAACAAACATAAAGCAAACAGCAATTACGAATAAGAAATGCATGGAGAAATATGCATATGTGTACAGGAAGTTTTTACATAAACTGAATATAAATACAGTGGAAGCAGAAGAGGCTGAGCTGCTGCCAGCAGGGTAATTATATAATTGATGTGCTTGTCTGTGAAACTGCTTTTTCTGTGCTTTGATATATAGCTCCGCTAATGAGGTGGGTCCCAGTCCCAGAATTTGGTCTCTGTTCCTGCTGGAATATTCTCCACATATCCAGCTCTATGAGGAATGTGCCTGCAGCCTTTTGGAAATGAAACACAGCCCTTCTAGGTAGCGTTCATTGTGTCTGGCTGGTTTCTGGGCCAAACTTTTTGCCACTTCCCATCTAGGGGAAGATGGTGGTGGGAGTTGGTACAAACAGAAAATTAGTGTCATGTTATGCACACAGCAATTCACCTCTCCTTTCCCACAGCAGTCACATTTATTTAGATGCATTTTCCTGATTGCTTTTGTGACTGAGTTCTCATTGACCCCACCTTTGCTAATTAATCATACTCCTGTGCTTAAGCAGAAACTGCTCTGGTGGGCAGATTGATGTGCTGATGAATCCTGTGAAGGTCAGGGAAAAGGATGAGGCTGTTGGGTGTGTGACTGGAAAAATTAGGTTGTCTCCTGTTGTTTCACACCAAAGTAACTGGTGTTTTGAAAAATAACCGAGTCTAAGCTGAATATATTACATTACCTGGGATCAGGGAGATGACTCTTGGTGAAAACTGATTTCACTGTTTTATTTCATTTGAAGATTATCAGCTATCTTTTTTTTTTTCTTGCTTTCTTTTTGTTTTCTGCTATCTGGATCCTCCTCATGTCTTTGAGCTTTCCTTGTAACTTTGCTCCCTCCTCATGCACACACACACATTAAGAGATCTCCAAGTTCCAGAGCTCCATCATTTTCTTCCAGAGGGGCACAAAGATGAGAGATCCTCAGGCTTTCTGTCTCCTCCTTTGACTCTATTCCCACTTCTTGTCCCCTAAAAATAATCCCACAGAGCAGTATTTCTTTTCTTGGAGTTGCTACTTTTGCTGGAGACATTGGTGCTGCAGGAGCCAGGAGCTGGTGCGTGGCTGTCTCTGACCCCCATTCCATGTGTCTCCACCATGGTCCCAGGGCTTAACACTGACAGGCACATTTTGGTGGGCTTTTTCTCTACTCCTTGAGAGAATAATAATTAATGGCAAGACTCCAACATAGTCCTATTCCCTAGCATTCTGTGTCTTCAGTCTCTGTATATTTGTGTGGTAGTGTGTTCTCGAGTGGAAACAAGGAGGCTTCAAATCTGGAAACACTGCATTTCAATAGGCAAGTTTAGAATAATTAAGAGTGTTTTGCTGTTGGTATGCTTTAGACTAAAGCACGAAGGAGACTAAAGATACAGACCAGAAGTTCCAGATGTGCATCCCAGAGTCACAGATGATTGTGCAATATGTACCTGGGAAAGAGATCCCAATGAGATGGGACAGCCTCTGCTCACTGAACCAAAAGGACCTGCTTTTCTGCTCTGCCTGGCTTGGCTTTGCTATTTACGCACAGAACTTGGCATTTAAACCTTTGCTGGAGGTATGATTCCTCCCTTTTGAAAAGGCACAGACCTTGAAAAAACAGGTGACGAATACTTAAAGGACATCGTATTGCCGGAAAACATGGGATTTGTGCACACAGCCTCAGATGGGAAGCATTCCACCATTCTCATATGTGTCCGCTGTCCAGAGCAAAAAAAACTCACTTTGGGAGCGTGATTCAGTCACTTAAACAGAAATTTCCCATACCCTTAGAAGCATTGTAGCATACCCTGAGCTCCCAGAGGTCCTGCATTGTACCTCCCAGCCCTCAGCAGGTTCTTCACATACCCTAAGGAGCAGAAAGTGGCGCAGGGCACCTCTCTTCACGCCATTAAATTTGGTGGCAGGAGGAAGTGGCTGGGGGGACTACTGGAAAAAAATGCTAGAAGCGTTGGAGAGCAGGGGAAGAACAGCCAGAGCACGTGATAAGGGGGATGCGAGTGAGACATAGAAAGAGTGTAGGTTCTTTGGAGCAGGCAGATAATTAAAGAAACTTAAAATATGGTTTTTATACACTGGCATGTGCTTCTTGACAGAAAATCACATTAGCGACTTCCTCCTGCTGTAGCAGAAAAGTAGTTCAGGCTGGATTTGTCTTTCCATAGATCTTTTAATGTATAAAATAAGTTTATGTTTTGTAGGTTAGATTTGACAAAATTCCTCTCTGAAGGGTTCACAGGCTGCAAACTCACTTATTTGTCAATACCGGAGGTGAGTAATACGAACCAAATCAATGGTTCACAATTGTTTTGGAGTAGATTGGTCTTGGCATGAGGACATATTTTCAAGGAAGTATGAAGCCCAAAAATAGGGGCAAAGAAAATAGATGCAGCAGAACCATGACTGGAGAGTCATTAGCAATGATATCACTAGCTAGGCCAGGCTTAAAATCCAAATGGGAGGAAACAAAGCCTGTGTGTGCTGCAGTGGGAAGCTCTATCTGGATAAGCCACGGAGGAGCGCCAGTTTTATGAATTTAAACAAAAATTTCGTGCATTTAAAAACCTGGCTGTAGACAGAGTGGCTTGGGAGGGAGTCAGCCTGGTGGCCAGGAGCTGGCTGGGAGCACTGCTCTGGATGGAGCCAAGCCAAGCCACCACTGCCGGGCAGACCTGCTCTCTGTGGCAGCCCAGCCCGGGCACGGGCCCGTCAGAGGACCAGGCAGGGGAAAAGCAGGAGGGAGGGAGCCTGGAGAGAATGGTTTGCAGAGTGTGTCTCTGCAGTGGCCGTGGGGCCGCGTGCTCCGAGTCCCGGCGTGGCACCGGCAGCTGGCCGCGCTCTGTCCTGCCCTGACCCAGAGCTGTCTCGGGCATCTGCCTGATCTGTCTAAGCCTGGAGCTGGCTCCAAGTTACCCGGCGAAGCACTCACTGTTATTCTTAATGGGTTATCAAGAGCTCAGATCTTGGCCGGCAACATGTGGTCAGTACATTTGGATTGTTATTTTTAACTTTGTAAAGAAAGAAAACAGTTGATTATATTGTTTAAGCTGTGCTTCTTCTAAGAAGGAATTTCCTTTTTAGCACTGCCATATCCCTTAGCATCTCCTTTACCTCTTTCACAGCTTTTAGTTACAGAATCAACTACAAAATAATGTCTTCAAGTCAAAAGTCTCAGACATTGTGGCTGTACAGTGCAGTATATGCTCATACGAGGTCCCTGGGTTGTTGTGTTTCATGTCCTTGCTCTGAGTGGCAAAGTAGATGGGACACAATTCCGTACTTGGAACAGGTGTGACAAAGGCTGCTGCTAGCACAGTACCGTGGCTGAAGGGTAATTAAGACTTTGCCGTAAGAGAGGTGGATTAAAACTTCTGCAGTGAATAAATCAATTGCTTAACACATTAAATCTGCATCCAATCACAGTCCATAGATAGCTATATCACAAAACTTACTGAGATCACGGGAAAAAAAATATTGTGAATACCACCTGGGAGTGGAAAGGCACTATGGCTGAGTTTTAAGTCTTCTTTGCAAAGACACCTTTGATATTGTTGAGTGCTGTTATTTCTTGACAAAAAGGTGTTTAGATGGTGCCTAATATTTGAGTGGGCGGCATATGTGATATAAAAGCTAGATCTGCTTAAATGTAACAAATTTTGAAAAAGAAAACTATTTCCTTAAATTTGTTGTAATGTTATTCTTTCATTTATCAACAAATCCTACATCCTATGAGGTTTTTTTGCATGAATCTTTACCAACATTGTTCTGAGCTGGAAGGAAGAGGAAGAGATCCACCTGCCAGAAGAAAGACATGCCTGGTTCATGTTGTAATTAAATGTAGGAAAGGAAAAAAAGCAAACCAAACTATGAATACAAATGGTAGGCAGGTATGAAAGTGGGTTAATTAAATGTTGAGCTCTCAAATTTCCCCCGTCAGTAGCATACATTTTGAGCTTGTTTTCTTTTTTTTTTTTTTTTCTTGTTAATATGTTGGCAGTTTTGTTCGGGTTTCTTAAATATACTTTCTTATTGTTTTGAACTTTCCGTTTCAGTGCTTTACAGAATCCCTTTTTCACCCTCAGCACTGCTAAGGGAAACTGCTATAAGGGGACTTTTTAAGAAAGTACTCTCAGTGTTGCAGAGGGCAAATTGTCCTTTGAATTTTTGGGTGTAGAATAATCTCCCAAAATGGAAGAAGAAATAGTGATGCTAATTAATCGTCTTCATAACATAAAAGGAGCTCTGATCCCTGTGCAGTTAGATTTCTTTAAATGAAGGAAAAAATATAAGAGATACAATTTTAATAAAATATGAATAAGATTCTTATTCTTAATCTTTTTATATAGCATTGCTTATGCCTGGAGAATGAATGCAAGTGTGTCAGAAGG
This sequence comes from Origma solitaria, assembly GCA_013397895.1. NCBI lineage: Eukaryota > Metazoa > Chordata > Aves > Passeriformes > Acanthizidae > Origma > Origma solitaria. Next base: position 288,416 of record VZRL01002945.1, on the reverse strand, counting down.
TAAAAGGAGAAAAGTTGAAAACCATACTTTTAATATTCCTCTCCATTCCTTACCCACCATGAGTATTACAGTCCCCTGCTATGAATTTTATTGCATTTCAAAGTACTTTTTTCACCTACACAGATGTAGTCCATCTTCCTATATTTCATTGCAGGCCTCCAACCCTCATCATTCAAATTTCCATCAGTTAAGTTCCCCTTTCTAGCCTGTTTATCCAACCTGTCAGTTTCTCAAAATGAGACCAAAAAATGCTGTAGGTTGCTTCTCTGTCATTTTTCTGTGTGAGACTTGAAAGTGTAGTCATTTTAAGCTTCCACTTTTTTTTCTTTTTTTTTATTAAGGCTTTTTTTCTTTTTATTCCCCCAAAAAGCTATGCTGTCCAGAAACAAGGAAAGGTGAGGTTCATGCAGAGTTACTTATTTTTCCCTTCCTCCACTGTGTTCTCTCATTTGCTTAGCACTTCTGCTTGACATTCAGACAATTTTTATCTGAGGACTTGCTTCTGGAAAGAAGAGGGAGAACTTTCCCTCAGCCTCATCACTATCTTTGGACGAGCCCAGCATTCCTGGGCTCATTTTAAGAGGTTGCTGGAGCATCCCTCGCTGGGAGCTTCCTGCAGGTGTTGAGTGCTTTGTGGCCACCCAGAGCTTCAGCAAGGTGTGAGGATGTGCAGCTTCTGAGCCTAAACAGGTGGGGGGATTTTATTTCAGGAAGGGCTTGGGGAATCGTGTGTTCTCCAGTCTGCTTTGCAGTGACATTTGCAGGTGGGAGGGATGGGCACATCACAGCGTCAGGAGGGAGAAAGCAACGCCACCAACTTTCTAAGGGCTTCCGTGAGTTTTCCAGCCCGAATCAGAGCTCCCACCACAGTCAAGGTTTCCAGATATGTTTATGAGAAGTTAATGGAGCCCAATACATGAATTTCTGGGTGCATTTAAGATTTTCATTACATTTCCACAGTATGATTCCAGGTCTTAAGATTAGCTATTCTTGTTGCAGAATCCCCACAGAAATGTAAGACACCAACTGTACTGTTCCTTGTCTCTTCCCTCTGTGCTGTGTTATGAATATGCATGTACTTAGAAACATGAGCTGTTTTTGTTCTGAAAACTCACTTTTTTACACTCTGTACATGATAGGAGAAAGCTCTTGTACCTTTTCCCTTTCTTTTTTTTCACCCGCCCATTCATGAATTATTTATCCAAAAGTCTCAGAAGACAAAGCATGAAAAAGAAGAGTACCTGAGTTCCCTGAGATTTTCATTTTGTGCTGCTTTTCACTAAAAAAGCCCCGAAGTGATACCTACATCCAGGTCTGTGAAAAGGCACTGTGGAATATATAATAGGTGATTCTGAGAAGGTCCAGATGTGTTTAAGTGCAGGAGCCACTGACTTCAAAAACACAGCTACTCATAATAAGCATTCTGGCTGAAGCCTCATGTCTTGAGTGTAAAAGAGACAATTCTGTGGAAAGAAGCTGGGTTTTTCACCTTTGCCAACTTATTGTTTTCTTTTCCCTTGGTTTATTCCCTTATTTGTCTTTTTTTTTTTCCCATTATTCCTTGCTTTGCGGTGCTTGCTTGTAGAAACCTGTAATGGTCAATGATGTAGTGGATAGAGAGTAATAGAGAGGAAGACAATAACTCTGCATTAAAATCTCCGTGGTCCTGATGGTACCAACATTTCTCATATAGCATTAATTTCAGAAGAGCTTGCTTGATAATGGCAAGGTCTTTTACAGTGCTTAATTTGAGACTTCATGCTTGGTTGTGTCACAGATTATCCTAATGGTTCTAAGACCTTGATTTCCTTGTTAGGAAATCTGAAGGAAAAAAATAATTTAGAAGAGTTTAAAGATCTTCCCCTCTTGTTTTAAAAGATGTCTCATGGCAGCATGACTTTTCTTAGTCTATAGAGCTGTTGTGAAAGAAAAGTCCTAAATAAAAATAAAAGAAATGGTAAAAGTTTTTGTCTTGATGTAAGATTGAAATGTAATGTTTAGGCAATGGTCAGCATTTGTACCACCCTGCTTTCTTTTACTTTTCTTTAATGCACTTCAGAAATTAAAATACAGGCATGGAGAAGTTTATTTCTAACACCAAAAAAACCCAGCAAAATCCTTTCAGCTCATAAATGATACATTTGGCCTTTTCAATGTTATGGCTCTTAACTATTATTCAAGGCGATCATGAAGAAAATTTCTAGTACCTGAGGGGGAGTCCTGTTGCTCTTGAATCCCGCTGCAAATGACCATGCCTTGCTGCTTTCTTTTTCCTGCTGAAGAATTGCACTGCAAGTAGGTGTAAAAATATTGCTAGAGGAATTGGCTCTAGGGAGTGCAGAAAGTTATTGCTTTCGTAGTGTAATTTTATGATAAAAACCTTATCTTTCTCATTGCATGAATTCTGTTGGCTCCATCTTTTCTGAGTACTTCAGTTACTACACTCAGGTTCAGGAGAGATCTTCTGTCATTAGAGCACAATGTGATGAACCATTAGAATATTACTTTGTATATTCAGTGTGGTTCATAATATGTGCCCATTGTGATTAATGAGCTTTGTCATTAGAATCAGAGTAGAGTTCCCATAATGGTTCTCTTCAGATCCATTCCTTGTTTGTGTGTCCTGCACTCTGAAAAGTCTCATCTAAGCTGATATTAAAAGGCCATGTTCTGCTGCATCTTATATTGGAGGTTGAATGATTTAGAAGAGGTGAATTAATGTTATTTTACTCTAGAACATAGAAAACATTTTTATTTCAGATTTCTTATAAATACAAATCCAGTATGCATCAAATTTGAATAGGAAGATGTACAGAAATGGCAAAGTATTTCATGAAAATTTTTGCGGAAAGTTTAATTTTATGTTCTTCGGCAGTATTTTTTAATATTTTAATAGAAATTCAGTGTTGGGGCTTTTTCGTCCTGTATTTACATGGATGACTCATTCGAAAGGGATTAATTTTTTGGTTGTCTGATTTGTTATCAGATCCGTGAATCCTCATAGCAGTTGTTTCTCCTCCTGTATTTTAGCTACTTTTGAGTTAGAGAAGAATACTGCTCTGAGCAAAAACACTACAATGATGATGATGATAAAAGCAAAAGCTCTAAACAATTTCATGAGATGAGCTGTAACAGAGTTACTCATGTCTAAATGCAGAATGAGAATAGATATCAAAAAGTAAATATACTAATAGTTGAAATCTGCTTGGGGGAAAAAATGGTTTTACTGAAAGATACCTATATTTTCCATTACTATAGAATGTGATTCTAATATAATGTAAACTAATCTAGGGTAATTTGCTACATGTGTACCAGTAGCTGGATTAGAGGCTGCTTCTTGTCATTTTGTTGCCATAATAATGCCCACAAACTGATGCTTTTCTTTCTTCCGTATTCCTTTATGGATGCAATAAGCCTTGGTTTGTAAATGGACTACAGAAAAGAATCCTGGATGATGCAGAGATGTTTGGTTTGTGCTTTGCCCCAAGATGGAAAGCTGGCCTTTTAAGTCCATTTTACTATTAACAGGATTGTGGGATGAAAGTAGGCAGAGAAATGAGAATGAAAAGTTGTCTTTGTTTGTAGTTGACTGGACATTGGAAGGCTGATTTGCGCTGTTTAGTAAATCTAGGAAAGTAAATGTGTACAGAACTATCTTCTGTTACTCAGTCATAGCATAGCAGGGAAACTCAAAGGTAGGATAAATTCATTCTTGTTAATCATTAAAAAAATCATGTTTTACTGCAGTAGTTATTCATTCAGTTGGGTTCCTCCTGGAGCACAGGAGAGGGGGAAGGATTAGGCACAAAATTTGAATGACACCCTTATGCTTTCTTTAGCTGCAACATTATGGTTTAAATGGAAGATGATCCATCTGGTATTTTCATCCTACATCGAAAGCTCTTTCTTGAAAACTGTTTGTTATGAGAAAGAATAATTAGACTGTCTAGTTTAGTACAGGGTATTCAGTTTGAAAACTTCACCAGATACTGATGTAGTTATGGAAAACAGATCTACTGACAGCCTTCCACTTTAACCTAACTTAGTTTACTGATGTCAAACTTTTGTGTGGCAGTAGTGGGCACAGAAGCAACAACCCCTGGGGTTTCTTTGTCCTGCTTCGTGCATTTGCTTACTTGAAATGCGTTACAGAGGCGATCCACAAAAGACCCAAACCTAAAGCATTTTGTACAAGGTGTGGTCCAAATCCTTTGTCAGTCCAGCTGCTTCCAGTCTGATTACCTCCTTTGTCCCCCTAGAGTGTTCAGGCAGGAGAAGCAAGCTGAAGGATTAGGCTGAGAAGGAATAGGTGGCCCCCAGTTTTCTCTTCTGTTGGAGCAGGGCCCTGAGAGCACGGAACTGAAACACTTTCCGTAAGAACTCATTGGTTGGGACATGCTTCTCTGGTACTGGGTTTGAGTCTCCCTCTTTCTATTGTCACATATGAGGAGCCTCAATGCTGAAAAGGTTTCAGAAAGGTGACTTTTATGTAGACTCATAGAACCATAGAATGGTTTGGGTTGGAAGGGACCTTCAAAGGTCATAGACTTCCAACCCCCTGCCATGAGCAGGAACACCTCCCACTGTCCCAGGCTGCTCAAAGCCTCATCCAGCCTGGCCTTGGACACTCCCAGGGATGGGGCATCCACAGCTTCTCTGGACAACCTGTGCCAGTGCCTCAGCACCCTCATAAATCCCTTTAGCTTAGAAAAGAGAAGGATGGAAGGTTTTCTACCTGTGGTGGTCCTGATTTCATCGTGACTGTTTGGGCTGGTTAATCACTTTATACTAAGGGGGGAAAAAAACCCCACACAATAGTTTAATCCGATTTGAGGTATCTGAAAAGGTGCGTGCTAACATTTTGAAGAAAAACTACTCTAGAATGTGAAGTCCCTATATGCACACACACAAATTGGCAACTTGAGCTTTTTGGCAATGGTAAATTACACATGGATCCTCTCAAATGCAGAATGTCTGAGGCCTTGTGCCTGAAGTGTGATATGTGAAATGGCAGCAGTTCGCCCGGGATTTCTCCCAGCTTAGACTGAAATTAGTATAAAAATGTTTCTTGGGTGAGAAGAGGCTGGACTACCACCCCAGCCAAAATTTTGGAGGTCTACAGATTTGTCTAAAATGACGTCTTGACTACAAAAGACATTTAATCATAAGAACAACTCTTTTGGACTGGCTTTTAAAATCAGTTTAGGGGAATCTCTGGAAGTTTGTCCTTGTAGGTGGCATCTCCCCTTTCTGCTTAGATAAAGACTTAATCCTCAGAGGCTGATTATGCTCAGACTCAAGGATTTGGCTCAGTACCCATTTTAGTGCAAAAGTGCAGGAACGGTGCAGGCTCTTTGCAGCCATGAACTAAACCATAAGCTTATGGAGAACTCAGCCTTAGAACTCAGCCAGGCTCCCACTACTTAAACAGCAGTGGAAGAAAAGTTCACACATGGGACTTCACTCTGTTTCCATTGAAGTCAAGGCATTTTCATTCCAAGAGGAATAGGATCGAGTTTGTTTTTCTTTTGATACTGGGGGTGAGTCTCTCAGGGTTTTGAACTCTGAGAAGCATTGTTGGAGATTTTTTTTCCACTTAATATAACCACTTGCTTCCACTTTCTGAATCTTTTTGTTTGTTAGATCAAAATTGTTTTTGCCACGGTTAGAAAAAATATATGTGCTACTCAGAGTAGGGTGGTGGTTAATTTTTAAAGAGCTATTTAGCAGCCCAACATACTTGCATGAGTGCATTTCTATATGACTAAAGGCATTGCACAGAAAATTATTTACACAACTTTAGCTAGAACTCAAGAGAATGTTTTTGTGATTTCAGAGTTGGTTTTATGGCAGTATAAACTTCATTACTCCCCCACTAAGAAAAATCTGAAACCGTACTGTTTCATTGTATGCTGCCTGTAGTTTTTGTGTGGCAAAGAACCAAAACATCCAGAGGAAGCTGTATGTTTGTTTGTCTTTTTATTAACAAGCTGTTGGATAAATAAATTTCCATTGTTAAGTGCCTTAGACAGTCAAATGTTTATGATACAGACCTAGGGCAGTTTCTTTCAAAGGCTGCATAAGAAACATCTGGGCAATGACTGAACATCTTTCAAAAACTGAAATTTGCGGGATGAATGGTCAAGGATTCTGACTAATTGCAGGCACTAACTTGATGAGTGCCAAATGTGCACCTGTTCTCCCCTCTCCACAAAGGTGTTGCAGGATGATGCTGTGATGGGTGCTCGTTGGTGCTGTGGGAGATCACTTTTCCTGCAGCTCCATTTTATTTGACACATCGTGCGCACACCAGGATGTCAGTGCTGCTGTTCAGCTGTGATCCAGTGGCCCTACACATATGCACCAAATCGGCCCCTTAGGCTGCACTTAAAAATTCCTCTTGTACTTACTGCTCTGTATTAAACAACATAGTCAACTATTTTGTCAGGATTTGTCAGTTCCTCAGAATTTCAGCAGTTCTGAGACGCCTTCCGTGCCCTCCAGCACATAGCATTGCAGCCTAAACAAAGGCAGCAGAGTTTGCGCCGGCAATTTAGTGTCTGGATCGCTGCATTTTCAGCTTTGGATGGATTTAATGCCTCTGCAGGGAAGTGAGCTCAGGGAGGAGGTGCTCTACAAATCACAGTCCGTGTCTGGCAAGGAAATTTGCTGAAGGTAGGGCTCAGATAGCCCTTCCCAGCGCAACCATCGCAGATCCTGCTCCTCTAATCTGCCACGGCGCGTTGATTGCTGAGGTACCTGTCCTAAGCCATGCCTTTGCCCTCAAGGTGCTAAACAAGCTTACCAAGTGAAAATCCCTTGTCGGCACAGCCCCCAAGGAGCAGGTTAGCCCAAAGCTTTCCTAGGTGTTTGGAAGACTTTCAGCAAGTATTAAGGAAGGGCTGTGACTTTCAGAACCAGGTGCCTCTTGTACCTCTGTGCACATCTCCTTTCCTCTTTGCAGCGAGCAGTGTGCTTCGCTTATTTTACTGTAGTGTATAATACTTGCAAAATACTTCAAGTTGCGCAGAATAATGGTTTGGTTTTGAAGCCCCGACAAAATAAATACTTACAACCTGTATAAATGTGAAAAAATTATACAGAGGGATACACAGGTCCTAATTTTGAAAAAGCCAGGTATTGCTGTGGTGGTGTCAGATGGTTGCTGTCCAGCTGCTCTAGAAAAGCGGCAGCTGCTGTGCCTCACTGCCTGCTTCTTTCCGGGTAGGTGCTTTATGATTTAAATCACTTCTTTGGGTGGAGAAAAGCAGATCTCTCTGATTCAGCAGCAGCCGTTTACATTGACTTGACACCAAGAAATAAAACCATTTGAAAAGGATCACTGCAAGGATAGAGGAGAATAGGCCTGACTAATAAAAAGCTCCTGGAGGCAAAAGAAAAAGAAGGCGTACTACTGGGGTTTAGCTCTCTACTTAGGAACATGAAATACATATATGCAATTTTATGCATTTAGAAGTGTTGTTAGATGAGGTTTTTTGTCATTTTAAAGGCAAGTTTTCATAACATGCATTGCTTATAGATCTAGAATAATATCTTAACTCAGAGAGCAGCTTCCATGTGCTATGTGGGCATTTTAAGCAAAGAGTAGGCTGCCACCACATGAAATCCTTTTGCCTTTTTTGACTGGAGAAGAAATGATTCAAACTCCGTGCAAAGACAAGAGAAAGACCAGACTGTGCTGCTTAATACTTGTGACTCTTTATGCCCTGTGCTTTTAGCAGAGTGTGGCATGGCTGGTGGGGAGCTTCCCCCCTCAAATCAGATTATCTAACAGTTAATCTGTTTTGTTGATGTGCTGAACAACAGCAGCTCATTCAGGAACAGACTCAGGGAAGGAGGGGGGAGCTCTTCTGAGAGCAAGCTGTTTCAACCAAACATTTTCCTTTTAGTGATTCACAGGATTAAATTTCAGGCTGTTGCCTATGGAACCTGGCATTAACAGCCAACACATTCATCACGTTAGCTTTTCTCCTCAGCTTCCCTTATAGAAAAAAACCACAGCCGTAGTTTCACCATTAGTCTCCCTTGACCACCTTCTAAGGCTGTGGTTATGTTTTTCATCCCTTTTTAGTACTGACCAAACCAGTGGTGGTTAAATTCACAGTCTCATCACCTTTTTTCTTTTCAGCACATACCGAATAGTTCTGAAATGAACTGAAATCGATCTATGCTACTGTTAACCTTCTTCCTTTATAGAGAGATTATTATTATTATTTCTCAGCATACGTGTGGGAGCCATCCATATGTAGCAAGCCTATTTCCTTTTCACCTAGAGGACAGATGGGGATGGGGAGATATTTATTGCTCTGTCTTTCTCTTGTTTTGGTTGAGTCCTGTGGATCTTGGTGTGGCTCCCGAGTTTGTATAGTGCTTGGCAGTTTGTGTGTCTGAGTGCTGAAGCCTCTCGTGTTCATCTTCCTCACTTTTCCTGGCGTACAGGGGGGCAGGGAAGACATAAGTCTAATTAGAGTGAATGAATCTGTGTCTTGGACGTGCTGCTCAGAGGCTTTGCTGTCTCTCATCCACATTGCTGCCACAGCCAAAGAGCACATCCCAAGGGCACCCTGGTGCGGACCCCGAGTGCTTTATCTGTATAGATTACTGCAGTGTGCTCATGCAGGGTGAATCCAGACTGCAGCTCCAGCTTTCACAAAGCCTCTTCGCAGAGGAAAACAAATTATGCTGGCTAGCACGCAGGATTTGCTGGGAGGTGAAAGCCTAATGAAATCAAGAAAATGTGCCGTTCTCACAGGTTGCAGCGAGTGCAATGGGGATGCTGAGAAACAAAGCCTGGTAATAGGCACTAAAACTACAGATAACCTTGCTTTTTCAGGGCTGCATTTTGCTTCACCCTGTGAAAATGATGTAAGAACATATTTTGACATCACAGAGATGAGATTTCAACCAGTACAGACAGGGCTGAACTAATAATAGCATAGGGGACAAGACAAGAGCTAGACAACCTTGTGCCTTCAGCTCAAAGCCACCCTCCTCTGCCACAACTTGCTTCCAGACAGGTTGGATGGGAAAGAAAATTCACTTTTCAGTTCTCTGTTTTAATGCAATACGTGGTTTTTACCTGCCTCTGTAAGCTCAGATGTGAATATCTCTGGTGTATGTCTGCAATGAGGGTAAGAGTGAGAAATTTTAAAAGTCTGTATATTCTCCCTGGAGGTATTTAGAAGATGTGTAGATGTGGCACTTGCAGCCATGGTTTAGTGTTGGACTTGGCAATGCTGGTTCAATGGTTGAATTCAACAGTCTTTCCCAACCTAAACAATTCTATGATTACAGGAAACCTCAGTGTGGAGTCACAGGGTCATGGTCTCTGTATTTCTTTTGGGAATGTTGTGTTTGCTTAGCTGGACCTGCTAGAGTTGAACTAACCACGGCAGGGAAGCATCCTGTCTCATATACCCACGTTATTGCTACCTGGGTATTTCTGTCCGTGGACACTGTGTAAATGGCATGGCAGGGCTGTGTGCAATCTGGAAGCTGCTGCTGTTAGAAGGGAGTCTCTCTGGACTGCAGGATCAGTACAGATGGATTTTTAGCTTCTAGACAAATAGATAGTAGGGTCATGGATAAACCTCAGGGCTTCATCACAGGTGCTGGTCCTCTCCATTTCCAGAGGATGGCAAGCAGCGGTGTCTGGGGCAGCCCAGGCTCTTGAATCATCTGTCTGTTTGCTCTGAGTGTGCTCTTTTCCTATGTTAGTTTTTGGGTCTGCCCTGTGCACCACTGTCCCTTAGTCCTGCTGTAAGTGTCACCTTTTCACTCTTCTTTGCTTATCGTAGTCACTCAGCCTGTTTCTAAGTCAGCATCCCGTTCCTCCCTCATCCCATCCTGGGGGATGGAGAGAAGCCTTGTCCAGTGCCACAGGGCATTCAGTGCCAGTCCCCCGATGCCGCAAGCAGCTCTGAAACACCACCAAAACAAAGCACCCCTTTGGCCCCACCTCGTTCAGGCACCAATTTTATTTAATTGTGTAGCACAGGGTCAGTCTGCCTTGATTCTATGAAGATATAGAACAGCAAGAGCAGAAATGGATTTTGTGAAAATATAGGATAGCAAGAGCAGAAACTATACCTTTTAATGTAAGCAACTTGGTTGTAAGGAGTTAATGAATGAAGGAACTACTGAAAGAGAAAAATCATCGTATTATTGACTAGAAATGTGAAGTGTCATGTATAATTCAAAACTAAGTCCTCCAGGAGGAGTACACTGTACATGAACTGCTGAGCAGTTTAATAAACAAGGGAACCAAAAAGGGCAGCATTTACTGTAATCCAGACATCTTGTTAATGCATACAGGTATTTGCAGCCGAGTAAAAAACACGGTTGTTAACACTGAGGTGTTTCTGAGTGAGAAACAAGACAGGGAATTGATAATGCCACCACGGTTAAGCAGATTAGAGCAATACAGCTGTCTTCTTGCCTTAAAACGCAAGAAAATTTTATCAAACCTTTGAAACCATTGGGGATTCACTTTCCCAGTCAGGGGTGGTGATACAGGAATTTCTAAACTGAACATCTGTGCTTGCTACACTCCGCCAGTACTGTGGGTTGGTAACTACTGAAGCCATTTCCAATATACAACCTGGCAGCATTTGCCTCATTTTCAACCCACGTTATAGATAACACAGTGATAGGAGAGCCTCACTTCCGTATGTGGTAACCTTTTTTATGGGATCTGGACGCTGTGGTGATCTCTAAAAACTTGACATTGTACTAAAAGCTTGGGTGAACCAAACTTCATTCAAAGGTGAAAAGAGTGTTGCCATTGATCCTTGGAAGTCACTTTGCACCATTTAGCCCAGATGCTGCTCTTGTTTTTTCTCAGCTGAATCTGAAATGGGAATTGCCATCCCAGCAAAAGCCACTGATGTAGGTCTTCAGTGGGATAGCTGAACTGCTGCCTTTTCTGGGATGGCCCTGCTGCCCTTTAGCGTTTTGGGTAGCCCTCTTGGTCAAACTGTGACCAGCCTGCACTGGCTGCAGGTTCCAGTGGGCAGCAGGACTCCCTGCCTCGGAATGACTGCGGTTTCTCCGAAGCTAGATGGAACTCAGCTTTTGTTTGTCTTTGTGCTGTTCTGTGCTGTCTCATCTGCCTGACATGGGAGAGCTGATCTGAAAGCTGCCAACAGTATTTCCTACTAAAATGAAGTCTGAAGAAATCAGACTGAAGAGAACCTTTTATTTTTGTGTGCTATTCCTTTTTTGTGTGTTTCTGGATGGCTCACACATGGGGAACGAGAATATCATGGAGTGACACAGATTTCAAACCTCTGGGTCAGTGCAGCCCACTGTGCTAATTGCCTAGTGACCTCCCTTGTGGATCCTTGGCAAAGCCTGTCTTTTAACAACATATGCTTCTGCTGTGGCCTATAATATCTTTTTAATATCCATTTTTTTAATGGATATTAAAGAAAATATTCCATTCTTGACTTTTCTCTCGCTTCTTGTAAACAAATAGGTGTTGGCTTGTGCGGCCATTATTCCCTGCGGGCTTTTTCCAACCACTTTTCAAATAAGTCTAAACTTAGATGAACGGCTTTGTGGTTTGCGGCAGCCTTCAGTGTGTGGAATAGAGTTCTTTGGTCTCCCACAGATTTTGTCCAATGGCAGTGGGTGGATTGCTTTGGGAGGCATTCATCCTTTTATTTTATTTTTTTTTTATCTAAAGTTACCTGAAAGTTAGACCACGAGTCTGAATGAGGCAGGTGAGCTCCATTTATTGTTGTGAAGAGCAGGACATCAGCAGATGATGAATATCTCATCTTTTTTGACTGCAGAAATAGCCTGAGACATCCCATGTTCAGAGTGTTAGGTTTAACTTTTCTGTGGTTTTTTTCTTATCTTTCCTATAACATTTAGATTGCCATATTTTGAGATGAAGCTCCCAAAAAACTGATCCACAGCAATATCTCAAGCATTGTTTCAATGGGGCTTTTCTTATCTTTTTTATTCCTTTTTTTGCATGTAGATTTCCGCTAAATATTTTTTACCATGATGTAGCATGTAAGTGCTACAAACTAGTAACTGAGAGAATCACGTCAAAATATCATTGGAAGGGACCTCAAAAAGTCTTTTAGGCCATTGCTCTGCTCTTCACTGTGAAAGCAGCTGTTATGGGGCACAGAGGTTTGGTTTGCGTCTTTATTAACCTGAGTGCTCTTACTCACTCTGCCCTTTCTGTACTGACTCAAATGTTTTCCACGATGCTCCAGGATTTTTTGAAAGGCCCATCTTTTATTAAGCTAGGTGCATTTTGTTTGTAGATGTGGTAAATACTGTCTGAAATGGCTGTGCCATGTGCGTGGGACTGACTCTTGCCTTGTTAGTAACCAGACAGTACTTTGTAGAGCAAAGTGCTTGTCCTCTGCAGGAGGGAAAAAGGGTCTCAAGGGATTCACTCACAAACCTGAAATCTTCCTTGATGTATACTTAGTCTGCATCTTTGTAGAAAGAGAATTAAAACATCACCACCAAAATCCTGGATAAGAGAAGAATGTCATTCAATTTTGGGTCCTCTTTTTTTAGTTCTTTCTCATTTGCCTTCGGGAAGTGACTGTCCGGGTTTAAGTGTCAGAAAGAATATTTTTGGCGTAGAAGTCCTCTGTGTGTTGACTTTTACTGTACCAATCTTTGTGACTGCCAGGCTCACCTTCCGGGGAAATGTTACAGAATTGAAGTGTCACATAAAGTGTGTTGCTTTTTGACTGAATTCCTTTAAAGTCTTTGGTATTTCCCTCTTTTATTTCTGAAGTTCCTTCATTTCATGTCATAAATAACACTGACCTTGCTGAACCCTTGCCTGTGAATTCCTTCAAGACTGGGTGACCACAAACAAAAAAGGAAGTGAGAGATTAATTCAAACTTGACTTTAATGCAAACGAGTGGCACTTAGAGGCTTTGCCCTTAATAATAGGACCCCCAAAACATCTACAAGAATCAGAAAACTGATTTTCTACTGCTTCAAAGCCAGAATCAGAAAAGCAGAATCAGCAAAACTAGCAGGGAAGAACAAAGGTTAACAGTGCTGCTGTCTTATGACACAGAGTGCACAGACGACATTATTATCATCATTAAATTTGTGTACAGTACAATAACTTTGCATTTTAAAAGAAGAGTCCATATCCTCGTATTCTCAGATGTGTCATCCTTTAGGAATTGGGCTCTCAGGAAATCCATGGGTTTTGCCTCTTTGCACAGGTGCAGCTTTGATGGAAGGTCACCACGTGCTCCAGGGCTGCTTCTGCCCTTGCCTTGAGCCCCTGCTCAGGTACCTGCTGAGCCCTGCTCCTTGGCAGAATTGTGTTCCCCTGCCTTCTGCAGGTGCAGAATAATGCCAGAAAAGCCACTTGACCATGTTTTTGAGCCTTTTGCATTAACTGTCAGAATAATGCTGGGTTTTTCTGCAGTGCACTATTGCAAGCTTTGTTTTACATTTCCAGCTGAAGTATGGAACTGAAATAGCTGTGTTCTTGGAGGATCTTGTATCTCTTCAAGTTCTACACAAGGACTTGGAGTTTCCTCCATGTGGTAGTGAGTGTTCCCATGAAACTGGGCTAATCCCTGGGTAGGAGATAGGAGTGATGCAGTAATTGCTCATTAGAGCAGAGAACCTCCCCACGGGGCAGGTAACACTGTCTTAGTTCTTGATTTCATTTCCACCCTTTCCTTTGTAATTGTCTTGAGAGCCTCTGAATAAAGGTAATTCCAGGAGAAATGCACTGGAGGTGTTTGCAAAGAAAAATGCCTGAAATAAAATTTTTGTCTGATAATTTCACCCAAGGAGATTGATCTTACCTGCCCTGGTGTTCTAAAGAGTGGTTTTAAGAAAGACAAGATTTCCTTTGCCCAATGTAGCATGTATCAACAGAAATAGGGAGTGGCGTGTATATCCTGCATATCCTAATGCAGTCAGAGATATCTCAACTTCACTTGAATTGTCTTTTCTTGAGTCTGCATTTCCCATGCGAATACTTGAAAGGCTAAGAAGCATTAAATGTAAGAATAAAGAAGATTTCTATCCCTGTATCATTCAATTATGAAGCATACAACTCCATAGCATTTGATAATAGTGACCTAAAAATAATGGCATCTTTAAAGAAATACGGAGACCTTACATCAGAAGGGCACATCAGAGCTACAACCCTTTTCTTCTCCTCATGCCCCCAATGCTTTTTACAGTGGGAAAAGGGTGCGCTGAGCAGATGAAGAGGGATTTCTTGATCTGCATGGGGAATGTTATTCAATAATTATAACTGGCTTTAATTAATTGTTTGGAAACAGCACCTCTGACGTGAAACTGTGGAATTGTTTTAGCCAAAGCGTGTATCTGGCATTGATTCATTCAGAGGATGTGTAAAGTGGTGTTTCATGAAATCTGCGCTTTTGCTGAAAATGACAACCAAGGCTGGGACATACTGCAGGATTTTAAGAGAAGCTGCATTTAGCTCTTACACCTGCCAGGATATTTGGGGCCTGTTCCCTTCTCCAGGATGTCTGTAACTTCCATATATAATCAATAGGAATTGCTCATATCCTGTGCTGGGAAAATAAGGCCTGTGAGCCAGTCTGTTAAAACCCGTTGTCTAAAGAGCAGTGTATAAATAAAAGCAGCCAGCTTTTTCAATGGTGATGGATATTTTTCCTTCCCTTCAGTAGCCGTTCCACAGCTGACTTTACATCCAGAATGTCCAGTTCTGCATTGCTTTTAGCCAGTGAGGGTATTTAACTTCCATTTCAATATGAGGAGAACTGGCTTTAAGGAGGAAAGGTGTATGACTTCCAACTGGAAGCACAGACCTTTCCTTACTGATTACAGCAGGAAAAATAAGGTTTATAAGGCGTTTGCTTTTCACGTAATACAGATGCACTTTTGAGGTGTTTATATTACTGTCGTAGCAAGGTATGCATTAAAAAGATTTTTAAGAGAAGCTGCACATCCTAGCTCCACGTGGATTTCATAGCTGTAAGGTCCCAGGGCAAAGCTGTTTCTCTGTATTGCATTAGAAAGCGTTCCAGTGGCTTTCTCCTTGTGAAGTCAGGAAAGATAAACAGTGTACCTCTATAGAAGTATAAATATTTTTCTCCAAGACATTTAGACTTTCACATGCTGTTGAGGATTGTTTTTCTTTTTTTTTTTTTTCAGCTGTAAGAAGGTCTGCATATTCAAAACATTTTCAGGTTCAATGTGTAGTTTTAGCTTAGGGTGGGTGTATCTTGCAGAGCTTGAGGTTTGGTGAGCACTGCCAGCTATTTCTGGGTTCACACGGTTCAGTCGTCTCGTTGAAGCCTGAAAAAACACTTCTCCTGTGTTTAATTTGTGGAGTTTTTCTTTTTCTTTTTTTTTTCAGTGTGTTTTTTTTTGTTTGCTCTGTTTCTTGTTTTGCATTAGGCTTTCTGCTCTTGAGCTCAAGCAGGAACATCACCTTATGAAAGATCATGTGTGTTTGGTAATGTGCAGCTTGTGGTGCCTCTCCAGTCTCCCTCCTGGAGCCAAGGGTGACTGGCTCAATAATAAACATTAAGGAATTCATTAGTGAGACTTGTGTGTGAACAGCAGCCTCTGGTGATGTGCACTTCCCATCAGATAATCTCATTTCATCACTCCGGTTCCTTTAAGCCCAAATGCAAGTGGGAGTTAGAGTTGCCAAGACAAGTATTGGTGGCTCTGCTTAAATAAACACACACACATATGCATCCTTGCTGAACCCTTGTTTGGACTTCTGTCCATGTGGAAAGAGACCCAGAAAAGTTCATATTTTGTAAAATTTTCTTCTCAGCTGAATGTGCTTGACTTTAGACCAGGGAAGTTTACCATCTCTGTTTCAAAGCTTCTGAGGAGCCGGGGTGCACATCTAAGAAATCACAGTGGGATTTCTGCATTTTTCTAATCCAATATGTTTACTAAGGATAATCCAAGTTTCAGTCAGCATGCTCCTCCCAAAAAATAATCTTTCCCTGTCTAATCTCTCTCACAGTTTAAAAATCCATTCTTTATTTGTGACTTAGTTCTGGTTTGAAAAGCCCACCTAAAGACTTTAGCTGTGCATTTTCCAATGTAGACAAAGACCGTCTTATTCAGCATATGTGTGCATATATATATATATGTAGATATAGATAGATAGATAGATATACATATAATCATGGTCATCTCCTGGTTCTGTTTTCAGCAAAGCTCCCGAAATCCTTCGGGTCTCTCCAAAACACCTTCTCCACAGCCACGAGCATTTGTGTTATTCTGTTTCTCTCAGTTCTTCTTTGCTTCTGCTCATTGTTTCCTGTTGATAAATCCCAGGATTATACTTTTGTTTGCCACTGGGTTGCCTTTGAACTCTGCCCTGATATGGCAGTTTTTACTTTGGTTGGCTATTCTGCCAGACTTGGCAGTTTTCAGTCTCTTTTTTCCCCCCGTTTGTTTCTTTTTTTTTTCTTCTTTTCTTTTTTTTCTTTTCTTTTCATCCCCTTGCTTGTTTGCCTAGTTTGACTTCCTTGTTCCTAGAAGCACCACCTTGCTTGTAGGAGTGCATAAGGAAATGTGCAGTGCCATAGGCAATCCCTGGCATCCCTCCCCTGCCATTCATTCCGCGTTATTGAGCTATTTTTGTAAGAAACAGGCTCTGCTGTGGGATATGGCCGAGCTGAGTTTTGCGCAAGAACATTACTAGTTGTGTGTTGGGAGTTACAAAAAACAAATGTGAGAACTAAAGCATCAGAAAATATTCCTTGTGTCCCGCAACTCTATGTTGAGTTCTCGGAGCGCTGAATTATTCTCTCCTGTGCTTTAGCGGAAAAGAAAGTGGGACTTGTGGACGAGTGAGTTTGGGAAGCCAGAGCTGTGTTCTCCTTGCTTTTTCTCTGTGACTTCGACACCTTGCCTCACTCTCAGCTGATAATATTTACCCACCAGCACAGCCGCTGGAGAGGGAAGATGGTGTTGCAGCAGCAGGGAATAACATCCAGCCTTTCTGTGGGATCAGAACCAATAATTTCTAGATTAAATTCTAGTGTCAAATGCAAAAAGATCATAAAATCACAGAATGGACCTTAAAGATCACCGAGTTCCAACCCTCCTGTCATAGTGGGACACCTCTCACTAGCCCAGTTTGCCCAGAGCCCCATCCAGCCTTGGAGGATGGGGCACGCTCAGCTTCTCTGGGCAGCCTGTGCTGGTGGCTCAGCACAATCCAATCCATGGTGCCAGCCTGGTGAGTTCAGCTTGCTGCTGCTGCTAAAGACTGGCACAGAGAGAGCTCAGAGGCTGTGATGGTGCAGAGAGAATTCTAGCTGCTCCCACCACCTTTCTCTCTAGGAGTCAGGGCTCAGGTTGGTGATTTCCTTAGACTGAAGAGCAGCAGACAAAGTTAAATCTAATTGTGCTTCACTACACGGCTGACGGTTGAATCAGTCAGTCCGAGGAATATTATCTAACACCAAGATGGTTCACTTGGGCAAAAGAAACCCCAAACAAACCAAAAATCTAGTTAAGCAAACCCTCTGCAGCCCCAAACTCATGGTTTTAGGTGGCTTGTTCTTGGTTTTGTACCAATTGTTCTTAATTGTGTCTCTATGCCTGTTATTCTGTGTTTTTATCACATAGACCAAGCAGTTGCTGGATTTTCTGTGTAGATAACCCTGACACCATAGTTAAAAGGGAGTTTTTTGCCTCCAAGACCTTTTTCCATGATGTACAGAGAGGCCCTAAGAGTTGCATTTTACTGTAAAAGCTCTCATATTCTCTGAAGTTGATGTTCTTAAAAATTATTTTGATCTGCTTGCATTGGTGTAGGTAATTTGACTATGTCAGTGTGTTCGTCATGTAGGAAAGATCTAACATTTATCTTCTGCTTGATTTTCTTTTTTTTTTAATTAGACATTTTAAGTATTGCTTACCCTAAGGGATCATAGGGACAGCTGGAAGATTGCAAAACTAACAGTGTTAGAGACTAATAAAATAAAACTTCATTTCTTGACAAAAGGAGATGAATTTTATTACCTGAACAATATATTTTTGTCCTGTTTTTTTTGTCTGATTTATGCTGATTTTACTATTTTTATTTCAGTGTATGGAATAGGTCCCCAGTTTTAAACAGCTTTTAACTATAATGCCTGGAAATGAAGGCCAAAGACTGAGTAGCCCTGCCCCATCCCCAAAATGAAAGGTTTCCCTGACAAGGCTCTTGAGCAAACAAGATTTCACCAACAAAAACAAAAGAGATTTTGTTATTCCTGTTTATGTCTAAGGTAAAATGAACTAAGACAGGGTCCCTGTTGCTGGGCCCATAGGAGTGTGTGTTTTCCCAAGAGCTGGGGGATATAAAGAAAAGGGTTGCTTGAACTGAGAAATAATTTCACTATTTCTTTGTAGTTTTCTGGACGATTTTGTTATCACTGATTAAAAGCAAATGAGGGCTAACTGCTGCGTGAAAACTCGACTGCTGCTTTTGCGGAAGGTGCAAAGGCTTGTGGCATCAGTCGTCCCTGTGACACCAACAGGAGGTGACAAGGAAGATGGTCCAGGTTTGTGGGCACAACTTACACTGACCACGAACAACTGAACCCTTTTCTCTTCCCGGGAAAGTCTTTCAGGTGGCAGCAATTGAAAAAAAAAAAGAAGTGTTGGCAAACAAGTCGTGATTAATCAAACCTATCCAACCCCTATATGGAAAAGTATGTTCAAAGGTATGGAATGGCTTCCGTATGAGGAGTGGCTGAGTAAGACAGGGATCACTCAACCTGGAAAAGAGAGAGCTAATGGCACATATTGTAGAGGTATAGAAAAAACTCTCATACAAATCTAATGGCACTGAGGGATGTTCAGCAATGCTGGAGGGTTTGGAAGTGTGTTGGTGATACGCTGCCTCAGCTTTGGCTTATTTCACTCTGCTGATGTTTTCCTCACTATCTGCCTGAGATTTGGCTTATTTATCCTTTTGTTTTGCTTTTTACCATTTATTTTCCCTCTATTCTTTCTTTTGCTCCATTTTAATTCATTTTTCTTATCACAGAGTCATAAAAGCAGTTTTTGCACCCCTGGGAAAGCTTTCCTTGGGTGAGGAAAGAGGAAATTCCCTGAAGTAATTTCACGGAATTTCCAAATTGCTGCTCTGAGGCTGTTTCTTGCCCAGCTAATTCAGGGTCACTTGAACTGGAGCATGCCCAGCAATGTTGCCTAAAGCCACAGCAGATGTGCCATGCTGTTTTCTAGTTCTTTACTCTTTCAGTCTGTGCTTTTTGAACCACAAACCACTCCAGCCCACGCAGAGCCACCAGAGTTGTGTGTGGCTTCAACCAGAATTATCTTAATCTCTCGGTCTGGGATTTTCATTCATCTTCTCTGGAAGAGACAAACAGATGCCCTGCGAGGCAGCTCTGCCTGGCAGGTTTGATGTGCATTGTCCTGCCTCTCCAAGCAGGAGACAGCATCCCTTATTCCCGTGTCTCCAGTCTGCAGCCCGTGGTGCCCCATCCGTGAGTGGCTGTGGAAATGGGGATCCCAGGGAAAGCCAGGTACCCTTGAGCTGTTCCTGCACAGTAATTGGAGTCCTGAGGTGGAAGATCTTTGCACCTGCTGTGCCTAGGAGGTGCTGGGGGAGCCCTCACCCACCTTTGGAACTGGTTGGACTTGTACTGGGACCTGATACAGTTCCAGTCTTTGGGACCAGTGATGAGAACCAGTGATGAGAACTCAGGCGTTTTGGTTGAAATTGTATTTTTGCATACATGCCTTCCTCTCTTTCTTCATGTTTTAATGGCTGTTGGAAATTTCCTAATGATTCTTCACTCTCCAGGGCCAAATGTTTATTTTGCAAATGGCAATAATATTTTTTTAACACTTTTCTCGTGTTATGAGTAAATGGGCAGGATTGGTCAGTATATGAAAAAAAAATCACCTTTTCTATGTCTGGCGTTTAGATTACAAGCTTCATAATAATGCATGTAGTAATAATGATTAATCTCCATAATAATGGCAGCATTTTTTCTGTGTATAGAATATATATTTACACCCTTCTAAGAGCACCAGGCACATTAACTGGCTTGTGTTTGTATTGTACTCTACCCTGACTACATAAGATGCTATTTAAGTCATATTTTCTTTTGGCACAATTCCACTGTAGATAGCAAAGCAGCTTCTGCTTTAGACAGTGGGTGTGTTTTGCCACAACTCTGAAAAGGTTGTATTTTACTAATAAATTATCCCCGTAGCATATTTTGCTCTGAGTTGGCGCATAGCTGAGCTGTAGCATGAAGGAGTCTGTCTGCCCACCTGGTACACGCAAAAAAATCATAAAGCATCCCAGTGCAAATTGAAGAAGATAGAACAAGTGGCATTTTCCATTAGCAGTACATATATGGTTTAGAAACCGAGGAAAAATTCTAGGGAAGTCTTCAGTACAAAGGATTAGCAATGAAGTACTATCTTGGTTAAGGTAACAGTGTCTCAACAATTTGTGCCTTCACTTGGGTTGGGATCTAAGGAAACCTCTTGAAGAACAGCCTGTTTTCTGTAATTGAGTGTGAATAAGTATCACTGTGTTGGTTCATTAGCATTGGTTAGTTCAGCAGACTGATGAGCTGACATTGTGGGAAAGAAGCCCAGGAAAAAATGCAGCTATCATGCTGGATTTGATTTTCTGAGCTTTGTAGCTGTTTACTTCTTTTTCCTTTGCTGCAGTTGCTGCATAAAATTTAGAGAAAGTCAATATATTCTGAGCTCTTACAGCCTTGGCAAGATCAGCATTGATTACAAAAACATGAACAGAAATTTCTTTGTCCCTAAACAGCAATAAACAGTGGCTGAAGCTGCTTTTCACAGGAAAGATCACAGTCAGAAGCATCTTGCCTCTCCTGGATTTTGCATCAAAAGAAATGAACCAAGAACAGCTCTGCTGGAGGTTGTTGTTGCCCATTTCAGGACAGAATAGGAAACTTTTATGTCCCTTACTTAAATACTGTAGCCAGTAATTTACATCAGTACATCTTGTTTCTCTGCATGTCACTTAATTATCCTAGTAGATACTTGTGCTTCTGCAAGGACAAGTGTTTCATGGCAATGACATTGTCTCAGGAAAAAAAAAAAGAAGTTTGCATAAAAGAATTTTCTTCTTTTGCAAATGGGAAAAATGCTGTAGGGAAAAGGTGTCGGTCCTCTCTCCATGGTTGCTGCATTTGCCTTTTAAAGGAAACCTGATTTACAGTTAAATGTTTTGGAAGATGGGCAGAGGACCAAGGCGAGTGCTAACAGTGCCAAGGAGAAGTGGGAAATGAGTGAGAGGATAAGTTGAAGGAAATATCTCTCTGCTTTATAACAGAAAAGGAAAACAAATTGGAAATGTGGGTGGGAGGAGATGAAAGCACCTACGTCATTGCAAAGCAAGGGCTCTTTAATAAAAAGAAAAAAAAAGGTTATGTGGTGAAATCATGTGTTCTGATAACTTCAGTAGCTTGATATCCACGCAAGCAGGGCTACGTGCTGCTCGGCTGCCTCTGCCTCTGGCCTTCCCCTGCGTTTTTCCCTTCTCAGGCTGGACACCCTGGAAGGCATTAGCTCAGCCTGCCTGGTGTGTCTCAGCTTTACAGTGGGAGCACAGAGCAGGGCATTGCTGCTCTGCTGCTCTGCTGCCAGCTGTCCCCCTGCACCCAGCAGGCTGGGGGCACACAGGCTGCTGCTGGGGGTACCTGGGGATGGCAATGCCCGGGGGTACCTGGGGATGGCAATGCCCGGGGGTACCTGGGGATGGCAATGCCCGGGGGTACCTGGGGATGGCAATGCCGGGGGGTACCTGGGGATGGCAATGCCTGGGGGTACCTGGGGATGGCAATGCCTGGGGGTACCTGGGGATGGCAATGCCTCTGGGTCCCAGAAGTGGGTGGACAAAGACTTGGACACCCTGCTCTGCAGCTGTCCCACCCTGGAGGCTGAAATGCTGCCCAACAGCTCCCCAGTGCCTTGCCCTCGGTGACAGCAATGCCTTTCGGGGATGGGCACTGAGGGCAGAGGTGGCCGGGCCCGTCTGCAGGAGCCAAGTGTGACCTTCAGCACAAGGGCTGATGGAGAGTGCAGTCACCTCACATTTTGCTGCTGCTTTCCTCTCCTTTGTGCCGTGTTCATGGCCTTGTGGGGGCAGCTGGACGCTCGGTGCTCGCATGTGTGGCACAGAGCTCAGAGCCACAGGCTCCTGCCTCCACACCAGGAATGATGTGGTCAGTCCCTCCCTGGGGCTTGAAGGGGCAAGAGGCTCCGACTGCCTCAGCCCCAGTCCTTCCTTGTTCATCCCTGGTCACAGAAACAGCTATGGTTTCCCTGTTTCGGCTCAGAGAGGGACTTCTTGGCATAAGCAGACTTCTGACTTTGGCCCTGTTGTTCTGGTGTCATGACTTGGATTAATCTCTCTTCTCTCCAGGGGAGTTAAAACTTTCAGTTCCAAGTTCGTGTGAAAACAAAACTATGATTTGAGACCGAAGGTCCATCTGTCTCAGATGGTGTTTCTCATAATGGTGAACAGCAGCTGCTGGGGGAAGAGAATAAACATGGGGTGAACATTGAATCCTGCCTCCCCAGAATGGCTCCCATAGCCTCCAGCAGTTTGTGGTCCCTGGGTGTTTTTTGTACCTAGTTGTTCTCAGATGTTTTGAACACCCGGATTGTGTGTTTTAACACCTTATTTTCTCATACGAGGCCCTTCCTATTTTATTCAGAACAACCTTTTTGGCTTAAGACTCTTAGGTGAGGAACCTCGCTGAGTAACTTTGGACCCGCTGATCTGTAGCTGCCCATATCTGTTATGAAACCTCGTTAGAAATTGGTGTCCTTTCGAGTCCTCTGGCATTGAGACAGTTTATGCAAGAGATTACAGATGACACTCTGTAGTCATTCACCTGTGATACATGATATGTTGACTCTGTATTAATGCCACTTACTGTATATTGCTCTTCTCCTGCCAATTTTTTTCCTATAGTATCCACTTGTTAAAGGTTCCTGCAGGGAGCAGTCCTTTTACCTGGTTTAATTTCCTACTATTAGTGTAATGTTTCCCCATTTGCCTAGGTAAGTGATGTTGTTTAAACAATATTGTGCTCCTTCTTCCCCAAAACGGTTGAAGCTCAGAAATCAGGTTTTTGAAAATATTGCTTTGATATTTAAATGTAATTTTTGAGTTCACGAAATCAAGCCTGTGTTGCTGGGTTTTTCTAAGGAGAAGAACGGGTAGCAGCTGTTATTCTGATTAATTTGTAATTGCGCCATACAGAATGGAAGAACTGAGATTGAGCTCTCAGTGGATGGTGTTAAAGACTTGGAACCCTTGTTGCAATTATTCAGATAGTAGTTCAAGGGCACATTGTGCAGCTCAGATAGTAGCTCAAGGCCAGGGCTGGATGGGGCCCTGAAGAGCCTGATCTTAATGAATGGCAGGGGGGTTGGAACTAGGAGATCTTTAAGATCCCTTCCAACCCAAACTTTTCTATGATTCTGTGATATTAGGACAATTTACATGGCATTCTCATTAACCTGTATACCATTTCCCGTGTAACTTCTTTGGAAAGAAACAAAACACGAATATAAAGCAATACTCTTTTCAAAGAGAGCAAGGTCTGTAACAAAAGGTAGTGTCATTCTTGGCTATAGCTTAGACAGTCACAACCACAGCACCATCACCATGGAGCCCTCTCTTCGGCAGTAAGTTTTCAGCTGAGTTGCTCTTCTGGAGAGGAAAAGATAGTATTTTTTAACAAATGTCTGTTTTCTTTGCTCCAAATTTGCTTTAAAATGTTAGCAATCACCCGGACCATAATGTAAAATCCATTGACAGGGATGCAGGCAGCAGCAGGAGCTGTGGCAGGAGAGCTCTGGCGTGGCTGGCAGCACAGTGAGTCCTCGTGCAGAGGGAGCACTGCTGAGCTCCCAGGAAGCATCACCTGCACCTCTGAATTCCCTGGCACTGGCAGCACCCATGGACTGCGGGCTGAGCCCGGGTGGGATGTGGAATTGGTTAGATTTGCATCTGTTTTGCTTCCTTACAATAGCTTCTGCTTCCTGAAATGGATTCCTAAAAATGAAGTCGTTTCTTCAAGGAGTAAAGGAAGAGTTCTTAGGCTCTTGCACCTTCCTGCAAGGTTTCTGCTCTTGGGCTCTGAACAGGATTGAACACTGTCAGGGCAATTTCTGAACTCAAAATAGTGTTTGAATTTTCACTTACAAAATCTGTAAAAGTCAGTGCCTTAGTACTTCATTTTGATCTACAGTGTAAGACAAATCTTCATTTTTATCTTGATAGGATATCTCAGAGAGAAGAATCTATATGCCTCCCAAATTGGAATTCTGTTCAAATAGTTCAATTAATTTCTCTGACTGACTTCTAGCTGTTGCCAAGCATGAAGAATTAAACTGTCTATTCTAAAATGTGTCAGAAAGACCACATTTGAGAGCCTCCATCAAAAACTGACAAAGCATTAAAGCAGCAGCCCGCCACTGCTGGGCCTGACTGCTAATGAGGAGAAGAGAGGACCGTGTTCAGTGTCACCTCTGAAGCTCCCAGAGCAGCATCAGGGAATATCACAGGTTTGTAAGCACTGCCTGCAGCCAAGGGGTAGAATTTATGTACATCTTCTGGGTGTAAAACCTGTTCATTTCTTCTACAAAAGCCACTGTTACTGCACTAAGGTCTTTCATTTCCTCTGCCACTAGTGAATAGATGGTTATCCTTGAAGTGTGCAGTTTTTGCATTAAAAAATACCGGCTGAAATGTATTTCCATAGCCAAGTACTGCATGGAGAGGGTAGGTTTGGAGAGGGTCTTCTTTTTCCAAAACATGCATTTTCTCCACCCCGAAATATTCAATGAGGTGAATACGCTTCAGCAAGTTAAAGTGACTTAAATCACCTCAAATGCCTGTAATTTCTACCTTATTTGTTTGATTATTGGCTGACAAGGGGAGAGCACTGCTATGCTAAATGTTTCCTTAGACAAAAGAAAGAAGAAAAATAAAATCCATTCACTGCAGCCTGAATACCTTTGAATTATGAATCTCTGATTCATCCTGACAGCTGCTTAAATATTCATGTCAAACTCTGCGTTAATGTTGGCCAGAAAAAGAAATGTGTTTAGGGAACAAGAGTGCCACAAAACGCAGTTCCCACTGTGGGTGTGTTTAATGAAATGCAATGGTAGCATTTACCTTGCCAGGGAAGCATCAGTGCATGTTACTAGATACTTTCCCTTTTTTAAGTCTGTTGAACAAATGTGAACTTGGGCATAAAAATGTGCCTCTGACACTGATGTCTCATTACGTTATTTCCCTTCTTTGATTTGCATACTTTTTATGTGTGTTGGAGCTTGTGTGAAACTGAGATAATAGAAACATTTTGTTTAAAAAGGGAGAAAATATAAATAAATTACTTTCTTTCTCTTTTACGTTCTTCCTAATATCGAACATATTTGTGATTAAAGACATAGCTTAATAACATGATTGATAAATAGCATTCTCTATAATGCCTTGAAGAATTTATCATAAACTCAGTAAAATGTAGGGAAAAAAAGTTCTGATTATTATTTGCCACTGCTTTGGTTATTTTTTCCAAGAATGGCTCATTACAAGTGGTAATGTTTTCCAAGAAAATAACCAGGTAGCCTGAAATTTTAATATCTGAAGGGTTTGAATATATAAAAGCAGCTGCTTTCCTCTTGGAATAGCTGTATCTTCTGTTTTGCATTTCAAAACACAATTTTATTTAGTATATATCCATGGCAATTTGCTTAGTGTCCTATGTCCAGCAATATATTAAAGGTATATTAAACATAATTAACCATAATTTAATTAAACATAATTGAACACATTTTTAAAGTTTTTTAAGACATGCAAGATTCAAGATAATTTAATAGTTAAGATACTACTTGTATTTTGGGTTTATGTTATATTCATACATATCCAGGCATCCTACATGAGACAGGAAAATATCTATAGCAAATCTGTATTCTAAACATTACATAAAGCTGTGTGTAAAGGGTCAGTACTGGATTAGTCGGTGGGTCCAAGTGGTGGCATTTGAGGGTAGTTGGTTAAATTCCGTGTCTTTGGCTGTAGGATTTTTGTTTTTCACCGTGGGTTCTTTTTGGCTGTGCATGAGGTTGTTGCTTTGGTTTTCCTGTAGAATGAATTTTTTTTCTTTTTTTCTTTTTGGCTTTTTTTTTGTTTTTGGTTTTTTTTTTTGTTTTGTTTTGTTTTGTTTTGGTTTTTTTTAAAGAAGAGGAAAAGAACAAAGGAAGCCATGTGGACAGCTAAGCACTGCTCCAGACCATTTTTCTTATTGACTGCAGGAAAATTACTGGCATGGCACCAGTGCCCTTCTCAGCCACTTTGAGACTTGGCAAATTCTCCTTAGGCCGTCAGGGTAATGTTTGCATTAGCCTTTTGTAATAAATAGGTATCAGAAGAGTTGCAAGGCTAGATTTATCTTGACTGCTGATGGTGGACTCTTGCTAGGAAAAAAAAAGGAAAATAGCTGAAAAATAATAGTGCTTTATGGAAGAGTATCAGCAGGAAGACTGAGTTTCCAGTCATGGATATCTAAAACTCCTGACTTGGCCAAATTATTGATCCGCTGCATTCATTTAGTGGCCTGTTCATAATCAGGGAAGTGTTATGATGGAAAGTCTCACGAGAGGAGGAGGGCTGGTGTTTGCACTTCTGCTCTGAGACCTGGGGGAGAGGAGGGTTCCATTCCCAGCTTCGTAGCAGATTTCTGTGAGTAGCAGCAGTCTGCCCCAGCTATTTCAGTGCCTCCAGCTGATCCAGGCATTCAGCAGAATTTTAGAAAGTTTCTACCACGATTAGTGTTTTCTGCTGAACACCATTGCCCTCTGTATATCCAAAGTCCTGCTAAACACCTCATGGCCTTCACCATCCAAATCCATTTGAAAACCTGGTTCATACCTCCCAGGGGTTTTTGGTGAAGAAATGTCTGAGCTGGACTATGAAGTCCAGGACACAGTGCAGCCCTGGTGAAGCTCACGTTGGATACCAGCTTGTGGAGGGAGGGGGATGCTGTTGGGAATGCCAGTGACTCTCCCGCGCCTCCATTCGTGGCCAAGGGATCCCTTCCCATCTCCATGAGTGTCCCGATGCATGCATTGCTTTCTCCTCCTGCCACAGGTGAAACACGGATAGGCATGGGCTTAACAATGCTTGCTGATGTCCTGGGATTCCAGCTGAGGTTCTGAAACCCCACCCCAGCATTGCTCACTGACTTGACACCCCCAGTTTGTACCTTTCTAAATGCCAGTTTGTAATCATTTCATATGCTGTTGTTTCTAACCTGTTTTTACATTACAATGCACTCTGTCTGTCCTTAGCTGCTTGGAACAATTCAGAATTTGACTGCTGCAAAACAATAGTTTAGGTGTAAAAATAGTCTGCATGCTTGTTTCACGAAGTGAAAGAACAGAATATTCCTAATATTAAATCATAAAGCAGTGATAGTTTATTTGTAAGGCTGTAAAAGGCATTTAACAACCTGGAGAATCCCAGATAATGTCAGACCGTGTATTTCATGTACACAGGGGACATAAAATTGAAAAGAAAATAGTTTCAGCAATGTGTGGTGCAAGTAACATCGAACAGTGCTGTGCAGAAAGGAAAACTGGTGCAGAGTTGAGGACAGCTAGATTGGTGGAGGGCCCAGTTCACAGGGTCAGGGCAGAAGCCTTGGCAGGACTGTAGGAAGTCCCTGCTTCATCCCATTAGTGGGATTTTGCTGCCTCAGCTGCGCTGGCTTGAATCCTTGTGGGGCCATGCTGCAAATTGTGTCAGGGGCTGATCAGGGCTGCAGAGGCAATTTTTTGTGGAATTAAACAGTGTTCTTGACTTTGAATTTGTATCAGTTGGAGAGTCAAGCTCCCAGCAAAGAGTCCCAAATTTCTTTGTGGGCTTGGGCTGTGGGGAGCCATTGGGAACATGAGCTGCTCTTTGGTTGCCAGCCTGGTGCAAGAGCAGTGATGCTTGGGCACATTCAGGTTGTGAAACCATGTGGGAATCTGCGATTGAAAGTGTTTCTGATCTGAATGCAGAGTTTGGAGGGGCTCCTCTGACAGACTCGTGACCCTGCAAAACAGACTGTGATAAATGTATACAGAGTGTTGGGTGCAGTGTGCCTCCCTTTCTGCAGTGTTTGCAGCAATAGCATCCAGATAAGCCCAGCAGTGCTGGAAATCTGTGTTTGTGTCGACCTGTGGAGCACATTTTGTGTATCTCACCAAGATTACTGTATAACTGGTTTCAGTTGAAACCTTCACCAGATCCATCTGACTTCCCTCTTGGTAAGCAGGAGGGAAGAGCAGAAGAAAGCACAGCTTTCTCGTTACTCTTTTGCTAAAGCTTGACAAATTAGAGGGCTAGGCAATCACCAGTTGTAGGCAGTTTAACCAGGGCAAGTGCCAGATTCTGCACCCGGGATGGGGCACCCCTGGGTGTAGGGACAGCCTGGGGAATGAGAGGCTGAAGAGCAATGCTCTGCAAAGGGACCCGGGAGTCCTGGGCAAGGGAAAGTTGAATGTGAGTCAGCGGTGCCCCGGCAGTGCCAGCTGTGTCCTGGGGGCATCAGGCACAGCATCACCAGCCGGGCAAGGGAGGGCATTGTCTGCTCTGCTCTGCTCTGGGGCGGCCTCACCTCCAGTGCTGGGGGAGCTTTGAGTGCCATAATATAAAAATGGTGCCGTAATATAAAAATAATAAGCCCTTAGAGAGTGTCCAAAGGAGGGCCACAAGGATGGTGAAGTGGCTCAGTTCACTTGGTCTGTTCAGCCTGGGAAAGAGGAGACTGAGGGGAGACCTCGGTGTGGTCTTCAACATCCTCATGAGGGGAAACAGAGGGGCAGGCACTGATCTCTTCACTCCAGTGAGCAGTGATGGGACCCAAGGAAATGGCATGAGGTTAGGTCAGGGAGGTTTAGGTTGGATGTCAGCAAAAGGTTCTTCACCCAATGGGTGGTTGGGCACTGGAACAGGCTCCCCAGGGAAGTGGTCACAGCACCAAGCCTTGCAGAGTTCAAGAAGCATTTGGATAAAGCTCTGAGGCACAGGTGAAATTCTTGGGATGGTCCTGTGCAGGGCCAGAAGTTGTACTTCACTGATCCTTGAGAGTCCCTTCCAACTCAGGATATTCTAATGTATATGATTGCCTTTCAGTGACCACTCGTTTTACTTAAGGTTCCTTTTCTCTCTCTCTCTCTGATAGGCTTAGAAGATGTTGTAGCAATAATGATTCCTGAACCCAAAGGAAAAGAGATAGTGAGCCTCCTGGAGAGGAACATTACTGTGATGATGTACATAACCATCGGGACACGCAACCTGCAGAAGTACGTCAGCCGCACCTCGGTGGTGTTCGTCTCCATTTCCTTCATTGTGCTGATGATCATCTCCCTGGCGTGGCTGGTCTTCTACTACATCCAGAGATTCCGCTATGCGAATGCCAGAGACAGAAATCAGGTGAGCAGGGCTGGAGTTACTGCTTGTGTTTCCAAAAAATCACCGTGCGGTTTAACGTAGAAGTTAAATTGTCGATGTGTGGTAAAAACAGAAAACCATAACAAAACCCAAAAAATTGAAAAGAATAGGAATGCAGAAATGACTGTGTCTGAGGAAAGCCAAGACTTCTGTCAATATAGATGGAATTCAGGAAGAAAAATAAATTAATAGTGTATGTATATTATGGGGGGGGGGGGGGCGGTTTCCCCACACAAAAAGTAGACAGAAAGTTGATGTTTATTTGTGAAAAGATTGTTTTGGTACATGTAGCCAAGTCTCATAGCAATGTATGTAACTAAGGACCCTTGAGATTAAAATGCTGGCTAAAACACCATGAGCTATGTGAACGTCTGTATGTGAAGCAATGGTTCATGATAAGTGAAGGAAAAAAAAAGAACAGAATATGTTCTCATTTTAATGCTTCCTTACAAGGGTCTTGGGCTTGGAAAACAAACATGTCCCTCTTCATTTGACAACAATCACCGAACAGGACTGTAGTGATAGCCAGCAGTGTTATTAAACCATTGCTGTTGGGTTTGGCATCTTGTCCAAAGCCCTCGAAAGAGATACAAATCCTATAGAGCTGGAGGGAAGTCAGCAGCAGTGGGAATGAGCCCTGGGTCCCTCTGGAGCTGTAAAGCACTGCCCATCTTCATGGGAGTTCAGCAGTGAATAATAATAGCAACAATAATAATAAATTTCATATATTTTTGTCTGGATGCACCTATCTCAGCAGAAGCGGGAAGCTGAGGCTTCTGCATTTCATTCTAATGGTACAGTAGAAAATGTTATAAATGTATGAAATCTGAGGAGATAACCATTTTACTGTGGGGGAAAAAATGCACTGTAATTCAGAGAGGTTTCTGAACCCTCAATAAATAACTGTCAGGGCCAGGAGGGTTGCTTTGCTTATTCTGCAGAAAAGGTAAAACTGAGAGTATTAATAATCATCTTGTAGAGAAAAGCACTGCCACACACTCTGTAACAAATACTTGATGTGTAGGAATCCCTTGCCCTCCCCCACTGAAATTCAGGCATTTTCTGAGATAGAGAGCAGCTGCTCTGTATTTACAGACAGAAAGAATATATTTCCTTTTAAATATACAGTCTGAAATTTTGGATAGCAAGAATGAGACTATCCCAGCTGGAATTTGAACATCATTGGCAGCAGATCCGCTGTGATTGCAATGTCTGTGATAATTTTTAGATGCTTTGTCTGCAAAAGCACATGCGTGCCTAATTTGTGTGAGTAAGTGTGCTTTCAATCAAGTAATTATAAGGCAGATTAGCAGTGTAAATAGACATGCATAAACATGAAACTCAGCAAAATGAGAAGCTCATTCAGGTAATATGTCGTAGTTTGAAACTGGTGTGTTTATATGTTCAAACAAATTTCCTTTTCAGTATTTTCTTTCCAAAGTTTGGATGAGACCAACATGTACACAAGCAGTTGTGCTGTTGAGAGGTTTTAATATCTTGGTTATTATATAACTTCTGCTCTCCAGAAGAGTAAGAAAGCATGCCTCCTAAGTAATTACATATTATTAATTTTTTGGGGCAAAACTGCAGTGGTTAGGGGCAAACTAGAAAGTCATCGTGCACTTTTCTTCATACAGTTTTGTCTGACATCTCTAATCTCATTAGCTCTTTTCATGTGAAAAATGGTACCAATATACAGACAAAACTCAATGATTTGTGTTAATGGGTTGCTGTGGCTTTTTAGTTTTGTTTCTTTTAGTCCTGGCTATGGAATATAATAGGTAGTTCAGAAGAGCTCAGCTTGCTCTTACCCTTCCCATGAGTGTTCCTCTCTGTTTTCCATAAAGTTCTGGGCTTTTTTTTCCTTTGACGCGTTTTCTCATTTTTGACGCATGATGGGATCCCAAACTTCTGGTTAGTATCATAGTGTCCTTTTGTCAAGCTTCATGAACACCCTTGTCGAGTCCTTCCCTATAGGCTGACCCTCCTTTCCAGGTCCACTTCCCTTCTTTCATCTGCATAAGTTTCTGAGCAATCAGTAAATCCAAAAGGAGCTGCTTTAGTTATCCATCCAGAAAACGAGTCCAGCTATTGAGAGAGGAAGCTAGAAAGACTGAAAAATCTGCTGGAATCATTTCATGTGACTCCATAGTGAGATGAAACCTGGCCATAATCTATCTACATCTTCAGCCACTGCGCTTCCTCACCATGTGTGCAAAATCCAAGTTCACGTGTGAGAAGGAAGAAACAACTCACTGCAGTTAGGTGCCTGATTTTGATGAGTGGAGAATCAGGATTTCAAGGATTCTTGCTGAATACCAGGGCCTGTTCATCCCAGCTTGGCTGGGAATTCATGCAGTAGAGCAAAAAATTGTCTTTCCCTATGGGCTTGTGCACCTACAGCCAGGGTGGCAGCTACAAACATGATGAGGTATCAATTTTTATTTTAATACATTTAATTTTTACGAGTACCTCTAGCACAGACAACTGTATAGTACATATGGAAGCAGAAGATAGGTTGTAATATTCACATGAATGAACCTGTTTTTTGCTCGCCTAACAAAATGTCCAGGAAGTAAGTGGTTGCCCTGATGATAAATCCTTTTCATATGAAGAGGATAAATTTGTGTAAGAAAATCTGTTTCCTCAGCAGCTTGTTCCTAGAGTGCTCCTGAAGATGAGAGAGTTTGTAAAAGACTGTGGGAATTGTTTGCATCAAGAAACATCACATTGCAGAGCTAATTAGAAGCAGTTTGGAATTACATGACAAGTTAAGTTCCAGAGATAATTCAGCAAAATGTGACCTGATGTCACAGCTCTGTAACAGCCAGGACACAGACTTAAAAATAACAACAACAAAAAACCCCAACCCTGTCATTGTGTCAGATTTCATATTTCACCAGTAAGAGTAGAGGTCTCTTTGTATTCTTTGTGAGATGGGAAAATGACGGGGGGGTGATGTTTCAGCGCAATGTTTACCACATTTCTTCTATGTCATGTCTTTCTATCAGCTTCTTGTTCAGAGGAAGTTTTTTACAAAGTCATTTTGAAACTGGCTGGGCTCCCTAAGTTTTGCAGGGTAGTGAAAGCCAAAGCAGGTGGTGATTGCGCTGGAGTTGAGGAGGATCTTGTGCGTCCTGGGTTAATCTTTAACATATGACAGTCGGTGTGTGGAGCAATTCTCTGGGAAGACTGGTGGCTGTGGCTTGCAGGGAGAGTTTTGGGCCACCGAATAGAGATGTCAATCTTTGAAGCAGTTTGGGAAGGTGCTTCCCTTGATGGAGTCTGCAAACTTTGTGGATGGATGTGTCCGATACCTCATCCTGGTGATGGGTCTCATTCTGCACAAGGCACCAGGTGATCTCCCTGCAAAGGTGATAGTTTAGTAAGGCCATTAAGGGAGAAGAACTTACTGTAACTTCTCTTCCTCAGTATTTATGGTCGTTTGCTTTCTCAGGAACACATAAGTGCTGCTTTCCGTGCGACTGTCCTTCCTTTTTAGTGAGCATCGCCATCTCCTCAAGACCACTGCATCTGATGTGCTTAACTCCTTCCAGTCCAGTGCTGTTGCAGCCTTGCTAATGAGATTATGAGATTTATGATTGCAAATCTCTAAGCCTCACTTTAAACCCTTAAACTGTTGTAATGCCTCTTAGCTTTTAGGAGAAATCATTGGTTATTGATAGCATGCCTTGCGCTCAACTGGGAGAACCCTTTCAAAGTATGCCTTTAGTCCAAGAAATTCCTTTTCTTTCAAAAACTAAATTACTCTCATTTGCATGTAACTTATGAACTTACCTATTGATGATAGATAAGAGAAAGCAAACATGAAAGCAAGCAGATCAAAGATGTATATGAGTTTTTAATCTTATCCTTTCCCCTTCAAGAATGTGCAAAAAGGAACTGAGACATTTCATTCATATAAGTAACAATAATGATTAAAAGAGATCACAAGCAATTTCTGAAGCAGGACATAATGGCTCTTGTCTTGCTCTATGTTATCAGTCTGTCTTTGATTTACATTAAAGAACCAAATAGCTGACAAGAAATGTTTCCAGCTCTCATTTAATTCTTTTACTTAAGGGAGACTCTGAGAAAAATGGACCACAGAAAGAGATGTTGTATCTACAACATCTACAAGATACTCTTTCAGATGCAATAATTAAATTATGCTGGAAAGCTCATATGTAAATCTCCTATGAAAGCCAAGTTTGTTTTCACCTCTTTAGCCAGATCTGAAATTGCTCTCTGCCTTCAGTATTGCATGTGTTTTGTCAGCCTTTCCAATCCAATAAGCTTACTCTCTAAATTTAATCCAGTGATTTTAATTGAATCTGAAGACCAAAGTGGTAATTTACTGGTCATATCTGTGTGGTGATTAGGTCTCAACTTATGAACTACCTCGAGCTTTCTTCTGTTTTTGGCTTCATGCTTTCACCCCCTCCAGCTGGAAACCCTTCCCGCTGACAGGCCCCTCTGAACTCTGGCATGGGAGTTTCCCAGCCCGGAAAGTTGAATGTCTTCTGAGTCACCAAAGGCCCTCAGTGTCTCTCCTATCTAACAGCACATGGCTGGAAACGTGCAATGGCAGAGGAGGTGAAGGGAAGAGTTCAAGTCATTTACTGGTGGGGCTCTATCACGAACTATTACCAAGCTGACAAGAGGACATTGGAGTGGGCATTGTTGCAGGAAACCATGTGAGAGAGGCACGGAAAAAATGGGAAGCGCCCAAAGGAGGTTCAGCAGTGTGCTCTGGGGGTAGGAGCATGTGGCATGTGAGGAGGGCTAGAGGGAGCTGGGCTTGCTGAGCTGGGTGGGGAGTAGAGGAGGAGGAGGAAGGGCTCTGCATCCAGCTGCAAAAAGGGTGGTCGGAGAGGAGTCAGAATCAGCCTCTTCCTGGAAGTGCAGGGGATAATGGTCACAAATTACCAGCAAGGGAAATTCCATTAGTCTGTTTAGAGAAGAAAAAAGACTGAGATTGGTCAAGCACTGGAACAAATTATCCACAGAGGTTGTGAAATCTCCTGTCCTGGAGATATTCAAAACTTGACTTACGCAGCTCTGACTTTGAAGTTGACCCAGCCTTGAGCAGGGGGTGGGAGTACATGACCTCCCAAAGACTTTTCCAGCCTGTGAGCTGTCTCTCGTTGCTGGATTAGCACGAGTGAGCAGCCAAGCCCTCAGAGCACTGATAGCAGAACGAGCCCCGCAGCACAAGGTGCTGAGCAGTGACTGCAAGAGCTGCCCCACAGCATTCCCAGCCTCCTGCAAGGGTCTCCCCACATGTCCATCTTCAGTGTCTGAGCACAGGGTGTTTTGTGTCAGGCTGTTACTGCATGCTTTAATCCTGAGTGGCTGTGACGCTGCCAGCACGGTAACAGTGTTTTGGAAATATGGGAGAACAGTCAGAAACATCACGTGGTAATCACTTTATGGTCCACTGGAGGGAAAGATGGAAAGGCAAAGAATGAGTAAATGGTTGTGTGTGGACAGGATGTTACTGCAGGACTATATAGTGCTTTACCTGTAAGAAACTGCAGATGCTTCCACCTCATTTTTATAAGATGGGCAACACTGTATTGCAGGAAAAAAGACAGGAGAGGTTATTCACAGTTTTTGTGGTTAACAAATTAACAGCTCACTTTCAGAACTTGTATCCTGCTCAGCAGGTATGGAACAATGTCAGAATAAAGTTCGGTGTTCACTCTGCTGACTGCCCAGTATTTTTTTTTAACAAGTGTCATTAAAAAAAGAGAGGGAAGAAGTTGGATGCCAAAACAGTGAACTTGTTACCTACACTGGTACTCACTGCTGTAGTGTAGCGCACGTACTGTGCCTTTATCATTAACTATGATGTTTGTATTTATACACTGCCCTGTTCCATGTACTTAAAGTTATTAAGAAGCCTAGGGAGAAAAAGTTTTGATTTCTACATGAAGAGATGCTCTTTGCTTAAGAGTAAATTTTGTATTGCAGCGCCGGCTTGGAGATGCTGCGAAGAAAGCAATCAGCAAGTTGCAAGTCAGGACAATCAGGAAAGGTGACAAGGTAATTTTTCAAAATGCTTGTTACTAAATAAAACTATGTGCTGAGGATTCCTTCAGACCTCTGGGACAATGAGGCAGAACAGAAATGGCTATTGCTTGTTTAGCTACTGCATCCTTCAGGTGGGGGAGGAATGCTGGTGAGCAAGTTGTGGATGGAACAGAGTGGGGAGAGAGGGTGATTTGGTTAAGGATGCAGAAAATTTTGAAAATTAAAACATGCTAACTAAATCTGCATGCTTCTGAGTGCAAGTTTCCAGCTGGAAACATGATGGAAAATCTAACTTGCTGGTCTTGAAATGCATTACTGGATTTGCAGTCTGCTTCAGGGATTGTTTTACTTTGTCACGTAAGCTCTTATATGAAGAGATTAGCTAACCAAAAAATGAAAATGATGAATGTTCTTCTTCTTGTAGGAGACTGAGCCAGACTTTGATAACTGTGCTGTTTGCATCGAAGGCTACAAGCCCAATGATGTAGTCAGGATATTGCCTTGCAGGTAAGTTGAAGGTGATTTTAGCTCTGATAATCTCTGTACTTCAAGACAAACTTCGTGCTGATGAAATTACCAGAGAACTTGGGCGAGTTTATTATTTTGACCTATTCAAAATCTGTTGGTAAAGATATCTGAAATGCCTCGTTATTCAATGTGAAGTGAAGCTAGTGTTGATGGTGGTGAGACCCTGAGGGTTTAGTATGATAGTCAGAAATTTTGTCTGATCTGGGCCTATAACAAAGTCTTCAGTAGGATTTTTAAACTAAAGGTTTTTATTCATCTGTTTTCTGCACTGTTTGGTTTTTTTTTTAAATCAGTCCAGAATAAATGCCTTAGGAGAGTTTGCCTCTGACTTGAAGGTGAGGCGTGGCCACGGCAGCCAGGGATAGAGCAAGCTCCTGCTCCTCATGGAGCTACTTATTTTGCTGTCCTGGGCCTGAGAAAAGAATAACTTTTGTCCAAAAAAATCCCCAGCCACAGAAAGAGATGTGCCTCATGTGAAGATGCCCTGTGCAGCACATGCACCTGCAGTGATGTGACACAGGAGTGTAGCCTCCTGCCACCCCTAACTGAGCTGTATTCATCTTTGTGCTGTTGTGTTGGCATTTGTGAAGTGTTACCTAATGGAGGATTTCTCTAAGGAAATCAATTTCTTAGGAAATTTCCTAGGAGCGGGGAGTTCCCCTAGGAGAGCAACAGTAAGTGTTTGATTTCCCTTGAAATACAGATCTCAAGTCCTGCAAATACAGAGCAGAGATTTTATTTCTTTCAATAGAACTTCTTTCTTCTCCTGAGTCATGTTCACTAGCTTGAGACACCAAAATACTTGTTTATTTCCCTGCTATGTTGTACCCTAGTAGATGTTTGAATGTTACAAGCTGTCCATTTCTGTTAGTTCATGCGACTCATTAAATCTGTTTACTGCCATCACTAAATGGCTAAGACAAAGCAACAGATTAATCATAAATTTGACCTACTGTAAATCCCCCACAATGACAAATCGCATGTGAACTCTTTTTTTTTTCTACAAGCGAACACAAACACATCAGATCATGAAGCTGAAATACAGAAAAATGAGACGTTACCAGAAAATGTGGATCTTGGTTTGGCATCAAGCCTGTTTGCATAGAAGCAGAATAAAGCTTGGAAATTTTGTATGGTAGAGACAGGCAGTGTTTGGAAGTAGATCTACAACAGTTTAAATATATGTCTAAGCTCTTTAGCTTTCACTTGTGTCTCACCTCATAATTCAGTGAGCCTTTGTCATGCGCGGCGTTGAGTCAGGCAGAGTGAATAGGAAACACAGAGTTAACAGGTGGTGTTCAGCTCTTGGCTGGCTTAAAAGGTCGCCCAGAAAATGACTCATGCTAAAAGGGTAGCAGTAGCAGAACTGTCTCATAAAATACCCACAGTTTGAACCTCAGCAGTCTGGAATTACAAAAACTCAAAGATCTTTCTCAAGCAGCTACTTCAACAGCCCTGGCTTTCCTGCTGCACAGACTGCGAGGGCAGTGTTTTACATACTCGCGTGGCTTTGAACTTCTGCAACATGAAATGGTACTCGTGATTCTTTCTGCTCTTGTCAGTCTCATCTCCTCATCCAAAGCAGAAAAGAAAACCAAAACAAAGTAGATCGATTTCTGCTTCTGTGAAGTGAGTAGGAGTGTGTTGTACCTTGATAAGGACCTACAGACTCTAATTTTCCTGCTCTGGCGCCCTCAGTTAAGCCGTGTGCAGTTTCTGACGTGGGGACCTCATTAAACTGCCAGCATAGCATTGGATGAGCTCTGAAGTCAAATAGGTACGTGTTTAGTAGGTCTGGGGCTGTTTCCCACACGTCCTCTCTTTTCTGCTGGCACTGGGATAGCCCATTTTTATGGAAAAACTCCGGAAAGCTCAGAGGAGAATTCCAGTGAACTTGTGCTTCTTCCTCTCTGTCCTTGTCAGGCAGCTCCCACAACTGACTGTATTACTGAACTTCACTCTGCAGAGTGTACTCAATAAATAAGGAATGACACTTGGTAAAAATAAAAAGCCTTGACTTGCAGCTGGTTTTATGTTTTAATGGTAGCAAACATCTCTGAAGTTGTCTGAGAGGGCACTGACACGAGATCAAATGTAACCAAGTTCACTGTTCCCGGAGTGACATCTCTTGTCACAGCCCTGCTTCATTCTGCTTGTCCTCCATCCCCAGCTTCAAAACACCATTGTCTTTCCTGCTCTAGCTTTGGAGAAGGCACCGGTGCTGCTGCTCCCAGTGTGTGCCTTTTACTAAACTTTTACTAACTTTACTAAACTTCTACAGAGAGGCAAGACATTTCTTTCAACCTTATCTCTGCTGAGTGCCTCTTAAGTTCTTTTTTTGGCTGTTTCATTTCTGTCACCAATAAACACATTCTCTGACCTTGTTCCAGCACGTTCTTTTCCCCTGAATCTTCACTCCATGAACAACTGTGATTTCAGAGACTTTTTCACTCCTACTTCCTCTTTTTATTAGCTTCCGGTGAAAATTATTTCGTCACACACATTCTTCCCTTTGATTCCTTCCTCTCACCCTCATCATCATCTTTTTTTGTCCTTCTCAGAAGTAAATAGTATTGTACATGACCCCCCAAAAATCTCAAACCTTCTTGTTGGATACTGCAGTGCTACTCAGTCTCTCACAAAAATCCTTAATCCTCTATTTCAGACCTAAATCTAATCCAGGCAGCTGATGCTCTTATTCAGGGTCCCCAGTGATGTACCTCTCTTTCTGCATTGGTGAGGCTAGGAGTGGAAGGTGGGAGGAGAACAGTTTCCCTTAATCTGGAAAAAAAAGCTGCTCAAAACTGCTGGCAAGGTGAAAGCTTTACAATAGTTGTACTACAATCATTATTATTAGTAGGAGCATTATAATTTTGGGCTGAGCGGGACTTTTTTTCTTTCTTGTACCGTTGAAACTGCAGCTTTAGAGAGAAGGTAAATACTTTTCAAACAAAAGTAATTTCCAGTTAAAAAATGTGAAGTGCTATTTAGATAATACCAACTGGAATGCTCTGGGACCATGAGGTTCATTTTCTTTGTGCTCCGTGAGCTTTGCACAGCCACGTGCAGCCACAGGAGAGTGCAGGAGGGATCCCAGGAGGCCACCAGCTCTGGCATTGGCACACACGTGTCGTTCTTGGCAGCTTTTTCCAACACACTCTGCAGTCTCCTGGGATGAAGACTGCAAATCCCCCTGATAATTTATTGGAGTGCTTCGTTACCTTGACGGTGCCGAAGCCTTTCTTATTGTGTAACCTGGATCTCACTTGCTGCAGTTTAAACAACATCGCTGTGCCTCTTATCCCTGGGAGAGGTGGAGAGCAGTTGTTTCCTTTCCCTTATGAAAGCCTTTTTGTAGGAGGCTGTTACAACATCTCTCCTTCCTCTCTGTCAGCTAATCAGTTGCAGCTCTTTTGAGAAACTTTTCAACTCATCCAAATCAACATAGTTTTGCAATGAGTGTGGTTGCACACAACAGGGGAAAAAACCTGTATTTTTTTCTAGCTTTGACTTCAATTGTCCAAACCACGTCCTGAGCCTGTGCTGGAAACATCTCTTGCTGTCTCCCTGTATGGGTCATTACTTCCGAACTCATCCCTGATGCCTCTGTCCTCTCCTTCCGTCTAAAACTTGCATCAGAGCTGCAAAGGGAAGGATTTTTGTTGCAGCTGATCTTTTTGCATCTTTGTCTCACCACGTGGCAGTGAAATACTGCAGTTGCTCTCTCATCTTACTTTGTGCTGAGCCTTATTTCGCATGAATTTGGAACGTGAAACAATGGACAGTTTGTTGAAAGCCATAAGCATGTACATAGAGCTGTAGCTAATAAACTTTTGAATCCAAATCTTCAGAGCCTGCCACCTTGCTTCTCTGCACAAATGTTTACGTGTTCAGAACAGATAAGAGCTCTAATTGTATAATGCAGTACAAGAATTTTAAAAGGCAAATCTTTATCTGATTTTCAGTGGCATTCCATTGTTCTGTGGATTTCTGTCAAATAATCAAGTTCCTTCTGTAGTACATATTAAATCTGAAATTAATGGAGTCATAATACACTGTGCTAAATTAGTATTGAGAAGTGCAAAGTGACAAGATCTGTCATGTATTTAAATTACTTGGCATTGTTAGGATTTATTTTAGAATATTGTTTTTGAAGCCAACTTTAGGAACACTGAACTTCAGATTTTAAAGTCTATAAGGAAGGAAAGGGTTTCAAGCTTTTAATGATGAACAAACATCATGAAATTCTTAAATATGAACCCCAATTTGACTGTGGCTTTCAAAGCCGGAAATTGAAAATAAAAGAGGATTTTTCTGGTCTATGGTAAAATGTCTTGGTGGAAACCGTGTATTTTTTATCCAAAAACAGATTTTGGAAATCTGTTTTGTTTTCTGGGAGATTAATAAATATCTCAGGTTTTAATAAATATTAATATCTCAGGTAAATGGTCTGATTATTTTGGCACAAACATGCTTCAGATGTTTGCCAATAAGCATATTTGTTTATGAATTTGAGTATATAATTCAAGAAAACCAATCACTAACAAGAATTTAATCCTTTTTTCAAATACATGAATGGCAAGACACAGACTTTCAGTACCCTCCATGGATTAACAAACCCAAGAAACTCTGCTGGTTAGAGTTTAAAATGTAAAATTATACATGCCTAGGAACTGTATCTTTATGCCTTTACCTATTCAGAATGCATGTCTGATGTGTGCTGAATATGCCCCTCCTAAGACAGAAGGAAGGAAATGTTAAGCAGGGCAGAGACCAAAATCTGCAGCATTTGTTGTTATCCATTAGGTCAGGTCCTGTTTGGAAGGACAGCTGTGAGCTTTAGGAGCCTCACCAAAGTAGTGGCTTACGCTTCAAATATCACATTGCTTCATTTGATTAATTGTGTTGACATACAGGATCAAATTAGGCTAGACAAAGTTTGGTACCCCAGCCCACTGATAGAATTAGACTGGATAGAAGTTCCAAAAACAGCTTTGCCCTGTCCCATAGCTGTGTGAAGTGATACAAAGCACAGGAATGCAATAATTTGCCTTGCAATGACACAGTGTCTGCTGACACATTTGGCTGAATAAGGAGCAGTTAAATATTTAGAGTTACTTTGGTGCATTAAGTGATTCTGGCTTTCTCAGAGGTTGCACTTCTTGTAGAGGCTGGTGTGTGCCATGCTCCAGGCAGAGCCTTAGGATCGTGCAGGTATTTAGGTGTTTCAAGTCCAACCATAAACCCAGCACTGCCGAGCCCACCACTAAACCATTCCCCCAAGTGCCACATCCACACATCTTTTGAATACCTCCAGGGATGGAGATTCCAGCCCTTCCCTGGGCAGCCTGTTCGATGCATGACCACCCTTTGGGTGAAGAAATGTTTCCTAGTATTCCTAGTAACAGAATATGGTCTCAAGAAGGAATACAGTCTGTCAGTCAGGTACACACACTAACGATCTCTAGAGTCATTTCCAGTTTCTGTCAAAGGCAGATAATCAGGCAAAGCTAGACAGGAAACCTTCAGTTCCTGAATAATGTCGAGGAAAAGTGGTGCCCAGCAGCTGCAGGGCTCAGGTAGTTGCTTAGTTGTTGCTTCAGACTCAGAACAGGATTAGCAAGAATTCCTTCAGGTAACTGTGTAGGAGCTCTCTCTGATGGGCAGCTTCTAAAGAGCAGGAAAGTCAGGGAAAATATTTTTTAAAGCATTGTACTGGTTTTTCTGTTTAAATGAAAAGTTGGGGTTTTTTTCCTTTATACTTCTATCCTGAAAAATACTAGACCCTCAATGGCTTCACATTTAAATTATATGTAATCAGGTTTGTCTGTAGAAAAGCTAACATGATTTTTACCTTTACCAGCAATCAGCTTTTGTTTACTGACAGCCTTTAAAAGGATATGGGGTCTGCAAATGTATTTTGTATATTTCCCCTAATTCTCCAATTATGTATGCCTTCTATTCCAAACCCATTGCAATGTGCACATGTGCTTGAGTTGTTGCAGGAATCGTTTCAGCCCTGTGTGCACGGGACCTAATTTTGCAGCCCTTGCAGAGGTCACAAACTGCGCCAGTTGAAATACCCTCCCTTAGCGAATTCAGAATCGTCTGGTACTAAGTGGTAAATTGTGCTGTGGTGCAATTGAATTAAGATATCCTGGTTTTCATTGCAGGCATCTTTTCCACAAGTCCTGTGTAGACCCCTGGCTGCTAGACCATCGAACCTGCCCGATGTGTAAAATGAATATTCTAAAAGCTCTAGGGATTCCGGTAAGCACTTTGCAGAGCAGCCCGTCGGGGCAGAAGGGAAACACCAGCCACCTGGGTATATCCCTAGCCTTTGCCTGTCTGTTCCCATCTTACTCTTTTTGCCATGTTATTGGATAATTAATTGATTTATTAGGGGAAGTACAATTGGAAATGTCTGACTCTACCTGCACCCCACTTTTATTCGCAAGGACGAGTGTGTGCTGGGGCTGGTTGGGTGTTGGGATTTGTGTGTCTGTGGTTGCCTGCGTGCTGGAGCAGAAGATTGTTTGCTGGTGTTTTGGTGGATTTATAGAATCTTTCACACAGCTTTCGTTTGTGTTTTAAATCAGGACTGGATTTATTTTTTTAATCCTTCACTCGGTTCGCATCTGAAAGCAGAAGGTCTGCAAATTAAGTTTTCTCTGCTGTACTCATTGAGGACAGCTAATTGCTCATTCTGGGGAACCAAGTCCTTTTTCTATCAGATTTCTCTTTAAGTCTATCTGGACAAAGATCTGTACTCCTAATTCCAGTTAAGGGCCATTTCCCCCAGTTACTAAGCATACGGTGGAGCACATAACATATAAGAAATTGTTAAGCTCTTTATTATTTGTAACATTTAAATGTGGCTAGAAACCACCAAAGCAATTGATCTTTCCAAGTGGCATGTTTGCATTCAGACAGTGCATGTCCTGTCTGCCGTACAGTTTCCCGGCTGGAGCTCTCACGGAGCTCAAGGGCTTCACCAGGAAGCAGTGAATCACTCTCCTGCACTGTGCAAGCCTGGTGAAGTTTGGTCCTGATGAACCTGATGAATCAACAGGTGCTGTAAACACCCCCCAAGTTTCAGGCGGTGATGCTCCAGTTCACATCCGAAAGGGCTTCGTAAAGTAAAACAGCTCACGGGAACATCCTGGGGAGCTGCTGCAGCCATTCCCAGAGAGCTCAGTTTCACGGAGACTGGGAGGCAGGTTGCAGGCAGATATGTTAATCAACCTGTTCTAATCCAAACTGAAAAGATGCCGAGCAGAAAAAGAATAAGGGCATTGTAGCTAGGGTAATGTGTTGTCACAGTTTGGCTACTTTTTTCTGCTAAGTGTGTATATTGTCTTTAGAGTATTGAGCGGTGATGCAACTGTTAAATCAGTGTTTGAGATGGAAGGCCAGAACAAAGACTAGCTCTGCCATTCAGCATCCCTGCACCTAGGCTTAAATACAGACATTTTTCTCCAGGTTCCATGACTCAGTTTGCAGACCTGCCATGAGCACTTGCCCAGGGTTCTGATGCCAGTGTGTTGTTCCATGGCTTCCTTGTGCATCTGGAAGCACCACACCATTTCTGCTCTCACGCTGGCCCATTCACATTTTCGTTCAAGCGCTTCATTAATGCACCCTTTATCCAGCTTCATAATCAGGGTATATAAGGCAAGCCAGACCAATGCTTTCTGGACGCCTACAGTGAGGTGTTAAAGGCTTCCCAGAAAGTTTAGCCCTGTTAGAATTTACATCCAGGATACAGCTCTCGCTGGCTTCCCTGTCTGCTGCTGAAGGCTAAGCATGACCACAGGCTGTGTGAGGCTGGGCACAGCTGGTGGAACAAAAAACATGCCCAGGGGCCATGTGTAGAAGTTTTGGTTTACATGACTGGCTTTCACTGCATGTGTGCAGCTCTGTAGTGCTCACATGCAGTCAAAGTGTGGCAGGTGTGGAAGTGCCTAATTGCCAGGAATAATTGAAGTGACACTCCGTTTCCTCAGCCATCGTTTCCCCCGTGACAGCTCCCTGTCCTCTCTGTACTGCATAGCAGAAGGGGGATCCATCCTGCTCTCCTCACTAAGAGCTTTCTGCACGGATTTTCTGTGGAAATAATTCTGCTCCATGTAATTAAAGATACTGCTGTAACCTACCTGAACAACTGGTTCAAATTAAGATTTCCAAATCAGCGTTAGTGTTGGTCTGTCTTAACGCTGATAATAAAGCACTTGCTTGTTAATGTTCCACTAGCTACGTTTTTTTAGGGAATTTTTTTGTATG
Organism: Origma solitaria; assembly: GCA_013397895.1. Lineage (NCBI taxonomy): Eukaryota > Metazoa > Chordata > Aves > Passeriformes > Acanthizidae > Origma > Origma solitaria. The sequence continues at coordinate 244,038 of VZRL01002945.1, read as the reverse complement.
AATTTCTTTTAAAATTTCCTTTAGGTTGTTCTATGAAAAAACTGAAAACAGCCCTCTCCATCTCTTGGAGGAAGCATACATGGAGCATTAGATAGGTTCATGAAGCTCCCTTTTCCCTCCAAGTGTCTTACAATAGGAGCTGCTGTCTATGGGAAATTGGAGTAGATGGTAGCCTTTGTGTCAGGTTTCCTCTGGCTGGCAGTAAAGGAAGTGGAAGCCTAAGAGGGTTAAAAATCCCTATACTGCTATCAGTTGCTCCTCTTCCTCTCTTTTTTCTGCCCTCTCTTTCTAAAATACGCCTCATCTCCTGCTTATCCCTTTCCTACCTCATGCCCTCTCCTGCTTCTCCTCTGCATAACCCCTCCTGCCCAACCCCTGTCCTTCTGAGCTCCTGTTCAGCTCACAGGACCTGTGTTCCACCTGCACAGAATTCGTGTTTTTCTCACCCTTCTCACCGCCCAGCACTAGCTGAGGGCAGCCCGGGTTGGGCATCATTCCTGAGGGGTGCTTTCTGGTGCTCCCATGAGCCAAAAAAGGCACCAGCACACATGAACTGGTGTTTTAGTGGTGTTTTAGTGGTGGTTTTTTTCACTTAGCCAGATGTCCATGGGCTGCTGTGGGAAAAGATGTTGCCCTCAAAGAACCCGTAAAGCTCTAGGGCTTCTCAGAGAGAAGTGGCAAACATTTCTGTAGAGTGGATAAAGCAAAATGCCATTCCCTAACCACATTCTTGAGTCTTGCTGAGCCCTCTTAGCTGAAATTTCCACACACAAAATAAGAAAAAAGCCTTAGGCAGGCATCAGCCTCTGATGGGAGACTTGGGCACAAATTTGCCAAGGCCTTTTGCAGGCTTTTACAATGGGAGGAATGAGGAAAACTTACCATAGACAGGCTGTGGGGTTTTTTTCCCCTGCCAGCTGCATGTTTGTCCTGTGGTTGTTATTAAAGACCTGGCTTGCATGTTTGTGGATATATTGTGTTTTGTTTAGCAGGAAGACTTGGGATTTTCCAGGAAAGGATTGGTTAAACCCCAAATATCTAAATGTTTCAACTCAATTCACAACTAAGCTCTCCATTTACTTTGTAATAGAGACTTCAAATATTATCTCCCCTAAGCTCAGGTTGCCCAGGCAGCTGTGAGGCACCAAAAGTCCTGCACTCATTTTCACGGTAGCTGAGCACCCCAGCACCTCCACTTCTCTCTCTGACACTCTAGCTCCAGAGGATTATTAACTAACTATCCACCAGCAAATGCTTGGCCTAACCTTTTCCACTGTCTCTTTTCTGACAAATCCAGCTCAGCCTATACCTGCAATATTTGGAATGGATTACCAGTGAGAATGTCTTTCAAAGAGCTGCTCTGCTGTTGGGACCATCATATCACATACAATAGTTTCCCTCTGCTTCTCCCCCTTTTCTGCAAACATCTGCTGGATGTGCAGTCAGCTGCATTTTTGGCAGCAGATTGTATGACTTGAAGCTATTCACTGAGAGCCTTAGCCAAGCCCTCAGAAGTCAGTACAAAGCCTTCCCTTGACTTTAGTGGAATTGTGCTCTCAAAGCACTTACATGCAGGGCACGAGTGAAACCAATATAATTAAACTTAGCAAATGTATCTGGGTCACTCTGGCAGCCAAAGCCATAATGTTGGTTTTTTTTTCTGATCAGTATTTCATATCATTAGTTTTATAGCATGCTGCTTAGTTTGAGGCATTTTTTCCAACTAAAATGATTCAGGAATAAAGGGATTAATTATATCAAGCAATACTATTTTTGCATCTTTAATGTTTGGTTTGGCTTTCAGTTATAATCCCTCTTTTTAAAAGGTTTTAAAATTTGTGATAGAACTCCATTCTAGGAATAACTGGAATCAGAGCAAAGGACAGACAACTGATCCCCTGAAAAAATGAAATAGTTTTTCCTATAGGAGAAAAGAAAAATAGGCCTTTTTGGGTTTAATATACACTACCATCAAAGGCAAATTAAATTAAAAACTGAATTCTGAAAACATGGTTTTATAATAGCGAAGAGTGAGGGAAAGAGTGATATACCTAAGGGATAATTTTGGATCCCTGTCCTACAGATAAGTGATTGGTACTTCACTTGGAAAAGTACAGATTCAATGAGTTTCATTAACACCTGGTGTAGCTGAATGTGCCCTATTTTATCCCAGTTCTGAGGCGTTCTTGCTGCTTGTGGATTAGACTGGAGCCAGACAACAACAATTCTAGTTTTCATTCCAAACTTCAGGTTGTGGATACAGGACTGCTTAAATTGCCTGTCTTTTTTCATTAGGAACATTTGTGAAAAAAAGTACTTAAGAGGTGACAACAATCAGACAGGGAATGTGTGGGAAAAGAGAAAACATGCTCATTTCCTGATTCTGGGGAAAAAAAAAGTAAACATATGGTAACCTTCTGTGCCTGAATTCAAGGGGATTTCTCTGGTGCTTAAAGTTAAATCTCTTTTTAAGCCTTTGCTGTATCATATTTTGCTTGGTTTCTTGGTGCCTGCTGTTGGAGATAGGCAGGTAGTGAGATTTTTCAAAGTGCCTCAGCATGTGAGACAACTAAGCACAGAATAAAAATCAGATTCAGCAAGCAGAGCACGCCTCCTCTGACATTGACCATCTGGATGTTGGATTTCCAGTCTAGCAGCTTAAGCCCTGTCTCTGCTTAGTGCTGAGCAGAGGGAAGGCAGAGGGAGCCATTCATACCTAGGGGTAGGGGCTGAACCACACAGCAAAACTCTCTGAAACCACTGGAGTTAGAGGAAGCCTGAGTGACTGATCCAGACTAGCTGTCTGGTTCCTGGAGAATAAAGATAAATGGAAACAAATTAAGTTAGCATCTCCTAACTTAACAAGGTGCCTGCATATTGCAGCTCAGTCTTGCTGTGTCTCTCTGTCGCTGCTCTTGCTTCGCATAGCAAGAAAGACTATGAACCGAATAATGATGTTCAGTTTCCCATTATTGTCTATTGGTTTCTTTTCTCATAATTGTGTTTTGTAGGAAATATAGCATTAGCAAAGGAAATGATCTTTTGATGTTTAGAAACTTGTCATAAACAGCTTTAGCTTCTATTTTTGCACTGCACACATAGATGCACCCACAGGCAGTTCCCTTGAATTCTTATTCCTGTAAGCTCAGATATTGGCTCTATAAAATGTATATTTCAGGCAAAGATAATCATTCCCCTTCAGCTCCTGTCTCTGTTTACATTTTGATCTGACTCAACAATCTGCCTGTGTTGAGCAGATCATACCAATAACTGAGTTACCTTTTTAATGTGCACTCTCCCAAACCCTTTTAAAAATATAAATAAGAATATTTAGCAACTGTAGGTGACACAGTTCGATATTCAATATTCCCACGGCATACTTTGGGTCTCTCTTCCAACAGATTGTATTAATTTTTAAGTACATGAAGACAAACTTTGTGTTTATTCATTTTATGTTGGCATTTTCAAAACTGAAGTAAAGCGAAAAAATCTGAACAAGAGGAAACAAGTAAATTCAATCTTTTTCTTATGTAGAAGCTCCATTTTCTTCTTCTTCTTCCCACTAGCCAAATGCAGACTGCATGGATGATATACCTCCAGACTTGGAAGCCTCCATAGGAGGACCACCAACCAACCAGATCACGGGAGCCAGCGACATAACCGTGAACGAGAGCTCGGTGGCCCTGGATCCCCCAGCCCGCAGTGTGGGAGTGCTGCAAGTCATCCAGGACGTGGACTCCTTTCCCCAGCCTGGCGAGGGGAACTTCACAACAAGCAGTAAGTTCCAATTTCTGGCAGGATTTGCGCTGAAATAAATGTCTAGAAACCCCAACCACAAACCCGTCTGTAGTGCGTGGCCAGTGAGGGCTTTTCGCTGGAACAATGGCCTTGTTTTAAGCCCAGCAGGAATCTACAGGGTAAGTAAATTTAATTATCATGTGTTCTGCTGGCCTGGATTGATGGTCAGAGTTCCTGTGTGGAGTGAAACACTACTGCCAATTTGTACAAAAACAAAAGGAGAATTTTAAATGTTTTCAGTGTCTTTCGTTTTCACGTGTGTAAGGGGTACCATTTGAATAAGTAATTCTCAAAATGTCTGCGTGTCTCTCTGTTCCTTAAAATTATGTTCTTTGTTGAAAATCTGTTTCTGACAGTTTAAAAGGAATATTGTCAGCTGTTTTAAGTGAGGACTGTGTTAGTCTAAAATTCTCATTTTTAGGTAAAATAGCAGATCAGTAGAAAATACCTGTTTGATACCAGTTGGTGTATTGACAAGACTATTATAGAAAATCATCAGATATACTTGAAGGGAGGTAGAAGAATGTGATAAAATACAGGTTTGTGTATGGAGTTTGTATAGTTTCTGGAAAAAATATACGTTTTCAGTGATTTCTCGGTACTGCTATGGACCTGGGCATGAAAAAGAAAAGTAATAATATGATGTGAAAAAGGTAGGAGAGACATGATGGAACTAGGCTGAAATGATTTTACATTACTCTTTTTACTCTGTGGAGAAACTTGATAATCCCATTTTCCCTCATATCGTAGCCAGTGTCATGGCAGTGAAAATAACTTCTGGAAACGCTGGACTTGTGGCCTTAGATACAGGTGACCCAGAAACAGATTCCTGCGTTCTGTTTTGTGGGCTAGGTTCTTGTTTCAGGTTTGGTCCTTTCGTGGCCTAAATCCTGGATCCAGCAAGGGGTGAGCAGCCAGGTTGTAATCCCAGGTTCTAATCCCAGGTTCTAATCCCATTTTCCGTCTCCTGTCAACAGGGGGCATTCAGCTTTCTTAAGTCTCCCTGGGTGCTGCCGAGAGCTGTTCGGAGCAAGATGGGATTTTGTTTCTTCCAGTAATTGTTTTTCAGTGCATTTGAGGCTGATGTAAAGCACAAAGGAAGGATGGTACCGCAGCGTAATCAAGACTGGGCTGAATGCTGGGCTCTGCTGTGCCCTTTGGGTTCTCTGCAAGATCCACACTGTGTAAGGCTGGGCAGGAGGGCTGTGGGGTGCCCTTACACACACAGCTGCGTGGCACACGCTGGGAAAAGCCAGCAGCCTGCTCCACAGCCCAGCACGAGGGGCAGCCTGTGCTTTCCATCCCGGGATCCTGTCAGGCTGAGAAGCAGCTCTGCTGGTTTCTCACCAGGGTTAACAATGGTGGTGAGGCTGCCAGGGAGCACAAGAGCTCAGTAATTCCCCAGGCGCTCTCTTCCCTCCAGATTTGTTTCAAGCTTTGCAGAAGGAACAAACGCATTTTTAATTCGTTTTCCAAGCTGCCAGCTAAGTTAAGTAAGTGGGTGAAGAGCTTGCTCAGAGCCAGCAGAATACTGCAAGGCCTACAGAGATGCTTGATTTTGCCTTGGTTCCCTTCATTTTCCCCCTTGCCCTCTATTTTCCCCCTTATCTCTGATAACACTGGACAACAGACCTGAAAACTGGACAGTCCTGAGGGCTGACAGCAGAGCCCATGGACAAGGCACACAGACAGCAAACTGCAGAGCATCAGGAGATCTCCGTCACCTGAAGAGACTGGCCATGCCTAGGGAAGGACTGTGAAAAGGGTTTTTCCCTGGCTATGTGAGAGAGCAGGAGAAGAGAGCAGGGAGAGAAAGCTGGCAGATTGCCTGAACTCTGTGAACCTCACACTGTCAGGGTGGTGGCTGGGGAAGCAGACCTTCCCCGTTGTTTTGTGAGGAAAGTTCAAAGCACTTTGAGACCTTCCAAACCCAGATGGATGGCCTCCTGTGCTGTGGTTGTCACACAGTCACTCAGAGAAATCTGGTTTAATGCTTGGTTAGCTGCTGTCACTCACTCATCATTGATGTACAGACATGAATCTTCATCTGGATTTCTTGTCTAAAGGACAATGCAACACTTGAATATTTGTCACTGATGGATGTGCAGGTTTCCCTGCTGCCATCACCACAGCCAGGGTGTTGCATTTTACAGTAGTTCCCAGAAAAGCCACTCCATCCCTTTTTGCAGCAGAGCTGCAGCAAAGAAGAGGTCTTTGGTTGGGAGTTAGGGGCTGAGTTCCAGCAGTTATGGGAATTTGATTCTCTAGTTGCCTCGTGAATTCGGAGGGCTCAGGCACTCTGAAAGGTAGAACTTGGCATCATAGGCAACCTGAACTCCTAAAGGGGAACATCCAGGGCCTTACATATAGCTGTGGTATGAATCCAAATGCTGACTAAATCAGAGGGCAACTGTAAGCTAAATAAGTGGGTCATAGCTGTCAGAGGAGATGGAGCTTCATAGGCATTGTGTCTGTTTATTTTATTTCTCATATGCAGAATGCTCAGTTACACAACTGCAGAGCTTGCTGAGCGTGCCCTTTCTGTGAACTAGCCTGCCTGGGAGTTTGTAAGTGATGACACTGATTGCTCCTAGGAATCTTTGCTGAAGTTGCTAGGTTCTGGTCTCTTTATATAGCATTAGTGACGGGAGCCTACTCCAAGGCTGAATCTGCACTACAACTTGTTCTTCCCCTTGTTATTGAATCTGTGCAGACTCCAAGGCTCCAGTGCAGCCTCGGTGTGGCCTCCTGCGCCTGGCACCACAAATCCTTGCATCCTTCCTTCTTCCTGGCAAAGTCCAGGAGGTAAAGGACTTGCTGCCTTCTTGCCACCCACTTCTGCAGCACTTTTCACTTCATTGTTGTTACATTCTTTTTTGTCTGTTGATTAATCATTCTGGTATTGTTGTCTTGGTTTGGGTTTAATTTCCCTTTCTGTGTTTTCCAGTGATTATTCAGAGCCAGAAGAGCTCCCACACTGTGTCTGGAGGGAGGGTATTCCCAGAATCCTGTTCACATTGGGTGAAATTCTGTCTCCATGGTGGCAAAGCTTCTGCCTGCTTCAGTGGGGCCAGATTTTAATTTCTGGAGTTCAGCCAGTGCTTTTCTTCCTATTTCTGTGTGTATGCTTAGCAGACATCTCCCCTTCTCTCCCTCCCTTTTGCCTCCCCATCCTCCTGATATCTGTAGGACCCTCAGAAATGCAGTGTACTATGAACATCTGGATGGGACTAATCCCTAGGGTTCCTTGCTAAACCGAGCATCTCCTGTTTAGTAGCACTGAGCGCTTGATAATGGACCAGCAGTTTCTCTCAGCTGCCTTTAACCAAGATCCAAGCCTTCGTGAAGTCCCTTGGGTGTATCCACAGCCCAAAGTCTGTTCGGTGTTTAGTCTTAATGACTGTTTGCCCTCAGCGGTGGAATTTTGTGTAGGATCCTGGAATAGCAGCTTGTAATATGTTTCTGTGTCCAGTTGCTGAAAAGTTATTGATGGNGAGAGTGAAGGGGGGAAAAATTGTGTGAAATACATCAGAGTTCATCTCAGCTGAGTTTACTGCTCTGATTTTTCAGCTCTCCAGAGCATATGAAAGAGGACAACCTAAGGATCTTTTCCCACAACAATACATCATGTGTTGCAATCTGTGTTGCCTAATTTTTAGTAGTGAGTTGTGCAAAATGCTAACATTTTTTGAAATCTCAGTCCAGGTGGAATTTCCTGGTCTACATATGATGATAGCAATGTGAGCTGGACTTGGCTAAGATCTGAACTTTAAGGAGCTCTGAGCTACACCAGTTTTGAAGGGTGGACTTGGGATTTAAGGAGGACATTGCAATATTCTTTTTGTCAGGCTCAGCTGGGATTGAATGATATGGCAAAAAAAGGTAATTTTCTGGGAAAGTAGCATCTGGATAATCTAAAGGTATGGTGATACTAGAAGGTAGTTACTAATTTTTTATTCTTTTATAGCATTCATGGTTATTTATCTCCCTCAAGCACTTACTAATTTCTGCAGTAAACGATGTGCACTGTCTTTGCTGTCTCTTCATAAATACTTCCAGTTTTTCAGTTTAGACAGGCTTTTATATTCCATTCAGTGGGATGTCTCATCCCACTGCATAAGGCCTCAGAAATCCCACTAGCACTATCTCTGTAGTTGGAAGAAGATCCATCAATAATTCTGCTGCACACAGGGGCAGGACTTTTGGTGTGAAAAACCACAAACTTTCCCCCAAGGTGTCACATCACCTGCAAAGTCCACAGAGCTCGGCACACTGTACAGCAGTGTGGGCAGTCTAGAGAGTACCATCAGTTCCTTGTCTGCCTCTCATTTTGTTCTTTCCATAAAACCCTGCCAACGTACAGCTCATCGTGACTGTTAGGACCCTTTCAAATCTCTCTGATAGCTCTTCATTAAATCTATTAATATAACTTCTCAAGTAATTATTTTGATCTGTGTGTGTCTAAAATGTCTTTGTGAAGAATAGTCAGCCTTTGGAAGTGGATGAAAGTGCATGATAAGATTCTGATCCACTGTTGTCTTGTAACCACTTGGCTGTTCCTCCTTGCTATTAATAGTGGGGGTTTTTAGGCAGAATGTAAAGGGGGAGGAAAAGGTGGAAAAAATCCCTAGATACTCGTTAATACAGAAAGTTATTAACACTTGCATTAGCAAGTGCTAACACTGTCCCAGAGAGAGAATACTGATGGGACCTATTTAAAGACTGAGCAGATTGGGTCCCATGTGCCTGGCGTGTGATGTAAGTCCTGGTGGCTCTATTAAAATCTTGTGTGGATGTTGCACTGAAGAGTTGTCATGGGCTGAAACTTCCAATGAGCTGAGTTCCTAGATTTGTTTTGGGACTAACGCTGGCACCGACATAGCATTGGTGGTTTGAAAGAGTCACCAAGTGAAATGTAGCTGGCACTAAAAATGTGCTCTGGATTATTGCATGCACCTACGAGACTCCTGCCAGACTCTGAGTGGACAGGGAAGTTTTTCTGTAATAAAACTGCTCCTCCTTTCCCTATCTTGAGATGTGACATACAAAATGTTTCTGCACAGCAAATTGCGAAAAGGAATGTATAAACTGCTGTGAATCAAGGAGGAAATTTAAATTATAGTTTGTTTGTTTTCTGCTTCGCATCTTCTGTGTCCATTGACACTGTGTACAGAGCAAGGATGAAGCCATCAGATCACGAATGTCCCTTGTCCTCACTGAGCTGTGGTGTGGCTCAGTCAGAGAGCACAGTAAGCATGCACAGCAGCCTGGCCTAACCTAGGGTGCCAAACAGGCCAAGAAATTTGCTTAATAATTGAGTCTAGGAAGAGATTTGGAAGAAAATGCTCACCTTCAGTAGTGTAAGCTCCATTTATAAGTCTGTACATGTGAAGTCTGTGAAGTCCATAGCTTTGCCTCTCTCTGTCCCAAATTACATTCCTGCCTCCATGTTGCTTTTATGTTGTGCAGCTGCCTTGGGAGCCCAGTTCAGAAGCCAAGCAATTTTTTTCTGGTGGTTTTGTTTCATTTGGATCAGTTCCCTGATCCAGAAGTTGTCGTGCCAGTACAATAGGAGGAAAGAAATGTGGAGCACAAGAGAAGTGAGGGACACAGAAAACAGTTTTCACAGCACGATTCCCAAAAGCAAGCACACTATCTCCAGCACATTTGCTCCGAAATCAGAATAAACAACTAGGCAAAGGAAGAATGAAATTTCAAATCTCATTTGAATGCTCGTATCTGGAGTATATAATCATTTTCTTAACGTTCATTGAATGCAAGAGGTGTAAGGGATTTACTGGCTATGACAGTGAAACTAAGGAAGGAAAAGTGCCCCTCCAAAAAGTGTGGGTGTTTGGTTTGCTTGGGCAGGTTTTGGTAGCAGGATAGGGACCAGGGGTGGCTTCTGTGAGAGGCTTCCCCTGTGCCTAGTGGAGGCAGTGCCAGCCAGCTCCGGGATGCTGGAGCAGCCTGTTCCTCAAGGACTGCCCCTGTGGAAGGGCCCCATGCTGGAGCAGCCAGTGAAGAGCTGTGCCTATGGAAAGGGCTCACATACGAGAAGTGTCCTTAAGATTTATTTCTCCTTACTCTACTCTGGTTTGATTGGTAATAAATTAAATTGGTTATTTTTCCCCCAAGTCAAGTCCTTTTTGCACCTGACGGTAATTGGTGAGGGATCTCTCCCTGTCCTTAGCTCAACCCCCTTGCCTTTTGTTGTATTTTCTCTGTCCTGCCCCTGAGGAGGAGAGGGATAGAGTGACTTTGGTGGCCTCCTGGTGTCCTGTCATGGTCCAGCCCCCACACCGTGCTGGCATAGAAGTGTGTCCGGAGGTGTGTCATTCCCAATTGCTCTGAAGGTGTATTGGCTGTGTGCAGGGGGAAGGGACCTGAGTCTGGCACCAGTGATAACATAGCTTGTACCTTTCTCTGTATTCCACTGTCCTTAGCAGATAGCTGGATAAAACACTGAATAAAAAAGCTTTTAAAGCAGAAGCAGCACTGTAAAGTAAAATACAAACCTGAACTGCAGAGAGACCAGATGACTTCATACTAGCTGATCTCTTTGAATTATACGTGACAACTAAAGCCTTGCCTTGCAAGAGATGTTCAGGATCTTGCATACAACTGACTTGATTATTTAGTACTCATGTTCACATCTGTATTGTCTCTGGAGTTTCTATTCTCATCAGTTTTTACACAAAAGCCTCCACTGAAATCATCAGAAAGTGCTGTTTAGCATACAGTGTCCTACTGTGATTCTGAATCTTTTTCTTACCAATTCAGGAACAAAACCAAGTGGGAGACACAAGGCTCCAGCTTGGATCAGCGCCTGAAAATAAGAAGTACGGCAGAGCAGTGGTTCTGTAGTAAGGCAGGCGGAGGAAGGGGAGGATTCCGGGGTCAGTGCCTCTGGTTGCCGCTGTCATTTCGGATAGGCAAGGCAAAAGCAGTGCTCACCTGTGCTGTGCAGAGCCCAGAGATGCCCAGCAGGGTCAGGCTCTGCTCAGTCAGTGCACACAGAGAATCGCAGATGGAGCCACTTCCAGAAACCTCCCAGGGAAGAGCAGATCACAGCAAGCAAACAGATCTTGTAAATTTAGTGGGAAGAGAAGGACAATGAAAAGGCAACTGTGCCTCTGGGAGAATAATAGCAAGAGGCTGAGGTGCAGGAGGCACTCAGTAGTGGCATTGCTGCAGCAGTCACTCTTGATTCTGCCTGCATGTATTTTGTTCTGGCTGCATTGCTTCATAATGAGTGTGCATTTGCTCCCTAGCGAAGGTAACTCAAATGGAAGAAGTCATGCAAGAGCTCTGCTGATAAAATGTTTCCAGTCATTGGTGTATAATGTTTTTCTCCTAATTCATCCAGGCTGTGAGCCTGTGAACGTGCAAGAGAATCATTTGCACAAGGAAACTGTCTGGCTTCTCACAAGAATTTAAAGGATTGTGTGCATTCTTACACTGGTGCTTCTTGTGTTGTACCCAGCAGTTCCGATTTCCCAAAAAACGTGAGAGAGTTGCATTTAGTTAGAAGAGATTAAGGGAAAAGGAGTGGGGAGTGTGCACATAAGTATGTGATGGTTTTTTGTACGGTAGAAAAGCAGCCTTGCAGGAGATGTTTGGCCTGCAGGAAGCATCCAGAGCTGCTCTGCTCTAAGTTTTCTCCAGACTCCTGTAGGGGCAGCAGCTCAAACTTTCACACACAGTCCCTAACACTCAATGATTTCAGTCTCAAAAAAAATCAGTGGTACTTGCTCATAAAACATTAGTGAAGTGCTGCTCATTCTTTCATCGCTTACCTCCAACTCCTGCAGAAGTTTGGTGCTTCAGGGATCCTCTAGGGTTGCCGCAGTACCCAGGTCACTTCACCCAGAAGTGAGAGTTCTCACTAAATCCCTCATACCTGGACCTTCTGTTGTTCCGGATGTGGGGGCAATTTTCAGTGAAGACAGTGCCTGCAGCTGGTGCTGTGAGACTGATAGGCCGGATGGAGAAACTGGATTATGAGTTTCCATTTATAGAAAATGGGAATGCTCGGAAGAGAAGGAGGTGACAGGTCAAGCCCAAAATCCGAGAGGAAATACCCAACTTCTGGCACACATGTTGGAGGATTTTCTCCTGCCTGAGAGCCTGGGGGCGGGAGAGGTGCGTAAGCCCTCACATTTAGGGATGCTGAAAATAAGACCCACGTGAATGTATTCCTGCACAGCTAGATGCCATCTTTGCCACTCCCGTGGCAAGGTTGATATCCTGGGGAATATACTCAGGCTGCACTCAGTGCAGGGCACAGGAGCATCAGAGTTGTATTAATGAATTTCCACCCAAATTGGCTTTTTATTGTGACTATCCTTTGCAAGTGCCAATACATTTGACTGTTCTTTTCACGTATCTGTTCTTCTCGCACGTCTGAGGCATTCAGGGAGTAAGAAAGAACATATGCTCCGTTGTGTGGCAATAATTAAGCCTTTTATTAATCCACACAATGTGCAAAACAATTTACCTGGAGATCTCTGTGAATTTTTGTTCCATTTGCCACTCTCTAGGTAGCATGTAAGACAATGAAAAACATACTCCTACAGGAAGAGTGCACAGGAAATATGTAGAATAAAGGTGCCACTGGAAAAGTCAGAATATGAAAATCATTTAGCTGAAATAGCTTTATTAAATTTATTCAATTGTAGCATCTCAGCATGGCGGGGAAGAAAACCACACAAATGGGGTTTAAAATCTGCCAATTCCTCACACAGGTAATGAAATAGCACAGTGTTTTCAGCTACTAAGGTTTCCTTGGGAGACAGCCACCAAATGTGGTGTGTCATGTATGCACGAGAAACCTGACTTCAGATTTTGCCCCCGAGTGCACGGGATATTGAATTCAGCTGAGGTGTTGCTAAACTTCATTACTTCTCTCTAATTGCGTTTTCCAAAGGTAGTGGCACCAGAAAATCGTTTTTCTGCACATGAACAGCTGTCAGTCTGTAAGGCCAAAAGAGTCTTAAAGAAGGAAATTTTAGAAAAATGACCCTCTGCCAACCTGCTCTGGGAGATGGAACGTGCTCCCGGCTGTGGAGAAACCTGCAGCCTAGAAGGGCACTTCCAAGGAAACAGTTTTGGAGTAAAGCTTTGGTAGAAAGGTTATGTTTTAGTTGTTCACCCTCAAAAGTGCATTGTTAAACCACGGTAACAGCTGCATATTCCACAGGGCAGAAACAATTACATTTGTTTGCAGTAATTGATTCCTTCTGTCTCTTTCCCCCCCCCCCCCCCCCCCACAATTTCTTTNCCCCCCCCCCCCAAATTAATCTTTGAGTTTTTTCTTGATTGTGACTGAAAGATGCAAGCCCACCTCCCTTGTAAAAACTGAAAATTTACTATAAATTTATATTCAGCTTCTGAAAGCCCTTTGTCCAGACTAGTTACATAATACAACAATATTTTAGTCCTTTGTTTTCTAAAGGCTCCTGAGATCTAATTGTTGTTCTGGTACTGCCTGGGAACCTTCTGGAAACCACCACTTTTCAAGGAGAGGAGTGGAAAGTGAAAAACTTGAATACAAAAGGAATGGCAAAAGGGGTTAAAACTGAACTTAATGTCTAAGGGTTTTGACTCTACAGTAGTGTATCCAAGGGAAACAATAATGACCAGTGCAAAGGCATTTACATTTTTTGAAGTTACGTGGTTGGTTTCCAGGTTTTTAGAGCAGTTTTGTTACTTTTATTTTTCTGGGGAGGTTTCAGTATGTAGGGTAATAACTCTTTCTTCTGCCTCTCTGAGGAGTGTGAATCCTCAGAACAAAAGAAGGTGGAACAGGAATATATATTAACTTAAAAAATTGAAACAGAGACAAAAAGTTCTCTTGCAGAGAAGCAATGTTTTAAAATTATTCTGTTCCATTTTGAGTTTCACATGTAGAGCGTTGGGGAGGTTTTGATGCTGGTGGTGGTGGCCAAGTGACCTAATGAACACATTTTCTGGTGCAATTCCAGATGCAATTTGTTGAAACTTAAATTGACCTTTCCCATCCGCTGCTCCGAGAAGAAACTCTGAAAATGGATGTCTTGGGTTTGGCCTTTCTCATGTCCCCATGAGCATTTCAGCAAGAGTCCCTGATAAAAGCTGTGGTTTGGAGGGGATTTTCTGATGCCAGAAGTTGTTTGGTTGAAACTAGATTGTGACTGGAGGCTTGTTTGAAAGGATATGCTAAGTGGCCCTAGATTTATATAGCCTAAAACCAATTTCTGTGGATGTCCCTGCGGGATTTCCTACCAGCCAGACCCAGGCCTCCAAGGGCACTTGGCAAGGCAGAAATTATCCTCAGATGCCCTTTAGGCTCTTCAGTGGCCTCTAGGTGAGACTGAGTTCCCTCTCCAGTGTTAGTTTTGCTGCTGATTCTCCTGGTTGCCCTCTCTGGGTTTTGTCACACCCCCAGCATTTTGCAATCCAGTAAATGGAACTCACTTTTTGTTTCTTGTGTGAATCGTAAGCAGGGAAGCAAAAGGATGTGGGTGAATGAGGAGGGAATATGTGTGCGCTCTTGCTGGAGAGACAAAACTCTCGATTTCAGACCTCAGGTCAAGAAAAACTTCTTTTTCATAAGGGCTCATTTTGGACAGAAAGGGAGACAGGAAGGCAGGAGACTCAAATTAATTTAAACTCTTTAAATCAAAATTGTCCATTTGGTTTCAGTTGTTGTAAAGGCTGATTTTCTTTTCTTTTCTTTTTTACAGAAAGCCATTTTCATAAATGTATTTTCAGACAAGATTTGAATGTAGCAGGCCTGGCCTGGCACATCAGATTTATTTTTAGTGGGGAAAAAAAAAGTCGAACTATTGCAGGACTGTCAAAGGAATGTTCCAATTAAGAGGAGATTGGCATCAACTGATTTAAATTTTCCAAAATGAACATATGAGATAAACACTTGACCTCTTCCTTTACGAGAGCTTTTCTTGATTGTTGTTCTATGCTCATGTGTTCTCTGTGAGTGTGCATTAATGTAGATGAGCTTGTTACAATTTTTTCTGGTGCACTAGCTTTGCCACGAGACGTAAGTAACATTTTGGATATTCCTGTTCCAAACAAACAGTGGTTCTCTACACGTCCAAGTCATGTCTGAATCTTCATTTAATGTGCTAGTGATGGGGTTTAAGTGTGCTCATTTTTCTTTCCTGTGGAATGCTTCTGATTAGATAAAAAATATTGCTTAATCCTCTAAGTAAACTGTGGAAGCAACATAAAGAAGATGCAAAGGGCATTAAAGAGATTTACTTTTCCAAAAGTAAAGGTTTTGATATAATCTCTGAGTTTGGGGTTTTTTATTGTTTCTTAACTAATGAAAAGAGATGTGTTTCTCATAAAAACAACTCTACATGGACCAATTAAACCGGGGGTTTTTGCTTAAGTGTTCAGGAAGTCCTGGAAGTAGAGATGTTTCTGCTGCAAACTATGGGCTGCTTCAGACCGCAGAAATCTGCTTTACTTTTGCCACCAGCACTCAGTCCCAGTTACATGAGATTTGTAGATTCCACCAGGTGACAATGACATCTCCTAGCTGCCAATCCATAAACGTCAGCAGCGCTCTGAGTCACTTTGCACTCTCTGCACGAGGCTGACCCATGGACCTAATGGCATGCAAAGACCTTCCCAGTACACAAACTATCCAAATAGTCTGAAGTTACAAACTTCTAGGTATAAAAGTTTGCATTTTGCTCTTGGGGGTTTTGGTCAGATTCTCTTCTCAGTCAGGGAACTGGCCACAATTGTGGGTACATTACTGATAGTGAAACTCTTGAGTAGGCTGCAGGACAGATCAGAGCTGGGATGAAGCTGTTCCAAAGCTGCATAATTACACTGGAATATAAAATGTGTTGCAAGGTTTGGTAGTCTTGTGAGGTTTAAGAGAAAGGAGAGTTAGCAGCTGAACTCATCAGTCACTGTTAAAAAAAATGAAATTGAATCTCTGCGGTTTGGTGTTGCATGAAGGGCTCTTTTGAAAACCAGGCATTATGGCTTTTAGCTGCCACCCGTGTGTGGCTCTGCGCTGGCACAGAGATGAATGAAGTAGCTGGGGAGCTGCTGCAGTGAGTGATGCTGATTGCTAGCAAATCTGAAAGGGATTGTGTCATGCCGCCATTCAAATTGTGGAGAGGAGACTCTGCTACCCAGGGCATCCCTTCCAGAGCAGGGCTCCTGCAACTTCCACTCTGAGTGCAGAGTAATACTCCCTGTGTTCTAGGTACTGTTCCACTGGAGCTGCTTTGGAGCCTGATTTCTGCACTTGTCCACCCTTTTTCTTGCTGTTGTTTTAAAACGTCATCACTTCAGACTCCAGAGAAGACAAAAGATCAGAGAATAGTGAAGTATTTGAGGTTAATTAGTTTAAATGAGACATTTTTGGTAGCTCCAGAAGTTGGTAGTAACTCATCTGAAGTGTTTGTCAGTGGTCAGTGAAGGTCAGGGCTGTCCTTTCTGTGTGTGAATGAGAGAGGATCAGATACAAGTACCTACCAAGAGTGTATCTGAACAGGGGGCACTAGAAATTAAGTGTACACTGTTTTCAGTTAGGATTAAACTTCCTTCTGTAAGGATTCTGTGAAACTGGATGTTAAAGAAAGCTTCCTTGCAGAATTTTTAATTTAGGGGCTTCAAAAGAGGAAGTGTATGGGTGCTGTAAGAAGCCCATGGGGAGGAGATTTAAATTAGCAGAATATGTTACTTTGAAAGCACCTACAATTCATTTGAAAAAACGACTGCAATTTTAATGAAATTAAGGGGTGAGACTTCAGATTGTCACATGATTTTGCTTCATTACTAGCTGACATATAAACAACAGAAATGGTTTCTTCTGTTTGGAAAACTGGCTGTTCTTAATTTATCATTCTATAATCTGTTTACCTACGTGACCATCTTGGAAGAGAAGAAATAGTAAAGCTGTAGGGTGTGGCTGTAGTGATCTGTTCAGGTTCTGACTTTGTTTCGCTATGTGCTTCAGCTCTGTCTGCAGAATATTGTGCTATTGCTGGTGCCTCACCATCGAGGAAGACTGCAGCTACAACCAGATGGAGTTTGAGAGACTTAAAAGCATGTTCTTTGCCTTTAAACTGGGAATTTTTTAGAGAGTCACTGAGAAATTGCTGAGGCTCTGTGATTCTGGGATTTTTTTTCTGTTGGTACAAATTGGTCTACAGCTGAATTGCACTTAACTCCATCTTCATCTCTTGAGCCACAGTAAGTAGATAAGCCATGTCCTGTGACAAAATATATAATTTAGCTGTCCAAATCAAATCACGTTAGACAGTCCTGTAAAGTTCAAGAATGTATTTTCTCTGAGTTGTTGAGCCATTTCTGTCAAGTGTTCTCCATTTCCATGGACTTGCAAGAATTGATATCTAGCCTAAGTGGTGTGCTTTGGTCCAATGTCTCCCAGCTGTTTGGGGACATGTCCAATTCTAATGGAATTGAATTTCAGCCAAGTATTACTGTCCCCAGCATGCATGATGAGGAAGGAGTTCCTACCAACATGCACAAAACTAACACCCACAAAGTTCTGGGCTAACGACTTCCCCCTTTATCCTGGAAATCCTCTGGGCATCTCAGGTGGAGCCCAGTGTTGGCAGCATTGGATAGGAAGGCGTGACCATGTATGAGAGAGAGGGAGCGAAGATACACACACACTTCATTCAAGTGATTCCACCACTGTTGAGCTCTTCAGCCACCTCCTTGTGCGCTTGCTCATTAAATCCTTTACTGTATGCACAGGTATTTTTGTGACGCCTTTGCTCAGGGATGTTTGGTGTAACTGCTCTTGAGAGTTCAGTGTCTGATTCCTCAGCACTGAGCTTTGCTGGTGACCTGGGGCTTTGGAGAGCTTATGCAGTAGGAGGTATTTAAAGAGACAGATTGGCAAATCATGTGCGTGCTGCCATGGCAGACAGTCAGGCAGGCTCAGGTGAGCTTTTCCAACCCCCTCATTCAGAATTAGGAGTTGTCTTTGAGGCAAGCTGTTGTTCTGTTATAGCTATAATTACAAATACTTGTAATTGAGGAGGCAGTTCATAGTGGTTAGGCAGAAATATGGGGGGTTTTGTTTGTCACAGCAGTCTGACGCTTTACATCAAGTTCTCAGAATTAATTCCTGTGTGGATTTTCACTGTGCAGTAGCCACCTCGTACGTGACCTGAAGTGGGAGTGAGAAGTTTCTAACATCCCATAAAAAGCTGCAGGTCCACTTCCATGTCCTAGTCTCGTTCTGTGCCCATGGTAGGTTGCTCTTCCAAGCACCAAAGTCCTGAGGAGGAGCAATCTCAGCTGGCTTTGTGCAGCTGCTCTCTGCCGTGGAGTCTCCCAAGGAGAGGTCACAACTCTGCAGTGTGATCAGACCAGAGAAAAAGGTTTTGGAAACCACTACCTCACGTTGAGTCTTCTGGTTTAATACTGTATCCAGCTTGGGAGCATTGTGATACCTCTGCAGCATGATTTCTCTGAGGGATTTGTGTGGTGTTGGCCAGTTCATCTCTAAATTACCCCTTCAAAGGATGCTCTTCCTGATGTTCCTTAGGAGCACAAGAACTGAAATTTCTCTCACCCTTACACTCTTGCTCATTCAATCCATTATCTGAGTGAGGCTGTAATTTCCTTCTCCTTTCAGGCTTGCTGGAAGCAGAGCACACTGCTGACACAGGTTTTTAAAATACAGATAAGAAAGTTCAGTCACAATAGCAGTCCCCAGGATAGCCCACGGAAGCTGAGATGCATGGGATTGAATTGTGGGATTATACTTCGTGGATGTAAAAGTCTCTTTATTCCGCCAGCCTGCCAACAGTCCATGTGTTGTACAACACATGTTAGTACACACAGCATTTAGCTCTGCTTTTGTCTCACACCTGCTGTCCCTTCAGAGTCTTGAATGGCTGGCAGTTTGACTAAAGGTGTTTGTTCACTGCTGAAAGGGTGTTTGTCTCTCCGTGTCTCACCTTGGCTGCTGGGATAATCCTTGCAATATCCCTTCCACACCATTAACAGGACAAAGCATGATTTTTCTTTATCTCTTCATGCTCATTGTTTTGCAGTAACACCAAGGAGCCCTGGTCATGCAGCAGCTGCTGAGAAAACCAAGTAAAAAGTAGTCTCCATACCACATCTGATGTTTTAGATGTATAACAGCATGGTTACTGCAGGGACAGCTTGCAGATGTTGAATGCAATAGGGTATTACCCAAGGTAGCTGAGGTGCTTGAGAATCAAAACTGTCATGTACTTGCAGCCCTGTGCTTCAGGTTTTTTTAATCTTTTCCCTTCTTAGGGGAGATGTCATTTTCTGATTTTCAATCAGGTACATGAATAATTTTGCATGTTCTAAATAATAATAATTTGTACCAGTTGGTGCATCGGATGAAATATCTCCACATTTATTTATGGAACATCCTGTGGGATCAGAAGAACATGCTGACCTGACCAGAGGTGCACGTGGTGCAGTATTTGGGCACTGAGGATGGCCCGTGGCGAACAGTAAAGGAGGGTGTGCAGCAGCATCCCACCGCCCTCTCTCCTTCTAGACAGTAGCAAGGCCTGTAGGGAGAAAGGAAAAGCAGCTTTGCAAAGGTTTGAAAGCCTGGATGCCCTGTTGGGAAAGGAGTAGAGTGGTTCTTGTCTGTCAGTGAAACAAGAGGAGAGTGTGGGACTGAGGAATGGGGTCAGAGATGGAATAAAAGACTTTGTCCTGAATAGGATCTAATCGGTGGCATCCCAGCCTGTGGCATGGCGTTGGGTCTAGATGATCTATAAGGTCCTTTCCATGCCAAGCCTCTCCGTGATTCTGTGAAGACCAAATGTGCAGATAAACTGTGTAGGACCTTGAATATGGGGATGAGCCGATCCAAGAGCGTAGAGGTCAGTGCAAGAGACAGTGTGGTGACTCCATTGACTGTTCAGGTAATCTTTGTGACCAAATTTTGACTGAGTTTCCAGTGGGAAAGAGGAAAGACTAGTCATGTAAAGAGAAAATGATGTAGCAGTATCTAAGCCACAGAAAAACTGTCCCTACTGGTCCCAGGGCAGGAACATGATAAGCATGACCCATAAGAGTAAGGACAAAGAGGAAATTATACTGAAAGCAAAAATACTAGGTTTTCTTGTGTCATACCTGGCAGAGGCATGTTTGCTGTATCACAGAGAGGGTTGGAAGCTCCCCACCAAGACAGCTGATCAAGAGTTCTCAAAATGTCAGCCAGTCTCTCACAGAGAGGAGACTGATCCCCAAAGTGTTGACTCCTAAAATAATGTCAATATGTGCTGTGAATTTCAAAGGCTGAGTGTTCTGATTTGTGGGTAAAATCCCAAGGATTTAGTATATTCTCATTAAAGATATATATATACATATGTATACAATGAAAAAAAGTTCTACTTTTCCAGCCAGTTGGACCCATACAATATGCTTCCATACAATAACATCTGGTATGTGTCCTTCCCCTTTTTTGTTCAGCTTTCTGCCAACATGTTTGCTGTCTGCTCCCTGTGTTTTATGTCCTTATTTGAACAGATTTTTTTTTTCTTTCTTTTGGAGAAAGCATTTGGGTGCTGATACTTTCTGTGCTCTCTCTGAAAATAGTTTATTGGTCTTGCCAAAGCACAGAATGTCTTCTCAGGTAACTGGTGTTAAAGTTTATTGCCTAAGTACAACATGCTCCAAATTTAGGCTTCAGAAAATTAGTTATAGTACTAATAAATTCTCCATTTTGATGCCTGACTTGAGATACTGGGGTGTGGTTTCCAGATGATGATATGCTGATGTTAGCCCTTCATACTGCAGGATTTTTGAAGACAAGGAACCATGTCTTTGGCTGTTTTCCATTAGGAGAATGCTGTATGTTCTCCCAAACCACATATCCTAGAAAAAGATTAAGGGAAGAAATGTTATTGCCCTTTTATTCAGTAATAAGAAAAAACCCCAAGTTTACTTTGGGAGAGTCTTTAGTGTTTTATGTCATATGCAGACGCATCTATCACATCTCTCAACCACTTAGGGGTTTGGTGCAGGTAGACACATTTTTGAAGTGTCCTCTTGAATTGATCTTGCCCGGTCATGGCATGTGTGCCCGGTCATGTTTCCCTGTGTGCTCATGTCTGGGTGTTCTTTGCAAATTGTTTCAGACGTCATCTGCTTGACCTCCTGGAAGAAGCCCTGTTGCCATTAGTGCATTCACAGAGCTCTGGCTTGTTATTTATGGAAAAGACTTCAACCTTTCCTTCCAAAAGCAGTTACTGTGCTCAAGTCCTTTTTCCCCTTGCTGCTCAGATAAATCTCCCTCTGATGCTAGGGAACAGCAATAAAGTATTTCCCCAGTGCTGTGTTCTCAATTGTAGCCAGCCAAACTTCTTCATCCGTTTTATTAGCCTCTGTGTACAGAAGGACTGCATTAGTAACAGGGGGCTTTATAACCCTTTCTCCTCAAACATATTCCCACTGCTCCTTTTGCATTAGAGATTTGATAGGCATGATTTTTTTCCATGTATTCTATTTTATGTTACGTTAGTGCAGTTACGGCCCGTTCTAAAGTGGTGCAATTCTCAAGATGATATGGAAGGAATTTTAGACTTGCTTGTAAAATGGTCCAAGGAGACGTATGGGATGATTAATTTGAGAGTAATTTTAACAAACAGTAATGGTTTTAAAAGAAGGGTCTTAGTGATGAAATAAATTTAATTGGTATTGTTGTGAAAGGAGTTGCCATTTGAGGTCATAATTTCATAAGATGCTCTTCCTCAGACTATGAACAGCGAAGTGATGCGGTGGCAAGGCTGCAGTAGGAGGTAACAATAAACTCTCTAATGGTAAAGCACATTCTTAGGCAAACAAAGAAAAATAGAGGACTCTAGATCTGTCTCTTTCTCTCTCATAAATCAAATGTGATGAATTCTGTCTCGGTTGTTCTGATACTGGAAACAAAATCTGAATAGCACTGCTTGCATTGGCATTTCTCTGTGGCTTCAAGCTGAGCAGAACGTGCTTTGATAAAGATCTTATAGCAATGCCTCTAATGACCCTGGATATGTTTTCTGATCAGGTCCTCAAAGCTCTAGGAGATATTCACATTTCTGGTTTCTTCTGAAGCAAAATCCTTCTAGACGCATCTGAATGTTTTCTTAGAAGAAATGAGCCCCCAACTAGAATAAGGTTCATGGTAATGCATGCATTCTAGATATTTTTGTAGATCTGGGAGCATAGCTGACACCAGGGATTTCATAATTTTGTTTAAATCTGTCTTCACAAACTGAAGAGTTCTGAAATAAGGTATATTTTACCATAGTAAGGATGTGAAATGAGTAGAAATACTTCTCTGCTTATTCGCAAATGGGTGTAATAGCAGAGAACTACCCAAAGGAAAAGGGGGGAGGTTCCATTTTAGACAAACCTTACATATATTCAGTGCCCAGAGCTTTTGTTATTAACATTTTAGTGAGGTCTCATTTTTCTGCTCATTTCCTGGATGCAAATTGCTTATGGAGCTTTTAGCCCAGTCACGGGCTTGTGCAGCTTTTCCAACTCCATGAGCTCAGGGGAAATCTCAGCCTCTGAGGCAAGCTGGAGCAATTTTAGGAGAGCCCCATGGCACTGTCAGTGTCCTGGGGACATCAGAGGGCAATGTGGGATGTGGCCTCATCAGGAGGAGCACAGTGGTGAGCCGGAGTGAGACCTCCATGAGTGCAAAGCCCACCAGAGTTTGATCAGCTCTGAGTGGGTCACTGCAAGTGTGTCTCAGCTGGTGCCCAGCAGAGGAATGGGTTTTTAAAGGCACTTTTCACTCGCTGTTCGATGCTTAGCTCCCTCCCAAGCCTCTTGCAAACAGTATCAAATTCTTAGAAACCCATTGTCTGACCTCTCTCTTTTGGAATATTTATTAGTGTACAACAGCTACAGACTTGCAGCGAGGGTTAGGAGTAGCAGCAGCAGTAGATAACTATTACTAATGTGCAACCTTATTGTTTTTAAAGCACTAGAGTAATTAGCTGTTTTCATCCTTGTTTGATTGCAGCAATATTGACATATAAACATCACTCGATACACTTTTCAAGAAGGAAGGGCTGTGCCACTTCTGTGTAGTCCACTTCCAAATCTGTGGTGATATTCTTCCTGCACTAGCATAATTGAATTTAAAATAATACTGGCTAGAGAAAGAGATGGTTAATTTCAGCTCTCAAACAAATGTGTGTCAGGAAATACAAGTGAGTGGAAAAAGTCTGTCTGGACAGGCAGTGTGCTGTGGTGTATTGCATTTCACTGACATGAGAGGAATGCGGCAGGGAGGTCTACAGTTCCCTGCTGTAGGCACTAGCGCTCTGGCTGGAAAGCAGCTTGGGATGTGCCTTTTGCTTCATTAAGCAAAAGACTTTCTGCCTGTGGCATGAAGTGCAGTAAAACACAGTTGGAAGTATTACAGTGTGTCTGGTTAGACAGGATTGCCAGTCCCGAGCATCTAAAATCACAAGTCAGATATTCCAGCATAAGAGCTGTCTGGAAAATAGAGATTTAATTTTTAAAACTCTTTGTTTCCTTCTTCCGTCTTAAACTTCATTCATTTTTTAAGTGAAAGTTGAGATCTTCACTGAAAGTTGAGATCCTCACCTGACTTCAGGGCTTTAAGAAAAACCAGCAAATTACAAAAAGCTTGCAAAAGGGTCGTAAAGGTTGTTAATAGTGAATCAGACATGTTCTGTAGAAGCTGTGTGATTGTGTAAGCTTTGTCACTGTAAATAGGGTCTAAAGGGCAGGGATGCAAAATGCAGGCTGATCTCCTGGCACCTGCAATGTAGTTGAGGTTTGCTTGCCTTTGACAAGTGACAGTAACTGTGCTGGCTTGTGTTATTGAGCAGGCAGGCACAGAGAAGCCAGCAGAGCAAACCAGCGCAGTGTGGCACGCCCGTGCTGTGCGGGGAGCCGCGGTGAGGCTGTTTGCAGACCTTGCAGCCAGAGTTACCTGCAGCTGAGCCATGGCTGCTGTAACTCCTGCAGCCTCCCAGGGTTTCATCCTCTGTGCTGGGGTCAGGTCAGCAGCAGGACTCCTGTCCACAGGAGCCAGCAGGTAGTGCTGAGGGATGCATTGATTTCCTTTTGTTGTCTACCTCTTCCGAAGAGATGCCAGTGCTGACGCCTTCCCTGAAAGGAAGGCTGTGAGAATGATGATGTCCAGGTTGTTCTCCCCACTCTGCTGGAGCTGTAGCTTTAGGATTTTGAACTGTTGCGCTGGTAGCAAGCAAGGAGGGTGGAGTGCTCCTGTTTCTAGGCACTATCACTGTGCTGGAAAAGCAATGCCACAGCGTAGGCGTGGGCATTTTTAGGATCCGTCCGTTGTTCTTTGTTCCTGCCGACCTGCACTTCAGTTCCAAAGAAGATAAACTACAAAGCTCACACTCTGCATAAGATCCAAGAATTTGAATGACTGGGTAGGATTTGTAATGTGAAACTCGAGTTTGCTGGTTTGGAAAGCGGGTGGTGCTGTACCCCCGTCAGACATTAGCTACGTGAGCTGCACACTTGGTTCCATTCTATCTGCCTGCCTCAAACTCAGTTGAGATTTTCTTCCGCTGTGCAACTCTGGAAGAAGCAACAATTCTTGAAACAGCATTTCAGCACTATTAAACACTGCTCGTTTGATGCTCTGATGTTTGGTGTTGGCAGCTCTGCGTGCCTCTTCAGCACACATCTGGCTGTCACCATTCAGCCAGTCCTTTTCTCCTGCACAGCTAGTTCACAAGGAAAACGCCTTGGCTCTCAAGAGTGCTCCAAGTGGCTGTTCAACATGGCTGAGCCTCAAGAACTCTGTCTTGCAAATGTAAACTTGCTCTTAAGCATAATTCCATTGTTTCTAAGAATCCTGTTAATTACAGAGGAATGATAAATAATCCAGTGGTCTGAAACCACATTATTGTGGCTCGGTGAGCTGCTGATGCTTTAGGTGCTGGAGGTGAATGAGATGCCCAGCTGTACTCTAGATCTAGCAGTTCACCTAAAGGTTCCATGTCACTGAAGTCTGCAGGATGTATTCTTCAGCTTTTAGACGCTTCCTCCACCTCCAGTGGAAACATTTATAGTCAGAAGCAATGCTTTGAAATGTTTACTACTGTCATATTGCAAGGGCAAAAAAAGATAGAGAAGTAAAGATGTTGTGTGCATTAATTATTTATCTTGCAATCAAGAAAGTATAAAAATAATCCAGGGTGAAAGCTGGGAAGAATTGTAAAGGAAGACACTGACTCTTTCAGTTTGAATAATGCAGACTCCATTCAAGCTTTCTCCATAGAACATGAGGTCTAATCCCAGCACAAGTAAACACATGTGGGGGTTTTCTTCTATAAAAGATTTAAAAATCGTGCAGCTCTTGAGAGGTGACTAATTGTGCTCACTTAGCTTCAAGTGAATAATTAAACTGTGAGGAGTTAGTATTTTCCTGGCTCCTCTGTAATGTTTCTTACTTATTAATTCTTAGATATTCAACTTTTAGACTTTTTAGCATCAATCAGGCTCTGCTTCTATTGTCTGAAAAATAAAATATGTAAAGGAAAAACTGGCACATTTAAATACATGGTATTGTTACAGTATAAATACCATCGTTGTAATTAAACCGCTTGAAAATATGAACCATCAAATTTTTCTCTCAGGGACTCAGCCACCTATGAGGGTTTTGTGCCTTTTAAAATCTCCGTAGCATGCTTTGTTTCTCCTGATTGTTCTTGGAAGAAAATTGGCTTTTAGTCCTTTAAAATCTGTTGGCTTTATTTGCTGCTAAATATACACATGGTAAGTGCTGTGGGATCAAAACAAAAACAAGTTGCTCTTGCAGTTTTGATGTGATTTGCAGCTTGGCAGAAGTCAATAATACAGCTCTCAGCGTATTTGGGGTCATGGTGCATTATGGTCCTTTGGCCTGGATCAAGAACCTGCAAGGTATCTTCAAATCAGAGCGAAGAGTGAATACAAAAGAGACTGGAAAAGGATGAGGGAAGGCACTTGAGAAGGAAGGTGGCCTGGTCCAGAGTCCTGGGGCAGAGCTAACAATGCCCGTGCTGCTACTTCCAGACATTAAACTAGTACCCTCTTTAAAATGCCCTCTGACAGAGATTCTGTCACTTAATGAGGGTTTGGGCAGATTCGTTCCTGTTAGGAATGTTTTCCTGATGGCTGAGTTGCTCCATCAGGTGCCTGTGGCTTTGTCCTTAACTCGCTGTCTTTGTGGGAAGAGTAGGGTGATGCCATGTTGAGGAAGTGAAAGGGGACAGGGAGGGAAATTCTCAGGTGGCGAGAGGAAGGTCACAAAGGACCTGGATGGAAAGCTCTGGGAGGGTTAAGGGAAGAAAGTGTTACCCATCCAGGCTCCTTTTCATCATGTTTTTCACTGTGATGGCTTGAATTTTGTGATATTTTGGAAGTGTTTTAGACAGATAATAAGAGCAAGGTTTGGAATCTAGTCACAACCTCAGTGGTGCAGAGACCTCTGGATCCCACCTGCAGAACTAAAAATTAGCAGTACGTTAACAGAAAGACATGACCTTTTCCTGTCTTTTCTACCCTCACAGATGAACAGGAGCCAGCAGTCAGCAGCGATTCAGATATTTCATTGATTATGGCGATGGAGGTTGGACTGTCCGATGTGGAGCTTTCCACTGATCAAGACTGCGAAGAGGTGAAATCCTGAAAAACAAACAGAGATCCGACACTAAACTGCAGGGGAGGGTCACAGGGAGGGACCGAGTCAGCTTTCTAGGATTTGGACCAGTCATGCACTTGCCTCCAGAGCACTGTCACTCCTGCACACTCCATTCTGGGATGGCCATGAAAAGCAATAGCAACAGTTGTGTCTGCCTGGATGCGGTTTCATCATCCACACACCTTTGTTTGGTTCACATGGGAGATGGGCGCTTCCAGATTGCCCACGTGCTCGGGAGCAGTCATGGAACTCTCCAGGGGCCCATGAACACGCAACTGAAATGACAGCTTGAGTGTTTTCTACACTTGTTCGATCGAATTTTTGTTGGTTTTTTTTTTGAAAAGACATATGTTTGTTTTGTTTGTTTGTTTGTTTATAGTTTGTTATGGACGGACACTTTGTTTTTGTTGACTGACCCCAGCTTTTTCAAGAGTTCAGTCCAGAAATCTGAATTCCCGTTCCCTGGCTCTTCATGGTCCGACCAGGATTTATCATTGCCTTCTTGTTCCTGCATGAAGTACACGTGGCTTCAGAAGGATGGTGCACCAGCACCCTGCATTAATGTAGAGCCTGCTTTCATTCAGTGGGAGGCTTGGAAAGGGTATATTCTGAGGGCCTTTATTTGTAAGAGAGCTCTGAATTAGCAGAGATTTGGGTTAATGCTGCGTTAGGTTGTTTTTTACTTGGGCTCTGTTCTAGACAAGCGTTGTACAGTGTGAAAGAGAGAAAGAAAAGCTGAAAGTGTCACTCCATCCATGTAGTTCTGTCCTGTGTTTTATGCTGTTAGCAGGTGTCAGTACATTAGTGGCCTTCCTTCAAGTGACAATTCAGTAGCTGGAAAAAAAAGATCTAGTACAACATCATGTCTTTTCTTTATTTTACAGACCAAAACCAGATCAGTGGGCTAAAGGAGCATCTGAGATGTTTCCAGAGGCTGCTTATTAAAAGTTTTGCATTAAGCACGTGACAATATTCTTACAAAGAGTCTGGAGATGCTGCTATCAGTCAGAAATTGCTACTGGAGCAAGAGGCAGCTGGTTGAAATGTTTAATTCCTGGTTTGCTTTGGGTCTTTTCCCTTAGCGTGTTTCATTTCTTGACAGCAGTTTTTGTCTGCTCGTTATCTAACACAAGAATTTAGGTGGTTTGATGCCCTCCAGAGTCCTTCTCAACATTGTTGGAAGCATAACAGAATACTTGCAATTTGTATACAGATAGAACTACCAAAATATACTGGGGAGGGAATTTGAAAATGAAAGAACTAATATAAATCAAAACACCTAAATAATAATGACCTGACATAATCATGTAGTTCATCCTGAGCTCTGCTTTCCAGATAAGAGCTCATTGTTAATTGTTCAGTTTTCATTTCAGATTCCATTTTTCAGTCAAAATACTTAACTGTGAAGAAGCATTTTTAGCTTACTGTTACACAAGAGTACGTGGTTTCTGTTGGAGTCAGATGATTTGAATCACATTACTGCCTCCTGAGTCAGTCCACAGAATCAACGATTCATTTTACATTGAAATTTCATGCAGAGGTCAAACATTTTGACTTGGCGGTATCATGGCAGCATCTCAAAATGCAACTGTTGGGGACATTGCTGCATTTAATCTCCTGCTGGATTTACATTTTAAATGTGGGAAACCAGCTTCCAGCCAAAATTTGTGTTTGTCACATTTTATTCAGGAACAAATGTGTTGAGAACTACCCCTAAAATTTTGGCTGATTTGCTTCTTTAGTGCAGAGAGAAGGAAAAAATATTCTCCATGCTCTTTTGTCCATGTAGAACTAATTAAACATTTAGTTCAATTTTGTTTTATGTTCTTAGTCCCCAAATTGCTGGGTAATCTTGAGGTAAAGGTTTTAAACTGAAAGAGGGCAGATTTAGATTAGATATTAGGAATAAATTATTACTGTGAGGGTGGCGAAGCACTGGCACAGGTTGCCCAGAGAAGCTGTGGATGTCCCATCCCTGGAAGTGTCCAGGGCCAGGCTGGATGGGGTCTGAGCAACCTGCTCTAGGGAAAGATGTTCCTGGCCATGGTGCAGGGTTTGGAGCTATATGATCTTCAAGGTCCCTTCCAACCCAAGACATTCTGTCATTCTATGAAAATGACCCATGAATGTGCTGTTACATCTTTAGGAGCCGTTTCGGTTAAAGAGATAGAGGCAGCTGGAAATCTCGGTTAAAAAAGAAAGTTACAGACCGTTCCAGAGGGTGCACCTAGGTCAGTCTTGACAATATTTGTGGTTCTGTAATCTTGTTTTCTTTATTCTTTTATGTCTTCTTTCTTCCTTGCTGCTATGGGAAAGGCCTGACACATCAATGCTGAAACTGATCCCTACACAAGAGAGTTTGCACAAGGTA
The DNA here is from genome assembly GCA_013397895.1 of Origma solitaria. Taxonomy (NCBI): domain Eukaryota; kingdom Metazoa; phylum Chordata; class Aves; order Passeriformes; family Acanthizidae; genus Origma; species Origma solitaria. The sequence continues at coordinate 215,173 of VZRL01002945.1, read as the reverse complement.
CTGCATCAGCTCCCCTTAAGCTCTGTAAATAATGCTGAAATGGGATTTAAGTGGTGCTTACACCAAATTTTGACCCAGGAATGAATTTCATTTCAAATGACTGCAGGGGAAGGAGCGAAGCTGGTTGCACACAGTCAGGGCTCCTTGCAGAAAGTGCACACACTGGTACAGTTTCTTCTCCAGCACTGGGGCCTGGGTGCTGCATGTCACGGGAACATCACGGACACCATGTCCGAGTTGTCAGTGATCCTGTCACGTACGCCCACTGTAGCTCGGCACAGAGCTCCTGGCCAAGCTGCTTGGGTTTCCGAGGAGCTGTCGCAACGTCTTCGTTTTATTTCATGGGCTGAATTAAACTGATCTCAATGGATGGATTGGCCAATTAGCTGTTGCCATAGCAGAGCCACCCACGGCACAGCAGAGCGAGCGAGGTCTGTGGAAAAGCGAGGCAGGAGGGGAAGCTCCCAGCTGATACCGAGCTGGGTCCTTCGCCCAGCAAAATCATTAAAGGGAGCTGTGCTCAGAAAGGCAGCACAGATATGGTAATTGAAACCCTGCAGCTATTCCTGGGGGTTCATGAAGGATTTCATAGAGGTCTTGCGCTGTGCACAATCTTTTCCTAAATATCCCATACTAGATCTGATCCCTGAGGGTCCACAGGCAGCCACTGGCAGAGTGGGGTGAGAGCCAGGCTGGGTGAGAGATTTTGACTTACCACCAATTAGTGATATTCCTTTCAGAAGAGGTATCCTAGCAAATCTGGGTCAGGAGTCTTTCTGCTTTTGTTTTCCCAGTTCAGCCTGCAGGTTTACTCAGGGAAGATGTCGTTCCATCCCTGTCCTCAGGTGTTCTGCAGCTCTGAGCACCATTAAGTGATGATGAGGGCAAAGCCAGGGTACACATCACTGAAGTAGGAACTTAGCAAAGCACTTAAGTAAATGTTTTATTCCGTCCTTCTTCTAAAAAAGCACTTATGACTAATTTTGGACTTGTACCAAAATCGCATTGTTTTCAACAGGTCTTCTATGAGCATAATTAAGCCCCTGTGTCAAAAGGAAATGTTTTCCTGAAGCTTGAACTGACTGACAATATTCTTTGCATATATAACCTGTGAACTGCCTTGGGAATTTGAGGTGCTTTATAAATGTTGAGACCCCCTGATGTGTGTTTGTAACATGTCTGAAAGCCTTAACTCTGCAGATCTGCATGCCCATGTACACCTTGGTACTGCTGCATTTATTTAATGCCCACTAAGCTGGGGCATTAAATACGTGGGGTTCAGCTGCCAGGGACACAGTGCTGGCTGTTCAGAAGGGAGAGGAGGCTTTAGCATGCAGGCAGGAAAGAACAAACTCCTCTGGAGCCCTCTGACAAGCAAGCGCTCACGGATGCAATTCTGCAGGCTAGCGCTGTGACTGGGCAGGGGGCACCTCCTTCGCAGGGACAGCGGCCTGGGGATTGCATGGCTCCCTGAAAAAGGCACTCTTGTCATTGAGCTGATCCTATTCCTCTCCCAGCAATTCCTGTCTTGTGGTCTGAAGCACTTTTCCATGGGCAAGTGGTAGGTGGGAGCAGCATTCACCTCGGTGAGGCTCATGTCGCTCGGGCTGGGTTGCAGCCTGACCCTTGGTCAGACAGAAGCTGCACTCGCAGTGTGCTTGGATTTTCTTGGGTTTCACTCAGCTGCCTTCCCAGAGGTCTGTTGAATAGGTAGGATGCAGAGGAAGTTATACAGGCAGAATTTTGCACTCATGAACCACCTGATATGTGCATGAAGATGTGCAATGCACTGAGTCTACATCCCCTCCCCACAGCTCACCTGTTCTGGTGGGGATATGGATCTGGCACTTACTGAGGGTTTGGGGGTCTTTATTTTCTGTCTGCTTTAGAGCCTCAAAACCAGGATTAGGACTATCATAGCACTGCGGCTCATTCTTTAAGCACTCTAGAATTAAATCAACATTTGCATATAAAAGTGCATTGATGTGAGTATGGAAACTGTAGTGAAATCAGAAGCAGTTGTCATTTTTAGGCCTTTCATTTGAGGGAGACACACTCACAAAAATGGCTTTATAGAGGCAATTTGGAAAAATAACTTCTTGAAATCACATATGTTAAGCGGTCCCTTGGATCTCACTAATGACCCCTGGATCAAATCCCAAGGAAGTCATTGCAAGCAGGGCATTGCTGTTGGGGTGCATCCATTGTGCAGGACTAAAATGGCAGAGAAATCCAGCCCCTGTTCCTTCCCAGCCCATCTCACAGGTGTTTGCCCGAGCTGAGCCTTTGTTGCAGGGGAAGGAGCTCAAACCTGAGCGGTGCTGCTGCCTCTCCTGTGTTTTGTGCTGCAGCATCTCTTGGAGCAGGTTGGAGAAGGGGAGGAGTTCAGCTCCAGGGCTTGGTGAGAGGCAGGCCGTGGGCTTTCAGCAGCTTTGGGGCAGCCGAGCTTCGTATGGCCAGTGCTGGCCCCGGGACTGGAACTTTGTTGATGAGCGCTGAGCCCATATGGACTCGTTTGGTTTCGAGATGCGAAATGTGTATTTGGGGCAGGCAGCATGACGGCAGGGGATCGGCTTGCTTAGCGTGAGCAGGGAAACACAATGTCATGGAATATTTTAGGGCTGAGGGAAAGGGAGGCTGGAGGTGTTGCTTTCGCAGGCTTCTTAAATAGGGGTGATTGATCCAAAACAAGCGCTTCTTTTCATTTTCCCAAGCTGTTACCTGAACTAATTGATAGTTTCAGAGAAAGAGGAGCGCCAGATGGACTGTTCAGTGAGGATTTGTTTGTGGCAGATGGCAGCTGCGGGTTGGGACGGAGAGCGAGGGCAAGGGCTGCCCCTCTGCCATGCTGCTTCCCCTGCTGGGCTGGACACCCAGTTGGCCCCTTTATCTGCCCTTTTCTTTTTCAAGGAAACACCCTTCTGAGCAAGAGCTGTATTTCAGGGGGAGAAAGAAAGAAATGAAAGATGTTGTGGATTTTGAATGAAAAGCCAACGGATGATTTTTCCATCTGAAATTAATCTTGCCTCTCTCAAGTATTTTAATTGTGAATTGGTGGAAGTTACTTCTTTTTGTAGTGAATGGAAAAAGAAATGAGAGGGAGAAAAGGAGAAAGAGTGTTTTCCCTTTCTTGTTTATTTCTCGATTCTTCAGTCCTGTGTAGCATTAAGTACAATAGCCAGATTAAGATGCTTGTTTGCTCTGAATGTATACAGTTATTTCAGATGTCAAGTATCTCAATGTTTTGTATATGTATGTAATGCCATCCTCACTTCTTGTTTCATGTTGGGAACCTGAAATGACTGTACCATTTTATAATTAGAAATGTAAAGAGGGGACAGTGGGTGGGAGGGTCTTATTTTTATAACAAGATGTTCCTTGTATTTAGTGAACATTTAAAATGGTTTTGTACTTGTCAAAATATACATTCCATCCATTTCCAGAAGAGAATTATTTCTATTTAGAGTAGTTTATAAGCAAACCAAAAAAAAAAAAAAAAAAAAAGTGGCATCCCACTTGTATACAGTTCCTGAACAGAGCAGTTTTCAGTGATGGCTACAAAACTTTTTCCAGCCGTGTCTCTTCTCACATGCAGCAGAGACATACCAGCAAATGCCAGTGTTATAAAGGGAAGGAAAGTCTCAAACAAAATAAATACCACATGGATCAGTGCACAGCTCAATGAAATAACTTCCAGTTCAGAGACAACGATCTGTCCCAGTGAAATTCTCCAAGGTAATCTGTCCTGCTCTGGACAGCAGGAGCAGATTTACAGGGAGGCTTCAGCCCTCTGTCCCAGCAAGCTGAGGGGACACAGGGTTGTCACACTCCTGCACTGTGGCTCTGGCCATGCTGCAGCTTCGCTTTGGGAAACACCTACCAAAAGGCCGTGGCAAAGTCACACTGTGGCATTTCCACAGGCCATTCTTTTTCCTGTAGTTGGCTTTTTCATTCCCTCCCTCTCCCCACTACCTGTGACTTGCTGCCAAAACTGTGCAGTAGCAGTTTGTGAAGCTTTTTTTTTGCCTTTTTTCCTTTCTGTACAGTCTTGCAAATAAACTTTTAACTCCTTGCTGAAATTTTATAACGTATACATCTTCCTCTCCAATGCACTTTATCTCTCTTGAAAAATGTGGGAGTCGGAGAACTACCATCTTAAAGGGATTTGCCTGAAATCATGAGACACATACATTTTATTATTTTGTGTCCTTTTTGCTTTGTTAGATACTGTAAATGCTAAAGAGCATCGGCAGTGACTCAGCTGGGGGAAGTACTGAAATGTTGAGGCTAATACTTGGAAGCATTATTCAGTAGTACAACATGGCTATTTTTGTTATATAGAGGATTATAATGTAAATATGTGAGACTGTGTTATTACGTACTAGTAAAATATTGCAACTCTCAAAGTTAAGATGGTGAATTCCAAGGAATTTTATTGCAAGTTTTTTAATAAAACAAATCTGATTATTGTGTCGTATGTATTTTCTAGCGGCCTGTGTGAAGCCGGAATTTCCTGATGTGTGAAACTTGTGGGTTGTTTCTTCCTGATCTCAGGCACTGCAAACTTTGGCATTCATGGGAGGCCAAAGGTACAGTGGGAAGGGACCCAAGTGACAGCCTGGCCTTTGTGACAACTCTCCAGCTCACCACCGCTCTGGTCCTTTCTGCCCTCCAGTTGCTTCTAATCAGAAAGCAGCAGCTGTGGGAGAGGTAAATGCCTCTGCTGCCCCAAGGGAGAGCTGCAGCCCCAGCCTGGACGCTGGGCAGGATGTGTTAAAACAGCTTTAGGAGGTGACTGCTGTGCCATGCCCCAGTGGAAATGGCACTGCTGTTGTGGGGGGACATGGAGCTGCTCGTCCCTCGCCTCACCAGGCATCACTGTGCATCCCTGGGAGCTGGGGGAGAGCCCAGGGGTTCTTGTGTCATCAGCACAGATGTGCTGCTTGCAAGAGGGTTGAGGCACGGTAAAAATCCTGCCTAAATGTAATTTGAGAGACTTAACAGAAAAGTTTTCCAGCAGATGCCTGAGAAGGCAGAGAGAAGTCCCTGAAGGAGCCAGCTCCTGGCTCAAGCTGTAGCCGTGTCTCGGGTCCCAGCCTGCCCCATCCTGGCCCGCATTTTGTGCTCTGGCTGGTGCCACCAGCGCGGACTCCTCTCTTTTGCAGCCGCGGCGCTGCGTTCGAGCTGACAGCAGGAGCCTTCGCTTGGGTTCCCCCAGGAGCCAGAAGGCAGCAGCTGTGGGCCGGGATGGGGCAGGCTCGGCTCCTAGAGCCTGCTGCCTCCTTGCTCCTGTGCACCCAGCGCACCCCGGCCGTGCTCGCTCTGTGCCCGGCGGAGGGGCAGCAGCTGGCTCGGAGCAGGAAAAGCGCCTGGATTTAACGTGCCTTCAGCAGCCACGCCGGGAATTTACTTTTCTCCTCCCAGCCCCTGCCAGCCAGACAGCAGCACAGCCCGAAGGTCCCGTCCCACCAGCCCTGCTCCACACCAAAACAAACCCCGGGCCGCCTTTGCAAGGAGGATTTATGTCCTGCTAGCCGAGTAATGCCGTCTCGCTCTTCTCCACGCATCTCCCTGCCTGCCAGCTGCTTTTTTCGCCGCCTGCATTTCCTGGCAGGCTCGGGGCGGAGCGGGGCGGNNNNTGCCTGGCGGTCTCGGGGCGGAGCGGGGCGGGTTTTGCTGGCAGGCAGCTGCGGCACACGCGGCACAGCTGGCGGGCGGCGCACGGAGCTGCCGAGCGCCACCGGGGCTGTAAATAACGCGGGGCGCCAGGCAGGGCATTCCAGGGTTCAAACACTGCTTGGGGACTCGTGTTGCATCGCTCTCTGCGCCCTATGGAGCTAATTTCTGGTCAAAATGTGGAAGTGAAGCTGTGCCGCTCTGTGCTCTTGTGGGATGTTGTTGTTTTTCCCAGAAGGAATAAGGCAGACTGTACTCGCTCCTCTGATACCAGGAGGTCACGCTCAGACGTATCACAGTCAATGGAGAGGATGTGGGATTCAAAGGGAATTTATCCAGGTTTGCACTGCACCGCAGTATGTACAACGCAGGATCCCACAATATCCAAACCATGCTAAGAAAGAAAATGCGCTTTGAGGGTGTCTGAAATTCACCTGTGCTGGGTCTGAGGAAGCCACTCTGGAGAAAAAGCAGTGAGAAGGCAATTCTCATACACAGGGAGATCAGGTTTGGGGGCATCCCTGAGGGAATAGGACTTCATGGCCCAAAAGAGAGCTAATAGGCTAGTGTGTTTATCAGAAATCAGCTGTAGGAAATCAGTGCTTAATAGGTGAGGCTGTAATTCTGCAAAATGCTCATTCCTCAGCTTTGACCTCCTTGCAAACAAGTTGCTGGCAAGTTCTGGCAGCAGTGGAAGTGGGCAGTGTCACTACCCTCACGTGCCTGGGCCACTCCCTGCTGCAGGCTGCCGCGTGGCTCCTCTGGACATCCTCCTGGACATCTGTACCTGCAGTTTGGCTTTTCGGTCCATCCTCTCACCTGGGAGCAAAGGCAAGCTTGCACAGGGAGGCCAGCAGCAACTCCTGGTGGCTGAAACCCAGGCAGATGTCCCTTCTCCTGTTCCAGCTAGGAAGCATGTCACTCCTGGCAGAGGGACAGAGCAGCCATCTGGGAACGGTAATGCCTTAGATGTGTTGGCAGAGCCCCAGCACGCATCTGTCAGAGCCCAGGGCTCACATGAAGTTGTTCCTCTGTGCCTGCTTGGGGTAGCTGTGCTGGGTCCAACCAGCAGCCCACTTCATCTGACTCAAGCAGGACTGGGATCAGACACCTACAAAGGAGTAACACTAGGACAAGACACCTCCCTTCATGCCGCACCCAGATTTAAAAAGGTCTGTATTATATATGTATATTATGGAATCAGAACTGTTCAGGTTTAAAACCACCTGTAAGATCATCAAGCCCAACTACTAAAACAGGTGTCAGTGCTGCCCGGCTGCAGGGGCTGAGCTCACGGAGGCTGATTTTGTGGGATGCTGTTCCATGCCTTAGCATGTGTTCAGCTTTGGGCTACTCACTGCAGGAAAGACATAGAGGTACTGAAGCGTGACCAGAGAAGGGCAACAAAGCTAGGGAAGGGTCTGGAAAACAAGTCCTGTGAGGAGTGGCTGAGGGAGCTGGGGGTGTTTATCCAAGAGAAAAAGAGGCGCAGGGAGACCTTACTGCATTCTACAGCTCCCTGAAGTGAGGGTGCAGCCACGTGGGATTTAGTCTTTTCTTCCAGGCAACAAGTGACAGGACAGAGAAAATGGCCTCAGGATGTGGCAGGGGACGTTTAGGTTGGATGTTAGGAGAAATTTCTGTGCTGAAGGGGTGGTCAGGCATTGGATAGGCTGCCCAGGGAAGCGGTGGAATTATCATCCCTGGAAATGTTCAAAAAGATGTCGATGTGGCACTCAGGGACAGAGTTTAGTGGTGGGCTTGGCAGTACTGCGTTAATGGTGGGATTCAGTGATCTTAGAGGCCTTTTCCAGCCTTCACAATTCCACAGCTCTATGATCCTACATCCTCACTGCCTTTTCCTTAACTGCATTGCATGGGGGGCCCAGCCAGAGCACAATGGCAGGAAAGGAGGATGGAGACAAGCCCCAGGGCAGTAACATAGCCAAGGTATTGCCCAGCACCGTCAGGAAACACTCCCCATTCCCACGGGTTTTGGATGCTACTTGCGTGCCCGAGGACCAGTGGTGCGCGGCAGCTGAGCTTCCTGGGGCTCCTCCAGAGGTGCCCAGGCGTGCCAAGCCTCAGCTCCCGGAGGCAAAGGAATCACGGCTGGAGGAGATGGAAGGGAGGCAGGGGCTCAGCCTTAAGCACTGAGGAGAAAGTGGTTCAAAAACGAGAGGCAAAGGGTGTTTGTCGCCCCGTGGGGACATCGGGCAGAGGCAGCAGCATGCATCCCATATCCCGCATCCTGCATCCCGTCGCATCCCGCTCCGTGTCTCTCCAGCAGGAGGCTCTCCCGCCTCGCGAATCCATCGCCAGCCTCGGGCGGGCTACCCGCGCCTCCGGCACCCACCCGGACCTGGCTTTATTTACTGAGTCACTCCAGTGAATATTTACCGTGTTAGACAATTAAAAATTTCCACTCTGGTGGGGAACTCTCTGCTCTCCCTGGAGAGTTCCCCCTTGCGCACAGCCCGGGTTCCCCCCCACGCCGTGTCCATCGTATCGGTGGGGAAAAGCCCCTCTGACCATCCCAGCGAGGCTGAGGAAGCACAGGGAGCCCCCAAACCACCCCCTCCAGGTCTGGGGCGTGAGTCGCTGCATATTCTGGGGCAGCACAGCACCTGCGGGATGGGGACCGAGCGCTGCAGGTCAATTAAAAGGATGCAATTAGTCCTTGTCAGCCCCACAGAGAGATCCCCCAGACAGCCAGGGGGAATTTGAAGGGAAGCCCAGGAAAGCTGTGTGTTTTGCCCAGGATGCAGTAGATTTGGTGGAGGGGAGCAGGACACCTGGTGACAATGGATTCAGTAGGCGGCGAGGAGCAGGACAGGGACAAGAGTGGGACTGGGGACCACCACAGCCCGATCCCATGGGGCAAGGAGGTGGCACAGTTCAGCAACACTTTGGCTAAAAGATATTTGTAAAGCAAATTGGCTGAACTTCTGTTTGTGCATGCACTTAACCCGTTTAAAAGCTGGTTATTTTGGCATGGCTTGGGCTATGGATCAGACCGTGCAGGAACAGATCCACGCAGGAATTGCCAGTCACCCTGCATTGAGAATTGCATTCAAATGGGAGTGGAATTTTGAGATGGGTAAAATCCCAGATTAGAACATGATGGTCTTTGTGAGATCTCACTTCCTATTCCAGCCCAACCATGAGAGGCTGTACATGGACACCTTTAACTGAACGCAATTCCACCAGATCTGCTCAGTGTCGTTCCTCGTTTCAGCCACGCTGTTTCCTGGCCCCGAGGCACAACACAGGCTGGCGGTAGAGCTCCAGGGAGTGAATTACCTCATCTCCCCAACCCTGGGGTGCACTCATTCACCAGCAGAGAGGTGCTTGGCACCGGATCGTTCCTCCCAGCAGGGCTGCGCGGGAGCAAGGGTGGTTCTTCACGCCCAGGGAGGCAGGAGAAGAGTTCAGCTTTCAGCCTGGCTTGAGTGTAAGTGAGAAAATACCAAAGAGCAGGTGAGGAGAATTGCGCAGAGGTGCGTTGCTTACAGCGTTGCTTTGATGAGGGTGGCAGCTTAAAATCAATTATCCTAAAGGACAAAAGAGATGAGCACTTTCCAATGGAAAATTGACCCCGGCTGACTTTCAGCTGCGAAGCTGCTGTAAAAAGTATCATTAGTGCTAAGGAAAAAAAAACAACCAAATCACTTCTCTCTTCGCTGATGCTTAGCAAAGTCTTAAACAAAAGCAGCTGCCCCAATTCCCCAGCTGCATGTTGGCAATGCCCAGCTGGGCAGCTCCTGCTGAGCCAGGTGTGCGGGAGGGAGGGGCTCTGCAGGCTGCAAAGCTATTCGCGGTGTCTCTGGGGGCTGCTGCCATAAACCCACCGAGCCTGGCAAAGGGGAATACTGCTGGCTTGTTTACCTTTTGTTTGCCTTCTTTTTGACAGAAGAACTCAGAGCAATGCTGGGGCCCTGTTCTTCAGTGCATAAAGGACTTACCTGTGCTTTGACTGGTAGGGATTTTTAATTTTTTCCCTGGAGCTGGTTGTCCCTTGCTGGAGTAGTCTGCCTAGGTGTCCTTGTTTCACCTGGGATAGCGTCAATTTTCTTCTTAGCAGCTGGTACAGCGCTGTGTTCTGGATTTAGCATGAGAATAACATTGATACCACACTGATGTTTGGCTGTTGCTCAGTGGTGCTTACCCTAAATAAAGGACTTAGCAGCATCCCATCCTCTGCCAGGGAGGAGGGGCACAGACAGCTTGGAGAGAGCATGGCTAGCACAGCAGACCCAAACTGGTCAAAAGGATGTTCCTTACTACAGAACATCATCCCAGGATATAAACCGTGAGGAGTTATATGGAGAGGGGCTGATCACCCTTTGGGAACGGGACGGGTATTGGTCAGTGCGTTGTGAGCAACTGTATCATGCGCCACTTGTTTTACTTAATTTTTTTAATGTGTTGTCATTATTATCTTAATTAGTTTCAGTTATTAAACTGTTCTTATCTCAACCCACAAAGGTAGGAGTGGGTTGCTTTTTTCCTTTTTTAAAATTTTTTTCCCCGTAATTCTGTTCCCTCTCCAGCTGGGAATGAAGGGCAGTGAGCAAGCAGTTGTGTGGTACTTAATTGCCAGCTGGGGTTAAACCATGCCACCAGTTCCTGGTCTAAAATGCTTCCTGAGTGCACCTGTGCATTGCTACCCAGGACCCTTTACTTTCCTTGGGTTTGTTTTGCATTCCTTATCATTTCATAAAAGGCCAAATTTCTTTTACCCAAAATAACTTGGGGCAGGGAACTCCCAGGAGGTTGGTCCCTTGTCGGGGTGAGGGAAGAGCATTACACTGAGCTGGGGTCCTGCTCAGATTGGGCAAATTGCTGACAGTGTCCAGCGCACCAACATCATGGAAACAGGGGTGGCTGGGGGTGATGGTTATTCCCCGAGTGCTCTGTGTGTGTTTTGTTGGCTGCCAGGCTCCATCAGTGGCGAAGCAGCTTCACCCTGACCATGAGAATTTCTCTCTCTCTCCAGTGTTGAGGATGATAATTGTGTGCAGCAAGTGAGATCATGTCCCTTGAGATGAAACATCACCAGCGGAGGAGCAAGGCAAATCCATGGTACTAAATCTTGCTCCTCAGGCAGTGGAGATATTAAACAGAGCAATTCAGAAATGCATTTGACCCTCTCAGGAATGTGAAGTCTGACTCCACACAAGTGACACATTAAATAAAAGCTGCATGCAAAGCATAAATATGATTTTGACTTTCAAGCAGAAGAATGTCAGCTCATTTTGGTTTGCCCTTGGTTGTAACGCCAGAAACCTTCCCAAAAAGAGCTATTCTTGCTTGCACTAGGAAACATTATCTGTCTTGTTTATCCTCTAACTTGGATGGAAATAGGGACTTCTGCCTTTTTATTTGTAGTGTTTCCTGATTGCCAGAGAGTCAGAAGTTTTTCCTTTCTTTTTTTTCTTGCTTTTAATACTTTACTGTAACGTCAGCCCTGTTGCTCCTTCCTCACTACATTTGCTACCCCTTTTCAAAGGACTGTCCCTCTGACACTGCACAGGGGTACAGAAGCTGCAGGTATTGCACTGCAGGACCTGATTGAGAGCTTGTATTAGTTTAAAGCTCAAAGAATCCATGCTTCCATTTTTATTTTTCAGAAGGAGGTGACACTGCTGACCTCTTATAAAAAATAAGAAAGAAGGAAGGAAAACCTTTTGAAAGCAACATGTTAAAACACTTCCTTTTTTTGTGAAGATTTCAGGGGGTAAGTTGCCTGAAGGGACGATTCAGTGTTGAGCATGTAAGTGGGTGTGTTAAGGAAGAGGTGCTTGAGGGGTTTTTTTGTGTTTGGTTTTTGGTTTTTTGGGAGGTTTTGGGGTTTGGTTTTTTGTTGTGGGGTTGGTTTTTTGTTTGTTTGTTTTTGGGGTTTTTGTCTGGGTTTTTTTGTTTGTTTGTTTGGGGGGTTTTTCTGGTTTTTTTTATGAAAACCATTGGAACTTGATTGTTCTAGACCACAGGTACGAGCTGTGAGAGCACAATCTGAGCAGGGCTGTGTGGGAGGTGCTATTTGGGACTTTTCTTGTTGGAGGGATGCTGGTGGCCAAAGCAGAAGACCAGGAGCTCAGGCTGGGGCAGCATGTCAGCAGGAGAGACCCCTCTGGACAGGTTATTTCAAGTTCAGTGAAGGATGAGGAGCAGGAACCACATCTATGATCTGCCTGCAGGCCTGCCGGGTGCCTTTGTTTCCCTGTCTACAAGACAGATGACAATAGATGGTGTCTTCTAAATTTCCAGTCCTTTCTACTATTTTTTCAGCCTCCAGCCTCTTGGTCAGCCCCAGTTTGCTGTTCCAACCCCACAGGCATCATTCCTGATGCCCCTCAGAGAGGTTGCAATCAGCTCATCTGTTCCTTGGGAGTCCTCTCTGCAGTGTCCTTCTGAGGTACCCTGGCCATGAGCTGGTCAAAGGCAGCCTGGCTGCTCTGCTGTGTTTTGCAGTGCATTTTTTCTTCTCTCCTTTCAGTGCAAGTTCTCAGCTGTTCATATTCTGATCACACATGAGGAGCTATTTTCTGCAGCAACATCTTTCTGTGCAAGCGACTCTGGCCTGGTATTTGATGATCACAAAAAAAGGTGGAGAAAAAGATGTTTCTCCAGGATGTCTATGAATGAATTTGAAGCGTGGTGGGTTTTTTAATTTGGAATTTTTTTTGCAACTCATCTTGGGGGAGCTGCTGTGCGTGGAGGAGCCCTGGCTGCCTTCAGAGCTGGCTCCTGGGTGGAGCTGGAAATCACCCTGGGGTTCATGTTAGCTGGTGTTCTATGTCTGCTTTGAGCCCTTCTTGTCAGTCCTCAGAAAAACAATATCTCCTATAAGAAGCACCCGGAGAGTCATAAATACTGTAGGATACTAAGCACTTTCTACCCCCATTAAAGATGGATATGAAAATGGGTGTTACTTTGTTTTTAGAGAAAGCTTAAGGGCTGTGTAAAATGCTATTGCAGAAAACAGTCGTGTAGTTATTTACTTCTGCCTGAGATAAAGGTGTGGAAAATGTGAGACCTGAAAGCAATGAAAGGAAGTAACATAATGCAATATCCTATTGATCTGTGGGATTTGCTACTGCTTGAGATGATGGCGCCACACAAGTAATATCTGTAGTTGTACTAACTAGAATAATTATAGGATGGAAACAAACCTAGACATAAACTCCTTAGGGCTTAAATTTTGTTGGCTGGCGGGGCCCAGGGGTTTCTGCCATTCCTGTATATTGCTGCACTGCCCAGTTACATGTGCTGTGAGTGTTTTGTGTCTGGCTCTGGAGTCACTGGTAATATTTCCCTGGGCAGGCTGAGTGCCAGGCCCTTGGCTGACAGAAATCGATGCAGTACTGCTGACTTTGGAGACAGCCTGCCCCTGCCACAGGCTCAGCCAGCTCCCTCCCAGCACCAGTAGGGAGCTCACACACAGAATAAAATCAGAATATGTCCAGGTAAGGGGGAAAGAAATGAAGGAAAACCCTGCTTCTGCTAGGGGGGCAAACAGCCTGGCATCCCAAAGCAAGGCAGGGAACAAGGTGCTGAGACCTGGATAGCACAAGGCAGCAGGGAAGGTGTCGTGTGATGGTGAGTGATCAGTAGTACCATGACAATAAGTAAATGATTTCTTTTCATTATGGTGTGTCACAGAGCTGTAGTGGAAAGCATTTTTCTCGATTCCAAGCCCTAGTTAGCACACAGCTGTAATCACTGGCCCAGCAAATCCAGGTGACACACAGAACCAGTGTGAGAGCTGGGGGACAGGTGACAACAAGGAGACAGCTCCATGTTTCCCTAAGCACCATTGCTGTGTGCACTAGAGCAGCTTACTGTGGTGGATGCTGCTAAAATAGCTTTTTTTTTGTCCTTTTTCAGAGCAAAGAGAGGGTCAGGCTCTTCAGCAGTTGGGGGTTGGGCTCCTGACCTCACCACCCTCGCAGAGCTTTGGGGCACCCATGTCCAGGCTGGGTACTGAGATGCCTTGCTGGTAGCAATTCAGATTATTTCTTTTCAGGATATAGCAAAGTTTCCACTACGCTTCAGGCTAAATATATTTTCTGCTATTAGAAAGAAAAAAAAATTAAAAATAAAATCCAGTGATTGGAGGAACCAGGGAATTTTTTCATGGGAAGGTTTGACTACTTTGGCTTGCATTAAAGCTGATCGATGAGGACTCAGATTGCATCACCCTTCACAAGAGAAACGAGGCTCACAGGAATAGCTTCTTCTCCAAAGATGTGCCGTGTCAACAAGGAGGAATTGGAGATCACACAGGGATTTAAAATCAAGCCCACGAGGTTACCCTGCCAGCCCTCTGTGAAGTGAGGCATAGTAGTTATTAATGAGAACAAGGCAGTCCACAAAAGGTAGATGACTTTCCTCCTGCACCTCCGTTCTTCCCCCAGCCCCACTATCCTTCTGTACTCCTGGACTTTACTAAACAGTCATTAATCAGATCTGTGGGTCTTCACAGTAACAGTGGGTGAGGAGACCAGGCTGGAGCTGAGGCTTGTGCCATGGACTTTCATACAGGCATGGAAACGGGTTTCAGTCAATTACTTATAGGACTGGCTGTGGAAAAAAAGCCTTAAAATTTGTCATCTGGGTTTTGAGCTATATATCTAGGAACAGGCAGCACATCTAGGAGCAGGCACTCATAAGGCTCTGTGTTTTTTATCCACCAGCCCAAAAATATGTGATGGAAATGTTCCTGTCAGAGCCAGGTAAGACAATTTCCCTTTCAGTTCCTAATATCCCTTTATGTTGCCACAGTACCTTGTTCTCTGCATTCACTTGCTTTTCTAAAGGGAGTGCCAAAGGCAGGTGAACAAAACCCTTTGCCCATCCTGACTCCCTTTCCCTCTCGTGTGATGCTTGAGCACAGCTTTGAATGAGGCTCTGGTATCAGCCCACAGGGATTTCTGCAGGCTCCGTAGCGCAGCGCCTGAGTCATACTCTAAAAATAGCCGGGAAAATGTCAGCCCAGCCAAAGGCATTGGCTGATTAGCCAGGCGGTTTCATGATGCTACCTTCCTCCAGATTCACTCCTGGTCTCAACTATGGAGCTGAGCTCTCTAAAAATAAATAAATATATAATAAATTATGGGTAGTGAGTTTAAAAAGACGCAAACTGTTAGATGTAATGAGGAAACAGCTTTCCTTATCTTCCCCAGTGATTAGCAAAGGGCTAGAGAGACTGGCTGGCTGGAAATAAAGCATGTCTCTTCCGGCAAGAAGAATGAGAAAGAAACTTAGAACTGCACAGGACTAAAGATGAAGCCCATCTTTGGTCCTTGAGGGCAATGTGGTCGGTGTGGAAGTAGGAATGGTGTGGGGACAGCCATAAGCCAGGCTCTGGGACATGGTGGAGGGTCAGCCGTGGTGCCTATGCCCAGCTGTGGGAGCTTGTCAGGTGGAAAGCCCCTGGCCAGGAAGAGCTGCACTTGCCCAAAGGGGCAGATCTGCCTTGCCAAGATGTAGTTAAAAATCTCCCTCACCCCAGTGGCAGAAATATCTGTCTGCTGTAAGGGCTGAGGCTGTGCCTGAAAGAGCACCTGGCAGCAGCAGCACCATCAAGAGCCTTGGAAAATCAATGAAATTTATTTCTCTAAAAGCCAGTGTGGTGGCAGAGCAGGGGCTGAACCACTGCAGCAGCACCACACACCCCTTGGGCCAGGCACACCAAATGGCTTGTGGCCCAAGCGTGGTACAGGCAGACCTGAAACACCTCATGTGGAGAAACAAGGGAATGGATTGACAGTGAGCAGAATGGGCACTGGCGCCTGACAGCTACTGCCAGATAATGCTTTGCTGGCAGAGTTACCTGTTCCAATTAATTAATCCTGGAACAGTCTTTGCTCCTTGTTGCTGATTTCTTACATGGGCCTCAGCCAAAGGCTGCTACCCACAGGGACAAGGGGAGAAGAGGAGGCATGCTCAGATGTGGCCAAGCCGCTGGAAATGGCAAGGACAGAGGTGGGGATGCCAACACCCTGTCTGGTAAATCGATCTGCTTGTGTGCCAGGCAGGGAGCACGGCTTTGCTGCAGCTTTGGCAGTCCCTTCACATCCTTTTGTGACCTCTCACCAATGCCCAGGATATTGGGAGTCAGGGCCAAAACAACGTAAGTATGAAGGAGCACGCTGCCCCTCCACGCAGTCCTTAAGTCACACATTCAAGTAAATAAGATTTTTCTATGCATGTATTCAGGCAGTGTGTATGTTAAATTGCATTAAAAGATGTCTTGCTAGGGCAAGTAGCTAAACAAAATTGCCATTAATGACAGAGTAGGGAGGGGAAAGCTTTTAGCCTGATATTTCTGAGGTCGTTTCCTTTAAAAGAGGAAGGCAAATTACTCTGACAGACCTCATCATGCTTGATGCAGCACAGTAGGATGCTCTCTGCAGGTACATCCTGCAACTAGCTTTTCCACCTTGGAAGTCATCACCTCCCTGCACATCACAGCTCTGGTGGGAAGATGAGGGTGAAATCGCATAAAAGAAACAGTGCTGGAATGGGGTCCCTCTGTGAGAGGTCCTGGTGCCTCCATGGAATGGATGTGCCTCTGCATCCAGCAGATGCTGTGACATCTCTGGCATCATTCCCTGTGCTGATCCTTTAAGGACTGACCCAAGGTATTGCCTGTCTCAGTCAGGAGGGCTGGGGGGCACCCATGGGGGAAAGGGTCACATTGACAGCCAGGGGTGTTCTGACTGAAGGCTGATGTCTCTGTAGGAACAGGTTCTTGCTCCTCCTGAGCTCACTGCCTCACTCCGCAGAAACGTGAAGTCACTGACCCATGGAGGAGCTACCTTCCTGTCAGCTTGCCGAGCCTCACGGATGAGCGAGCACTGCCTCCAGTGCTGCTGGGCATGCAGAACAGTGAGGATGTGCAACGTGCTCTCCTGGATCCCTCCACTGCCAGGTAAAGGTTTCCATTCCTTGCTCCAAACTCCTCTCCAAATACACCTTCCTCGTTGTGCAGCACGAAAAGCTTTCTGTGCCTCAGAGAGGGAAGGGGGCAGAGCTTGGCTGACTCTGTCTTTGGGTGTCCCTGGCTCACAGTGCCATAGAAAGTTATATTTTCAAGGTAAGTGGAGCGGTCCCCCTTTTCCAGCTCCTACCCAGGAGCAGGTTCTGTTGGACATTCACGAGAGGTGAGAGAACAGCAGTGTGTTTCACAAAGGGGACGCACAGATGGGGCTGGGTAGATTGTTTAACGCACTCTGAAATCCAGACCCATTGGTGCAAGGGCAAGGCTGTGGATCAGGCACCTCAGCAAACCCACGGAAGTGACCTGGCTGTTGTTTGAACTAATATGATTGTTAAAAAGAAGTTTAAACATTCAAAGGGATGAAGTGTTTTAATATTTCTCTGATGCTGCTTACCGCTGAAATGTATGCCGTGAAAAAGAAAATATTTCTGCCAAGTGACTTGTAAATAACTATTCTGTGATGACCTCTGAGCTTTAGTAGATGCATTTTTATAAGCCAGATAAATTCAAATTTGCAGTAATGTTTCCCTGATTTGCCAGTCCTTCCTCTTGCACTGGGGACAATGGAGACGCAGCAGATAATGGGGAGTGCAGCAGTTTATCTATGCTAGGAGAGGCCTCTTCCTTCTCAATAATCAAAGAATAATTTTTCATGCCCTGCTGGTGTTGTAATATGCTCCCACCATCCATCAGTGTTCCCCTGCACTGTAGCCCTATCTGTCATCCCTCATAAATAAATTTGAAAGATGCAATTTTTTAAGCAGGCAGTGCAGCTTTATCGAATAAATATTTCAGGGCCATAGACAATAAAGCAGTGTGAATCATGAATGAAAATCTCCTCCATGAAAATCACTATTCTGGCCATTACCAGACCACTTTCCATGTGAACATGTGGGTGAACACCTGGAAACAAACGTGGGCACCCATGGCTACTGAGGCCATTAGCAGAAAGGGAGACCAGCGATGTTGGCACACGTGGACACAAAACACCAGGTTTTAAAGATGGATCATGAGAGGCCAGAGACACATCTGAAATTCACCAGCATAAATCTGTTGGTGTGTTGATTTGCACCAGGTGGAAGCCTCTGTTATCTCCCCCATGTTGTCACTCTGTTTTCACCCTGGTCTAGCTCTACTGACCTAAGCAATGATTGGTAATCGAAGGAAAATCCCCAAAGCTCAAAATTATTCCTGCTCCCATGTTCATGAACTGAGATGCAGCTGCTAAAGTATCACTTGGAAATACTTCTAATAGCAATAATTTTTTATTTTGTCCTCCTTCAAAACACAGGTCTACACATGAAAATAAAGACAAGTCATGGGAGGTGTGGATTTATACTCTAATATTTGTATCTGAAGGATACCTTGGAGCATGATCTTATTCTGGGAGGATAAAAGTAGTCTCTTAATCCAGATCAATATAATTCACTTTCAGAGTTAAGCTTGAAGAAGGTGAATTTGTTCTTAGATATGTCTGAGGAGTTATTTTGGAACGATTACCCACGTTATCCATTACATTGGAGTTTTGCTCCTTGAACAGACTGCCAGATTACACTGATTTATTTTCCCCCCCTACCTTTTTTCTCCCCCTCCTTCTCCAACTACTTTGATACTCAGCTACTAAAAAGCAGACAGGAAATGGTGAGAGACTGACCTAGAGCTGGCAGCCAGCCCATGAAAACCTCACCAGGTCAGAGCAGTGTTTCCCTAGCACTGTTTTTTCCTGCTATCTGAAACTAGTACTGGCACTTTATTATCAAGATGATCAGAAGGTAAATGTCTCTCTACAAATCTTCTGGGTTTGGGTTTTATTTGGTTTTCAAGAGGAAATGTGGTGGAAACAGGTGCGTAACTCTTTTGCTCATTACCCACACGTGAGTGGGCCTCCTGTCTGTTGTGTATGTTAAATGTCATGGACTGACTATGTCACCCTCACAGTATCCTGATGGTGGTCTGCAGAAAAATGGTCTCCTGAGGTCCTCCTGCATTAGAAAGACACATTTCTTCATTTCAACCCAAGCAAGAGACAACTCTAAGCTTAAAATGAGTTTAGTTTATTGATGGTCGTCTATTAGAGATGATCACCGAGGGTGGCTCCGATTCACGGATCTCTTCGGTTTTGTTCTTACCCCAGGTTGTGTTTAAATGGCTGAAGATTTCAGCAGTTTGCTTTATATTTCTGGGGGCACTGAGGACTCTCACAGATTTGAACAGAGGGTGTCAGATACTTTTGCAGGCATAATGATAGGGCTCTACATCTCAGAGCCAGCTGTTGAAAGTTGCAGGTTTGGTTCCAAGAGGCATTTTCAACTACACGATCCATTTTTACAAGAACAATCACAGAATCAGAGAATCGTTAGGGTCAGAAGGGACCTCTGGAGGTCATGTAGTCCAACCCCCCTGCCAAGACAGGGTCACCTTGAGCAGGTGACACAGGAACATATCCAGGTGGGTTTGGAATGTCTCTAGAGAGGGAGACTCCATGACCTCCTTGGGCAGCTGTTCCAGTGCACTACCACCCTCATGTTGAGGTGGAAATTCTTGTGTTTTAGTTCATGGCCTTTGTTTCCAGTCCTGTTCCTGAGCACCACTGCAAGAGCCTGGCACCATCCTCTTGACACTCGCGTTTGAGACATTTGCATGCATCAGAAATCAATCCCAAAGAGAAGAAAACACTCTAAAAATGTAGATAGGCGTGAAGGCCTGTGACTGCCTTGCTGAAACATGCATGCAACAGCATGTTTCCCAAAAATCATAGAATTGTGGAATGGTTTGTGTTGGCAGGGACCTTGAGGATCACCTAGTTCAAGTATCTGGATATGAATTTGTGTGAGACTGACTTCATCTCTGTAGCGATTTCCTTCAGTATCAAGATCTTGCTTCTTTCCCCCTCCTTGCTTTTTTTAGGAAAGAAAAAAAAAATTCAGTCTGATCCAGACACACATGACTTTCCAATCTCTGAAAAGCTCCGTGTCTCTTCTTGCCTTGAGAGCAATTACGCTTCATCTTTTCAGAGCAAGCCACAAATGAAATAAGTCAGGAAGCTGTGCAGAGAATGAAAAGTATTTCTGGCTACTTCTCTCTCAGGTATCAACAAATTGATTTCTGAGGTTTTTCCATTCAATATATATATATGTGTGTGTACATGCATTTTGAAATATGCCAGAGCTAATGATTATTTTATGTAAAATTGAACCAATCTTTTTCTTTACCTTTAATACTTTTCAACCTGAAGTTTTCTGATTAACTTCCTTGAATTTCCACAACTCATTTTCATGGCTTTATATTTCATGGAAATACAACTTCTGTGTGTAGATAGGCTGCCAGAAAAGCTGAATTCTGAGATATAAAATAGCTATTTCTGCTAAATTACTTGTAATATTTTTAGAGATTGAATGCTTAAGCCTCCATCCCACACCACAAAATATGCAATGACACAGACTTTGGTCTTTATGTGAAAGCCATCTGTGCCTCTATAGGGGAAAAAAAAAAAACCACCAAAGTACAATATTTTATAGCCATTCTTTTCAATCCTAATTTTCTGTTGTCTGCAATTGCTGATTAGTAAAGAGCTATGAGCTGTAGACTTTTGAGATGGTTGCTGCCCATGAATGCTTCTGAGTGAGGAAGAAGAAATCCACAGGCCATCAGGTATTTCTTAGGCATTTCACAGCTTCTGGAAGGGGACAAACCAAAGTCATTAGCATGGGTTTACAAAATGGTTGATAATGCATGGGCATACAATATAGTAATACATCATAAATTAATTCTACAGAGAAACTAATGAAGTTTATCAATGGGGGACCTTTAGAACAGTACAGAGAATCATTTCAGAGCTTCCAGCTGGTAAAAATGTTCACTTGTTAAAAGACTGGCTGTTGTTAACAGAAAATTTCAGTGTTATGTACCTAAACTGGTTTCAACCTTGGAATCAGTTTAAGGTACCCTATGAGTTACTTAGGAGTTTTTTTCTTTTTGCGTGTTGCTGTGTTTATGGACTGCCCAGCATAATTCATAGCTGATATTTTATGGGATAGGGTTGTATTTTCAAAACTATGCTTAACTACCCAGCACAGCTAAAGACTAAGTAACACCTCTGTTGCCCTACCTGTTGTGAAACAATTTCAGTTAGTCATACCTAGAAAAAGTAATGAAAGTGCTGAAAGTGGTTTCCTGTTGCGGTTATGTGCCCCTAACAGCTCCACTTCTGGATGCATAGAAAAAAAAACCCACAAAGCAGCTTTTTTGTATTTTAGTGGAGCATATAATACTACTTGAAATGTGTATTTCTTGACAAATTATTTTGAAAGATTCACTCAATACATCCTACTTTTTTCTTTTTAGGACAAAATAGAGATTTCAAGAATAATTAATTTCAGTAAGACAGCCATGGTATGCATGTTGATATACTTACTAGCTGTGAGATAATGACTTTTCTCTATGAATCTATTAAGTAAATTCTTCCCCAATCAATCTTAGGCACAGGCATATTTTATTCCCTCTCTGTTTTTATCATTGGTGTCATCTTTCATTTATTCTGTCATCTTCAGTTTGTTAACTGTTTTTTCTTTCCAAAGGTATTTTTGACCCTTCTGATACGAAACCCTTTCTGGAATGATTCCTTTAATTCTTTGTTGTTCTGGTGTCTCATCACCATGTTCAGTCGTACTTAAACCCTCCCTCAATCTATTTTCCTTTCCCGCTATTATCAAATGACTCCTTCAACTTCTACATTATTTATGCTCTCCAGGTCACATTGGTTTTGCTGCTCTTGGCAGGTTGGTTTGTTTTTCCCTCAGTGAGTAGCATGTCTCTTATCCTTCTGTCTGTAATGGGCAGATGATTATGCCACTCCAATTGAGCTGATGCTAAGCAGCAGGATTAATGGGGTAAGGCTTTCTGTGTGTGAAGTCATCTCTTCTGAAGCTATTCGGGGATTTTTGGCCATTTGTTTTGGGGTTTTTTCTTACCCTGTAATTGTGCAGTGAAAGTGGGCAACCTCGTTGTGCTGTGGTGGAACAAGGCTGACTCTGCTCCCATCCCATCATGATGGAGAAGGAGGAAAACAGTGCAGTGATGGGGAAGACAGTGGCATTCCCTTGATGCTGCAGGGCTTTGCAATCACTAGCCAAAGGACTGAGATTTGCCTTCAAGTGAAGCTGAAAGAGACAGCCAGAAAGAAAACCACCCCGACAAAAGGGAGCTTCCCAGAGGAGCTAAAAAAGGAGACGGATGTATCCTTTTCTCAGGCCTTGCTTTCTGCTCATTGCCTGCACTTGCCAGCATCTGGCAGAGTTTACTTTGCATACACATTGGCATGAACTGCCAGCATGTTTTTGTTGACTGAATTCTCCTGTGATGTATGAAAGCAAGGAAGTGAGACACTGAAAGAATCTGCCAACATTAAAACACTGTGATCATTTGATGTGCTGCCCCAGCCCTTTAATTTCTTCCCCTTCGTTCTTTAGTTCTTCTCCACCTCTTCTTCCATACATTTCTATTAGTTGTCTCTCTGCCTCTATTTCTGTACTTACATATCCTTTTATCTTCTTTTCCCTTCCATTTCCTTCTCCATTCTCCTTTCATTCCTCTCGTCCCTTTCTTTCACTTTCATTTCATAGTAGCCAAGAATGGGGTGAAGAAATGATTCATCTTCCTCTCTAAACCCTGGCACAGATTACCAGAATGGCTCCAGGGCACAGCTTTGCCCTGAACTCTGATGCTAGCAAGTGATGACTTACCACCAGTAACAGCAAATATTTTGCCTATTTGTGTCTAGAAGAACATTTTTCTTGGAGCGCTTTTGCTGTTTCTACATATATGTAAGAGAGTGGGTACCCTGGAGCTTTATACTAAATATGTTTTGATCAAGTGCCTTAAATAAGGGAAAGCCTGGGTTTGCCTGGGAGGAGAACTGTGGAAAGACATTAGGACCTTTTCGGATCTCTGGAAAGCAGGCAGCTACTGAACTGAATTAACCTGGAGCTGTGCAGCTTACAGCCATATGCTAGGTCTAGCTGCAGCTCCAAACAGCCCTTCTCTCAGAGGCTGGCTGGGTGATGGTAAGGAACTGGTGGAGAAGCTGTCTGAGCATCCAGGCTGCCACTGCTGCCAGCAAAAGTAGGCATTTTGTGTGGAGACAGAAATGCTGATCCCAGATTCTCAGCAGCTGCTTGGTGGGCAGCCAGGAGGAGTGGGATGGAGAGAGAGCAGCAGCTCCCAGCCTGCCAAAGAGCTGCTTTTGTTTGCTTGTTAAAATTGTGTGATTTACTGTGGCCTAATTAACAAAGAAACCCAAATGAAGACAAGCTCCCTGCAGCTATGGCTGTGTAACCACTGGGCTGCATCAGCAGGACTTCTCCATCAGCAGAAATAGTACTGGCATCTGGTTTTTCCTGGCGTGGCATGACAAGGTAGCAAAGACTAAAATTGTGCTGATTACGAGCAGAACAAAATGACAGATATTAAGCTTTTAATTGGATTTTACCTTAAAATAAGAGCTTTAATTTCCTTTAGATGTACCTCAGCTAGTGGTAGTGTACATGGCTTGGAAATCTCCCAAATTTTTTTTTTTTTCTTACATCTGACCCCTGATCTTCCTGTTTGTCTCAGTTTTCAGAAACCTCTAAAATGACAAGTTTCTCCAAAGTGTTGCAATTCAGGACTGTTGGAAATTCTACCATGGCAATGTGACCACAGTATGTATACTGATATTTTCATTTGAAAATAAAATTGGCAAATGATTCACTGCATACAGACTGTCACACTTTAGTATTGGCAAATGCCTCTTATACATTATCTATAAGTAAATGCATGTAGATAAATAAAATGTGTATCTATAATTTACAAAAATTCACGTTATGCAAATGAAAAAGCAACACTGAAATAAGCTATTAAAATTTTCATAAGCTCAAAATCCTTACCACAAAGGTTGTTTGTGGGTGTCTACACCCCCTCAAGTGTAATGTGTAAAATTATAGTTTCGATTAATACATAAGGTTCTGCAGATATAGCTTCATGTGCAGCAGCAAACAGGATGGGAGTTCAGCTGGGAGTATATCTATTGTGTATCCTGGATTTCTGGCAGGTTTAGGAAGAGATTCAGGCATGTGCAGAATAAAGCACAGATGTGATCCTCTCAGATACAGCAGATTTCATTTGTATGGCATTCTAAAGGCCTTCTTTAACACAAATTTCCACCCTTAAAATTAGAAATAAAGCTCTTCATGAAGACATACTTCTTCCTGACTATTGATTTCTAGCATACCTCTGATATGTTGCTCTCTAAATTTAAAAAAAAAAAAAAAAAAGTAGTGGGTGTTTAGTTCAAAAACCACTTTAAAATAACTGATGTGCTGTCCAAAACATAGCCCCATACTCTCTGATGTGAAGAAAATTAACTCTACCCCAGCTGAAACCAGCACACATTTAAAAGAAGTTTCTAGTCTGGAACAGATAAACTTGTACATATCTTTTCTGCTGCATCAAGGTAAGTGAGCACAGAAGGGTAAAAAGGTATCAGAATTCCTATAGGACATTTAACAAAATGACACAAATCCCTTGAAACGCTGCTATCAAAGCCACCTTGGATGTAACAGTTCATGAGAACTGCAATTCAAATGAAGAGCAAAATAAAATATTCATTGTATTGGAAGCTCTTAGGGTAGCCCATGCTGTAATCCAATTGTCACTGAAGTTGGAATCCAATTGCCACAGCTCTGCATGTTCATGGCTTGTTGGCCGTGTGACTTTCTCAACAGATTTCTGATATTTTCCATGACTGCTCTCAGTAGCCGTTTTTAAGCAAAGAGGAAAATTTCACAGAATTCCACTTGGTGTTTGAGCTCTACACCACTTGGAATATTCACCTGAAAATGATGCAAAATACAATTTTCTGTAGAAAGCTTCAGCCTATACATGTAGAGAGCTGCAACATCTGATTTATTGTAGACAGATTTTCCTAGGCATTGGGATGGAAGGGAAATGATTACAAATGACTGATGAATCATTTGTAAGTATTCCTAAGGGGAATATTCCTTATTCTTACCAGTACCTACTGGTCCCTTATTCCCTCACTCCAAATTCTTCCCATACAGCTCCCTCGGGCCAGGGAGCACAGAGCAACTCCTTCCATAGGAGCCACGACACAATCACAAGCAAACATGAAGTAATTGCCCAGAGCCCACAGCAGAAACTTCTTTTAAGGGGAGAGGAAGCTGTGAGTTGTTGTAGTCTGAAGTTTACCACTAATTTTGCATTTTTATGTTCAAACAGCCAACTTCTGTCTTTTAACTGAAACTTGCACAATGATAAGTGCCGGTACTCAGCCAGGAGCTGTGCAGGAATTGCATCCACTGTGTTGGTCCCTACATTCTTTTTGGTAGGCGCACTATGGTAATACCAAAATAAACTATCACTCTCTTCTGCCTACAGGGAGAAGAGGGGATTGGAAGTAAGTAAAGAGGATTCTAATGAAGAAATACCAAATTTTGCAGCTTGGACTCGAGAGGTGAGAATGACCAGATTTACCAAAAAAGGCTGAGTTGTCACTATGTACCCTCTTTAGCAATGTCCCCCTGTAATGACCTCTGCAGCTCCAGGTAGCTCAGGAGCCAGCCAGTGCTCACTTGGAGCAAAATGCTGTGAAGCAGGTGTTTTCTGACTCGTTTTCCCTCAGCTACCTCCTGGGAAGGAGGAACGTTAATCCCAGCCATTGAATAGAGATGGGATAGGTCTGAACTTGAAGCGAGTGAAGGCAGTTGAGGTTTTTTTGTTTGGTTTGAGAGTGAGCAGAGAAGGCCTTCCACACTGCTTCACAAAATTGATTCATCCCTTTTCCCTTCCTCTGACAATCAAAAACGTTTTTGTCTCCCTCCACCTAAATATTCTCTTGCAAGAGGAAAACTTGCGCTCTTTCTCCTTTTAGGTTTCGGAGAGCTCATGTATTAGGTTTGTGCAGCAGGGAGGAGCTGCCAGAAGCTTCCCCTGTGTCTGATGGGGTCAATGCCAGCCAGCTCCAACATGGATCTGCTGCTGGCCAAAGGAAAGCCCATCAGCAACAGCGGCAGCACCTCTGCCATAAGAGGTTTAAGACGGGGAAAAAACCCTCAGATGCACAATTGCAGCAAGAGAGAAGAGTGAGAATGTGTGAGAGAAACAGCACTGTGGACACCAAGAGCAGTGAAGAATGAGCGGGGGGAGGAGGCACCAGGTCAGTGTTTCTTTACCTGATTCAATCAGAAAATTAGCAGAAATCAATGCATCTGCTTGGGTTTTTGCAAGGCTGTGTAGAGCTGCTCCAATGGCAATCCTCTCCTAAATTAGATAAAGTACAATGATATTATCTATGGGGGACATCAATGTATTCCACTGCAAATGATGCAATACTTTCAAAAGAATTCAACTCTTCAGATTTCGGTGTCTTAACTAATCTTGATGCTGTCATGTTATTTTCAAAAAGCAGGCAAGTTAAGTGGTAAACAGTTTATTACCCATCATTTATATGTCAAACCGAGCATATTTTATCAGCATTTCAGCAGCTATCCAGTTCCTTCAAGAACATGCAACAGAAGGTTTTCAGTGTCAATTCAGATGCCAGCTGCCACATAATAATTTTTAAGTATTTAGTCACAGAAAGAAACATCAAGGATGAATCTAGCTTCACTGATTGCACTGGAGTTGCATTAGGAGTTTCTTTAGTGTATGCCACTTACTCTTATGCTTTGTAAGGAAGCAGAGAACATCTCAGAAACTTAAAAAGAAAGATAAAATAAACTAGATAAAAGAAAGAAAAACACATAGCACAATAATTTGTGAAATACTTAAGGTAATGATTATTTACCTATACCCCACTTGTCCCAATAACTAACTGCAAATTGAATTAACTCCATAAATCCTTTAATACACAAATGTGTACATGGACAGACCAGTATCTTGGCTTTTACTTGCTTCTGCAGCTAAATTTGTTACTCATTTTTCATGGAGTGCTGCTTCTCTAAATTATTTCACATCAGATGTGCACTCTTTTTTAGGATAACACAGATAGCAAAACCAGTGTACAGAAAAGCAAGAAACATCATCCAAGGGTAAACAAAATTTATTCTGAAATTAAGGATAAACAAACCTAGCCAGTTTATGAATGGGCAATGGTAATTAAGTCTTATGACACATATCAAAGTATATAAATTCAGGTACTAAGCATGAATAATTAAAGAAGATATTCTGGGGTAAGCAATTAGTGAGTATTAACACTCTCAAAGCCAAATTAAGTCTAGCATTTTCTGTTGTCCAACATAGCTTATGTTGCTCCTCAAGAAATCTGACATCTCCACCTGGTTAAAATTGTGAATTACATGAGAGTGTAATGAAACCATCAAAATCTTTGAAAGAAACTTCATTCCTTGCCAGTATTTGTCTGCAAACTTTCTCACTCGCATCATGCTGAAGAGGCAGTGCCAAGGAAGCTGTTTGCTGAACTGGTTTGGTGGCTTCTCATCTGCCTGGCTGCTGGTGGCTCCTGAAGGTGCCAAAAGGAAGGCTCAAGATGGATTTGGACCACTGAATCTGAGAAAAAGGGCCAATTCTGGTGTTACCAAGATGTAGACCTCCCTTTTTTCCCTAGCACCTCACTAGAACATGGTAACTGTGCCTTTTTCAGGGCACTGTTACATTAAAATATCAGCTGCCATCAAATGTTTGTTGGCTTTCCATTTGTTAGTAACATTGGCTCAGCTGGGTGTAGTCTCCTAAGGCATATTCAAAGAGCTGTTTTTCTTCTCAGCTTTATCATTATGTCAGCCTTGTTATCATAGGAAATTTAATAACTTCTTTGTAGTTTTCATTCTTAAGCTTTTTCTAATTTCATTCCACTGGAAGATAGCAGATGTTGAAATTCTCGCACATTTATCTGTATAGTGAAGTTCCCACATTTAAAAACAAGCGGCTATATTAATTACCTAGTTAGACTTAACAAACTATGGACTGGTTTGTCTATCACTGAACTTTGTTACAATAACAGAATAATTAATCTGCCACAATGTTGAATAGTTCCAGGAGGAGAGCATAATTGCATTTGTTCTTACACAGTCAAGGTATGGTTTTATGAAAGCAGGTCCTGTCAAGCAAAGCTTGTTTCTCTTTTGGCAAGGTGTGAAAGCTTTGGTCAATAGAAATAGTAGGATTGGTATCATAGGTCTGGATTTTGCTGAAGAAATTTTAATTGTAAAGACAGATCGCATATAAAATTAACTTGGTCATAACATCTGGGTGTAAAACAAACCCAGAGAGATATTGGAGAATAAGGAGACAACAGTGAGTGGGAAAGCTGGTAGGAGTCCATGTATAATTTCAATACTCTACATGATCAATTCTGTGCTAAAGAAACTTTGTGACAATTTTTCTAAATTACATAGGGTTTGATGAGATGATAAAGAGTGATGTAAGGCCACTGCTATATCAGGCCTCGTTTCACTATACTAGAGCCCAGTGCTTATGTCCATAAACCAGAGAGAAGGCAAAGGATGTCAGTTATAAACAAAACAGGGATCGCTGCTTTGAAAAGTTTTTCTGCATGGGGATTTTGGATAAAGTGCTCAAGGTATTCCCAGTGCAGTGCTATGTCAAAAAAAAAAAAAAGGATGATTCAGATATGTCTCCAAACCAGCAAAGGAGTGAAGATTTTGCTCCTGTCAAAACAAAACCAAAACTGGTAAAGCTCTGTCAACATACAGAGTCCACCTACACTTCAGAAATTATCAGAGTTCAAAGGATAGGGCAGACATGAAGGACAGCTGGGAAGTTTGAGTCTTATCCAACACACCTCAGGAAGCAGGGCAGTCCACCAAAAGATGTGTGGGCTGTGGACAGGGACCTGCCTGACCCATGGAGAGCCTGGAACACCAACAGGGCTTTATAAAGGTTAAAGGGGTCAATACACAGGGTAATACTTTTTACCAACCAGTAAAATGTTGTCCCTTGGTCATGAAAGAACAGAAGAACCTCTCTTAAAAAAAAAAAATCCTAAAAAACCCACCATTCACAATGAGAGAAAAAGTAGTAGGTGGCATACTGAAGAACAGCTGTCATTAATTACAGAGAATTGAAAAAAACCAAATTGCACCTCAGAATATGAAACCGTTTTATTTAACCTTCCTTGGAAAGGTAAGTTCCTCATCCAGACTGAAAGCTTGCAGTCAGTTTGTTTCCCTTGCATATATACACCTGTTCTTCTAACCTAAGTAAGGTGTGTATTTCTCACAGATAATCTTTCAACAGTTTGATATTTTATCTTTGCTCCTAGTCAACTGGACGGCTGTCCTGAACCACTAGCAAACGCTAGTTGGCTGTGTCTAATGAAGAGATATATTGCAAGAAAGTCTTCTGGGGAATAAACGGTAAAATATCTGCTTTATTTCATCTTTTTCCTGCTTAAGTAGTGTTCATGTTCATTAGTCTGATGATATTACACAGAATGGTTATCCTTCTAGAATCATGTTTATTTTCTTCCCTGAGGGGTTTATGTTCTATGAAATAACTCCTCAGTTTGTATTGACATCTGCTCCTGATTTCTTTAGTACATTTTTCAAGTGAAGTTTTAAATCTAGTGGCATAGAGAACTTTAAACAGCTCAATTCAGAGTTAAAACCACACTGAGGTTCCAACCTTGTACAATTTTTGGACAAAATAGTATAAAACCTGCAGGGGAAAATATTCTTTTATTTCCACTTCAGATTTTTCTAAATAAATTTAAGGGACTGACCAGAAGTTCTTTATTTTATTCCCAAACTACATAATGAAAAAAAAAAAAAATTGAAACTTTATAATTGAGCATTAAGACTCAAAACCCCCCCCAAATTACATAGACAAGCATTTTGCACAAGGGATAAAAATATGTGATAAGCATGCAGGAAAAAACAATGTACATTGGCTTCAACAAAAAGTCAGCCATGATAGCACAACACCTATTTTACATTGCAGTGAAAGCAGATCAGACTTCCATTTAACAGTGCCTTGATACTATCTACAGTGGAGCAGCAAAACCACACAATACGCCCTCATTTTCAATGCCATTTACGTGAGTGATGACATTTCATTTCTTTCCAGTTGTATTCAAATGTTTTATAACGCTCATCGGAAGATAAATATGAAAGATGTTACAAATTATGTGTTTCTTTATGCCAGTAATATTTTACCCTACTCGCATACAGAACTGCCTAATTGGCATTAATAAGGTGTTTTCAGTACTCACAGTTTTCCATTCATAACTGTCTGTACCCATTGCTGAAAAGCAGGTTAGGAGTGGGAAGCAGGGGTGCCCAACTTCTGATAAAGCTTTCTTTCCTTCTTGAGGGCAAGTGCACTGTTCACAAAGAAAATTAACTTCATCACTGCTTTCCACTACAGCAGAGTATCATGTGCTTATGCTTTCCTAAAATGTTGGTGTGGCTTTAGTAGTTCCACTGCAGATTGTTGGAGGGACGATATCACGACTCATGCCATCACTAGTCCTACAAGAACACAGGAGCCTTGTGTGTCCTGCCTTTACTAAAGGAAGTCACTTGGAGTTTTTGCCACTACTTCTAGCTGGGCTAGAATTTTACTTTCAAGCTATTTGGCATATAGTTTTTAACTAGACTTGGTTTAAAAAAGCAAAACAAAACTAACTGAAATTTATTCTCCAAGCTGTAAGAAGCTTGCTTGTTCAAAAATTTTCCTTTAACATACTACCTCTAAATACACCCTTAAGAGCAAGGTAATTTCAACAATACTAATATTCAAAATAATCTCATTCTGTGATAAATTCAGAAAGGGTGAAGAGGCTCTTCTGCATTCCCATTCAAGATGCAGCTGCCCTCCTTGGTGCTGACGATGAGCATTCCCTGCGGCGCAGCGGAACTGAGAGCAGAACTGGCAATTTTTAAGTGTACATCAGGGACAGATATTTCCCTCTCCTGAATTTTTTACCTACACAGTAGCAACCACATGACTGCTACCTCAGATGAAGAGTCCTTTCTCCCAGGAGTGTGTCTGTCTCTGCATGACGGACACAGGGTGCCAGCTCCGTGCCAGCACCAGTTCATGAAAGGCTAAACTGCTATAAAGCTACAGCTTGCATGAGCAGTTTGCGTTCAGAACATGGCTTTATGTTTTCTTTTGGGCTTAACTTAGCCTTATCAACATCTTTAATAGAACAAAGATATGTATCTGATTGGAAAGCAACAGTTTTACAACTAAAGGGCGGCCAGCGGGTCCAGTCCTCTCCTGGCAACTCAGAAATCAAAGAGCATTCAGAGCTGCAAGGATAGGAAATGTGTTACCTACACACACCAGTGTTCCCTTGAAGTGTGCTTTATCCAAGGGCCCTTCAGGTCCTCACCAATTACCCCTACCTGAAGCACTAGGCACGACATGGCCTTCAGCAGCAGAGGTGAACTTCAAACACGGTGTGGGGCATGGCAGAGAATGGGGACAGAAAAGGCACTGTGGCAATTGGGCAATGTCACCTCCTCTGGCAGATGGCTTCCTTCCAAGCTGAGACCAGAGCCTGCTCTTCCTTTAACACCCAATTTTACAAACTTCTCTGAGCCACAGGATCAGAAGGCCAAATCTTTCCAGGCAGGCAGTTAAATGGGACTCTTAGAATGGTTTGGGTTGGAAGGGACCTTAAAGATAATGGGCAGGGACACCTCCCACTAGACCAGCACAATCCCACCTGGCCTTGAATGCTTTCAGGGATAAGGGCAACCACAGCTTCTGTGGGCAACCTGTTCCCATGCCTCTCCACCCTCCTACGCAAGAATTTCTCGCTGGTCTCTAATCTACCCCTGCCCTCTTGCAGTTTGACCCCTTGCCCTATTGAAAAGTCCCTCTCCATCTCTCTTGGAGCCCGTTCAGGTACTGCAAGGTGCTCTAAAGTCTCTCTGACCCTTCCCTTCTCCAGGATGAGCATCCAGAACGCTCTCAGACCGTCTCCCGAGCAGCTGGGGACCCCAGAGCTGATGCAGCACTTCAGGTAGGGTCTCACCAGAGCAGGGGGACAGCATCCCCTCCCTCACCTGCTGCCCACGGTGCTTTGGATGCAGTGTTTGGCTTTTCGGGGCTGCGAGCGCGCATTGCCGGCCCGGATCCAGCCTGTGCTCCAGCGGCACGCCGAGCCCTTGCGGGCAGGGCAGGGCGGCTCCGGGTCCGCGGCTCTGCCCGCAAAGTCCCTGCGGAGCGCCGCCACGGTGTGCCCGTGCCCGTGCTCAGGTGCGGGGGCGCGGAGCGCGCTCCCCGGCGGCGGGCGGAGCGATCGGCGGCGCGCA
>VZRL01002945.1:118786-182810 GCA_013397895.1 Origma solitaria | reverse complement strand
CCGGGGCCGGGGCGGGCGCTCGGCGCTCCCGGGGCGCGGGGTCCCTCAGGGCCAGGGCGCGGCGGCGCTCCGCTCTGCTGTGCTCTGCTGCCGCCCGCCCGAGCTCCGGCGCCGGGAATGCGCCAAGGTTCCCACGGAGGTTTAGGCGCCGGAGCCCACCGGAGAGCGGCGGCTCCATCCATCCGTCAGGGTGTGCCTTGCCCCAGCTTCTGGGAGCGTTTTGGTGCTGAGCCTTTAGCGCGCGGTGCCTAAAATAAGGCGGCGTTGTAATTCAGAAATTGACGAAGAGGACCGATTTCTTTCGGCTCCTCCGTATTCTCCAGATGTCCTTGTGAAGTGTGTTCCCTGAATGCTTTGTTTCCGACTGCTGGCAGCTGGAGACGCTTTTGTAGAGGTTTGGGTCGTGCTCATCTAGGTCTTAATAATACTGTGCATATGCATTCATCGAGACCTTCCCCCCTTTTTTAGGCAATATATATGTATTTATATGAGATTGAAGATACAGAACCCAATATTTCCACTGATACTTTTTGAATTGGTACAGTATAATCAAGCTCATTCTCCTGAAACCTGTGCTTTCTTCTTTGCACACCTCCATGACAACTAATACTTCAGGCTAAGCAAAACAAACACATGGACTGCATCTGTGTTTGGTTCAAGGTTCTGTACATATTTGCTGGGAGATTAAGAGTTTCTTCAGCCCTTCAGTGCTCTATGGACTTGTAAATAGTTCATAATCTAAACTAAGGCACTGCTCTGAAGTGTGTTTTCATGTAGACTGCTGAGATCTTCAGTCTACTTCAGTGTTGTGTGTTGATAAACCACCTCATTCTTGAGTGGGAAGTGACCAGCAGCTGCTCCACATTGGCTGTAGATTTTAAAATTTTTTTTTGTAGTCTTCTGGAGTATGGACAGGATTGGCAAATCCATAAAAAATATGTCTTGCCTCAGAAGTTCATCCCTGCTCTACTTACTGAAAAATTCTTCTCAGGCTCTCCTTTCATGGATTACCCCCTGGCCTCTCAAGGTCTCACAAGGCATTCTTCTACCTGTCTGACTTTGTTATCTTTGAATTAGAGATGGTTTGAGATAGCCGTGAATCTTCCAGTCATTTCTCAGTTACTGGGGAAGCATTTTGAGAATTTAGGGGTTTTTTTTCAACTTGTTTGCACAGTGCATGCATACCTAATTCTTCTTGCAGTTGTATGTGTAATAGTCTGATTGGTGATAACCACTGTACAGGTGGAGAAAACACTTCTGGAAAGTTTTTGTCCTTGAATGGAAATAGGATTCACAAACGTGCACTCTTTTTCTGACGAGGCTAGATAAGCCTGTGACATTTGTTAGAAGTTCAAAATAGAGAAATAGTTCTTTTTTTCAACATTTCCCCCCTCCCTTTTGGAATTTAAATGTTTGTGCATTGTGTCCATTATTTTAGTATGGTGAAAAGTGAAATTCTGCACATATTTTGAAATCTGCTTTCTACATAGCTCTTACAAGTGCCTGTGCTTTGCTTGGAATTGCAGCTGCTGTGGCATTGAGGTAATAGCAACAAGTCAGTTTCCAGGGGTTTTGTTTGTTTGTACTGAAAAGGGCAAAAAGTTGTAGCTTTTTTCAGTACCTTGCCAAAACCGTAACTAATCAAACCTCTGTAACTAACTGAGTTGTTAGAGTTGGCAGTATTTAAAGAATGTATGGGAACTTAGCAGACCATGTGCTAAAATGGTAAGGGTTTTTGATGAAGTGGTCAACAAAGGTGGGAGAGGAAGGAGGGAATAAAAAAAGAAAGAAAGAAAGGGATGTAGTCTCCAGGCTATTGCCATCTTTAAAAGCACCGTAGTAAGCGGAACTTAGTTGTTTTTCATGGAAATACTGGAATTTTCTGCTGTTTCTTTTAACAGCTGTGGTCTGCCCATTGAGGGACAAGGAAGGTGGAGAAAGCCAGTGGATTTTTCTTGGTAGGAAAGACTGATTAAAAGCAAGGTATTGAGGGGCCTATCTGATCCTGAGTTAAAGAATAAATAAATCTGCTGAAATGGTAAACTACATAATTTGTAGTAATTCTAGCATTTAGGATTGACCCTGTGTAAGCTTTGTAGATGATACTGACCTTGTGACAAAGGTGGAGGTTGCCTGGTCAAAAGTAAACAAGGAAAAAAGAACCTTTGGTGTGGTGGGTTGGTTCTTTCAATTGCCTTTCTGTAGTGACATAATACTGAAATTTGCTCATGTATAATCCAAGAAGTCAGCCGCCTGTGAATATGATACAGAATTTGGCTTGGTTGCTCTGTGGGAAACCAACTTATATGTCCTTGAAGTTGACTAGAAATATTGTATATAAGATTTTTACCTGTGCTGAAGATGGTGTGAATTCATATATGCGAGAG
Source organism: Origma solitaria (assembly GCA_013397895.1). NCBI lineage: Eukaryota > Metazoa > Chordata > Aves > Passeriformes > Acanthizidae > Origma > Origma solitaria. The sequence goes on along the minus strand of VZRL01002945.1, from coordinate 180,423 downwards.
AGGATGTAAATACAGCTGTCCTTTTTTTTGTGATCTAACTTTTGCTGACTTGCACTTCGTCATTATCGACTCTTGAAGTCATTTGTCTTGAATTGTAGAATGAGAATTGGCTTTCAAATTGATGAGGCTGTGGGTTTGATGACAGTAGATGGCTTCACCATGTAACTTAAGCAGTGGCTAGACAATGAGAAGCATTGATTCTCTGGCACTGCCCTCAAATCCAGGTTTGCTGTGGAAACTGTCATCAGCAAACTGATCAGGATAAAGTGTAATGCCCTTCTCTCCATCTGCGATCGTGGCAAACTTCTTTTGGCATGTCTCAGTCTAAAACCAAGGATTTTATGTAGCCTTGGGGATGGGTAAAAGTAATTCTTGTTGGCTTTGTGTTGGAGCAGAAGTACTCATGTTGCCTGTTCTCCTGGATCCACTCTGAGTGCCCCAATGCTTTGCAGGAAAAGGAGTATCAGTCCCTTTGGGGGAACAGGTGAAAAATCAGCCCTTTCTGCACTGGTTCTCTCCTTTTGGCCTTGGTTTATGTAGCAGTTGAACAGAGAAACCCTTTTATTTAAATACTTGTTTGGACATTGGAGACATTTTCTCCACTATATTGTATTGTAACAAGTTAGGAGAATGATGGGGATCCTGCTGTGTGTTAGGGCAGTGCTGGTTAGCAAGTCCACAGAGGTCATCTCTGCTAACAAGGTATATTTGATCAATAGTTTACTTCAGAGACACAGCTTTTCTAATAAGCACTGGGGATTCATTTTTCTACTGAATTAAGGTCTGGGTCCATTTAAATTATTGTGTCTATATCAGTACTAGTCACTTCAATGGGACATTTTAAGCATGCTTTAATTGAAGGGTTGTTTCGGTTTTATTTTCCTTTTCAACAAAAAAAATAGCAAAGATTGTAAATTGGATTATAAATTGGATTTTCATAGCTGTTCTGCAAACTCACATTATCTTGCATCACTGCATTAATCTTCCAGGACAAGACCAAAAAATGTACTTTTCTGCTTTAAAAGTATTTGATGGTTGACGAACTTTCTCTGTAATTAAATTGTTTCATGCCTTGCACATAATGCCATGCCTGTATTTTGCTTCTGTGTGACCCTTGGTCAGGTGTTTCATCTTCCTTTTGTTCACCAACAGGGAAGAAAGTATTTTCTTTCCTCATATTCCTCTTGCTTCTCTGGGCAGCATGGTAGTTTGGCCTGTATGAAATAATTTCTTCTCCAGAGGAATGTGGTGTATTTATTTACTCAACTAAAGCAGAGGCATTTGGAGAGAGCACGAACCCAGATCTCTACCATCATTTGAGCACTGCGCCCTGTATGACAGTATTACTTTTATGGGTGTAAAGATCTTGAACATGTCATAGAGTTTATAAACGACTCTAAGGCTCATGTTATTTAAGTGTATCTTGCATTCAGATGCAACAAATAGGTTTCAAAATGTCTCTTAACTGCTTTCTGCTATACTGTAATAATGTTTGCCAAACGTGTCTACTTGGAGACCTTATTGAAAGGAATGTTGTGTCTGGTGGTGGATGGCAGAGCAATGTATTCACTTGGAGTTTACAGGAAGAGAGGCTGGCTGAGGGTGTGGTACAATTAGCTGGTGACTACTGTGCTCCTCTTGCTTGTGTACATTTGTGTGTGTGAAGTAGAGATGAAATTCTAAGTGATTTTGTTTAAAATATTATTGTGAGATCTTTGAATCCCAAGGGAAATAAATTGTTCTTAGTTTGCAAGAATTGTTTTTACGAGTGAATTATTTTATGGATAGATTATAAAAGCTTACAGCTGCGACAATGCATGTGTGAGAGATGCAGTAGGAGTTGTAAGTCCGTGAGATGTTGCCAAGGATGATTCAAATGTTTAAGCAGAAGAGAGCAGATGGAAATTTGCTGACTTCTGGTGATAAAAGAATCTGATGAAATACTATTTCTCCCCGGATATTTTTGCAAAAGGGGTTGTCATTTAATTTCCACATTGGAAAGGCAGAAAGGAGAGGTTCTGAGCTTGGCTGGCTGATGTGAGCTATCAATGCCTGATCTAATATAATTTTTAATACTGTGACAGTGTTCTAACTTGAAAGGCTTCTGCAGCCTTGCTGGACAACATAATTAGTAGCTCACATTTGGAGCTCAGATTCTGTCTTGCTCTCAGCCTGTCAATCCAGAGGGTTGATGAAGAGATTGCTTGAAAACCTGTTTATGCTTAAGATTTAGAAAAGCTTTTAGCCAGTAGATCGTCTGCCTGAACAAAGAATGGTCCATGTTTTAACAAACGTGACACCTTCTGCCCTTGTTGGCTCTAGCAGTTGGGATTTTGCTTGTCAAGCTCGGTGCACTTGGGTAGAAAGCATGTGTTTGCTGATACTTGATGAAATACAGTGTTTATCAAAATGGATGCAATTAGCGTAATGGATAGGGCTGGTCAGCCTATCCAGCAGCTTTCCATGATTGTTTTGGCACATGGAGTGGAAACTGGTCTCTTTTGCTCTGCTGTCTTTTGTCAGTACACAAAATCTGCTTTTGATGCCCCTTAGGATCTGCTGTGGGTGTGTCTGTTTCTCCATACCAGTGCATTTCCACTTCAAGAGAACATGCAGATGTCTAGGGCTGAACTGTTGTTTGATTCCCCAGATTGACTCCCAGTCTTTCTGTTGAATTCCCAGATGCTTTCCCAGTTCCTCAGTTGGAAGGTGTCTTGTTTCCTGCCTAATGCTTCTCTCCATCTCCAGCTGTTGCAGCGGTCCAGCCCGTGTCGGCACAGACGCAGTGCCTGAGATGTTGCTTGGTGTAGCTTTGCCTTCTCTCCTCTAATGCTTCTTGGTCAAAGACTTTCCTTGAATGTTACTTTATGTTCTACACTGCAAGTGGTGTGACCCATCGAGGCTTCTGAGCTGAGCTGCCTTTTGCCATTTTTGCCTTCTGAAAGATCTCTGTTTGTAGGAAACCCTGTTGGACATGTCACACAGGATCACAAGGTAGTAAGCAATCAATGTCTAGGCCACTTAGTAATTTTCTGCATTATACCAGAGTTTGTATTGCTTGCAGGATTTTTGTTATTGCTTTTTGGTCCCACAGTGAAGGGCATAGAAGAAGTAGCACTTCTTCACATCAGTTTCCATATTTCCATCACTCTGCTGTCCAGTTATGCATCCTTGTAAGAACATGTCATATTTCACAGAGGTTTGGGCCCTTGATAGTTTCAGTTAGATTCCTGCAGAACTAAAAAAAGTTCCACAAAGTATGCTAGCATATACTCAAATGCTTTTGAAACTTAATTAAAACTTGTGTATTCTCATACGGTGTTTCTTCTTGTAAATATTTGGTATGGGCAGAATCTAGTTGTTTTCATCCTTCACAGTATCACACTTCATATGGCTTTTCCTGTAATAGACAGGAGTTGTCTCTGCTATTAATTTTGCTAAAGTATGATGGTACAATGTGTATAAAGAGATGAGCATTTGACTGAAATCTTATTTTTCTTTATCTCATTGACCATTAATCACACTTCTGTTGTCTGATCAATGTTGATATTTAGAAATTACGTTTGCATTTGGACTTTAAATCTGGTGCTGAGGTGAACTTAGGTTCTAGAGGATTTCTTCCAAATATTTCCATTTGTTTTCTATTCAAAAGAAAGGTTGTATTTTCTGTGCTGGATTTGTGATTTTTTTTTTTCCTGAAGTTTTCAGATTGGGGTGTTTGAATTTCTACCACAGTAGTAATCTTAGGTTCAGCTAGTACATTTTTAATGTTTTGGGTTTTTCTGTTCTTTCCTCGCATTCTGTCTTGTTCTTACCCTCTGCTTTTTGCAGTATTTTATTAGCCAGTTATTCGGATTTTCTGTTTGGCATTGTTCATTTCCCTGGTAAAGTGGCTCCTCTAAAAGCTTATTGAAATCTGATCTATCTGCAGGTATCCAGTCAGAGCTGTGAGAATTTAAAATTCTCTTTTTCTGAAACTATTGCTTTTCAGGTTTACCTTGTGTTCCACATGCTTCAGGACTGTTCCTTCTGAGTTCAAGCTGAGTTTACTGTGCACACTTCAGTTCTCAATTGATTTCATTGACTAGATTCAGTTTACAATAATTTTTCTTAGGTTAGCAGTGGTGATGTTTTTTTCTGTTTTGTTGGGGTTTGTTAGTGCTTTTTAAAAAAATTTCCCATACTTATTTGATTTGTTCTTTCATCTTACACAGTTTATCTGAATCTTTTGTAGGTGCAGGTAGAGATTTAAATTTTCCTGTTGGATGAAATCTGCTTAATTTGCTTATGCTACTCCGACAGAATGGAATACTTAAAAATAATTAGTTTTGAGTCAATTTCAGTGACTTCTCGGCTGTTCTGGTCTGTGATAATGCTTTTCCTAAGTGTTTTTTACAAACTTATGAGTAATTGTTTATATCACACCAAGAAGGCATTTGATAACTCCATCTGTATTTTTCTCACTGTTTCTCCATAATTTCATATAGTCTGGTGTGATTGATATGTAATATAAATTTTTCTTTTTCAGTAGCATGAGATAATTTGTTTGGGTTTTTGTGCAAATATCAGTTTTCTCTGTGTTGTAAGCCTTCACATACTTGTAAATGTGGCATGTCCTGCCTGTGCTCCTCTGTGTCTGTGAGCATCAGCTTAGCAGAAGTTACAAAAAGTTCTAAGAGCTGAAAGTCTAAACCAAATCAGATTTAGGTTCAAGTTAAGATACAGATTTTTTGCAGGGATGGTCACCAAGTTGTTTGGACACCTTGACAAGTACAGCTGATCACTTTTAAATAAACATATTTGGAAGATAATCTGATTCAATCACAGTTGTTAAACTTGAAGGGTGGGTGAAAGCTTTATTGTTTGTTGCTGCTTTGTCCCTCAGTAACCGAGCTAGGTATCACATTGGCCCTTTCCAAGTTTTATCTTTAAAGATTAGAGGTTAGGTTTTCAGTCTTCTCTCATTTGTGTTCGCCAGCCTGAAGGCAGACAATGCAAGTCCTGGTTTTGCTGCTTTTCTTGCTAAATGTCAGTAGAGTGACAGTTCTCCCTCAAGATCAGTTTCACTGCACGTGTTTGAAAACTCATGTGGAAAGGAAGGGTGGCTGGACAAATCAGTGCTCTATGGAACTGTGTTGGTAGGAAGAGAGAACAGCAAAGGCAGACATCGGGTAAACTTAACAAATCTTAGTTTCAGATTTCTGCCTTCAGTTCAGAGGAAGAATTTGGTTTTCTTGGTACCACATTAGATGCCCGTATAAGCCATATGGGAAGACAGTTATGAAATAAGTCTTTAGAGGTCATTTTACCTTCATTTATATTAATGAACACCTATTAAAAAATATAGCCCTTTATAAAGTTTTAGGGCCGGTGTTCACAATGATGAGGTTATATTCATACTTCTGTGGGTATTATTGCCAGTATTGAAAGTTTAACACTCTAATTATTTTTGATAGTGTATAATATTTCCAATTTGTATAGGCTTTCCCGTGAAATTAAATCAAGTAAAATTGATCCTCCCTTTTACAAGGATTTGTCCATGGAGTTCAGGTTGTTGCTCTAGCTTGAGTTTTGACAGACAAGTAATGGGATGATCTCACCCTGTAATAACAAATGAGAGAGCTAATCACATGAACTGCCTTGAGAAAGAATGGAAGAGTAATGATTCATTATAGTTACTATGAAAAACAGTACCTTGTACTGTATGTTTTAGTTATGTGTTGTTATGAGTTATTGTTTTTACAGCTCAGGAAGTAACACTTAAACTTTAGGAAGAGTTTATTCATTGTCCATTAAATCAATATAAAACTGAATGCTCAGAGTGAAAATATGACTTAAATCAACACTATTGACTGAGGCTTTCTTGAAAATCAGCTGGCATCTACAATCTAAATAGGTCCCGTGGGTGTTTCAGGTTTATGACCAGAGCTCATTACGTGTCCTTCTTACTTGAATGGAAAGAGGAGTCATCAGCACACTTTAAATACTGAGGTCCTTTTAAGCAGTGTATTTCTGATTCAGTGTTGGAATGTCACAGTGCCTGTTTTGAAAAGCTCTTGCTGTTGACACATGTGACATTCCCAGTTTTCCTGGTTGCAGTGTTGAGCTCCTACACAAATAGGCTGCTGATATCCGTGGAGCTGTTTGAGTGATAGCTCATGAGCATGACTCCAAGAGTCACAGTCTCACCTGTATTGTGTCTCAGCTCTTTTGCAAGGTATAATTTTGTGTTTGCTCTGTGTGCTAAAAACATGTATGCTCTTTGTTTAGACCTTTTTAGATAAAAATCTTCTAACAAAAGGTGTTTTGCAGTTTGCAGTTGTGCAGATCTGGGAAGAGGATGTGACAGGGCAGGGCTGCTCTCTCAGGAGCCAGGTGAATAACATATGTTTGTCCTCTGGCAAACTGGGGCAAGGGAGAGCACAGCAGTCAGTGGCACCAGCTGCAGGGTGATGTCCTTCAGCTCGAGGCAAGGTGTGACACAAGTTGCCTTTGTCACCGAAGAATAGATGTGTCACAGGTCCCTGGTGCGTGCTGAAAGCACCTCTGCTCTGAGGTTAGAGCTGACTGGGAAGCATTACAGTCTGATACCATCCCAAGCTTTTTGGTAGTGCGTGCTGTGCAACAAAGGCATGGCTGCTGGTAATTCTTAAGCTTTGAAGTGTCATTATTTGTTATAATTCATTGGCTTCAGTGTTTTAATAAGGTGCACTAGAGGTAATATATAATCCAGATCCTCACTCTTGAATATGTAATCCAATTTACTTTGAGCAGGTAAAACACAAAGGCTTTCAAATATAATCATAATATTGCTTTGAGGGGGACTGTAGAAAGGTGATAAAGACTACTTAATCTTTGTGTTTTACTTGAATGAAAGCATGGCTTTCTGTGAAAGAGGGTTAGTGTTTGTCATAAGAAAATCCTTTGCTAATAACGAGTTTGTTCATGTGTAAAGTGCATAAACTTGCTTTTCCTTTAAAAACACCAGTAATTGATGTTTTACAATGACACTTCCAAATTATTATGAAACATAAAAGAATAATCACTAGTTATACTTTAAAAGAAAGAAGAGGGAGAAATATTCCTGCAGCAAAGATCTGTGCCATTGATATCCAAACAGTCACATATATTTTGGCTTAATATAGGTGTTGGAGTCCATGTACTCTAAGGTGTGTGTGCTTTCAGGGGTAACTTAAAATGTACCAGGTTGGTTCTACAGGTCGTCGCTTGATTTCATTACTGTTTGTGGGCAGTTTGTAATCAGTCTGGACTGTAAGCCATCTGGAATGCTGGTCTCCAAGGAGCAAGGACTGCAGTGGTGCTTGGAAGAATCTCAACTGGCTGAAGCAATTGGCTTAGTTTTCAAAACAAGATGACCTACCTTTCTGAAAAATACCTTTTGGTGAGATAGGAATAGTTTGTGAAGGGGGGTCTGTGTTATGCAGGAGGTCAGGCTTCATGTGGTCATAATCCCTTCTAGCAAAAAACACAGGTTGGAAATTGGTTACTGTTGTAAGGATACAAGTCGAGCACATAATAAATTTATTAATGAATAAAGATTATTAATCTGTGTGTCTACTGCTAGGGTTATAGGCTCCCCCTCCACTTATGACTAAATGTGATCCACCACTGAATGTGGTCAGATGAGTAAAATGTAGTGTGCTTTCTTCCTTCAGCACAAAGTGCATCGGATAACTGAACCCCTTTCCAGTAATTCCCTCTAGTGCATTGTATGTCCTTCCAGTAACGTGATGCAACAGCAATTGCCCAGGCCCCCAGCCAATTGTGGCTTTCTCTTCCCTGGTTCCAGGTATTACATATCCCTGGTTTTCCTCTGCTAAGGTCTATGTTTTACAGAAAAGAAAGAATACTGATTAATCTTCTGAACTCTCACTTTAGAATTCAAGTTTGCAAAAGAGGAACCTGACTTTTTTAATAAAGTTGTATCAAGAAAAGTGAAGGCATTATCCCTCGCTTTTCCTCTCCTGCCCCCATGTATAGGTGTGGTTGCTGTAGAAGTTTGACGTGTGTGCGATGGGACTGTTCCTACCTACATGGTTCCTCATGCTTGAGTGCCTTCAGGATTGGGGCTGCCATCAATTAACCAGATGCTAATCCTACAAATTGTATCATGCTTTTAACCTTTTCTCATGAAAACCTCTTGCTTCAACTAGGGCTTGCAGTTTTAGTATTCTTACATTGGAAATTTCTTCCCTTCTTTCATTATGCAGCCAGAAACCTGATGAAATAATGGGGAAAAAATTGCAATCAGTATAGTCATGTGATTTGATGCCTGGGTAATTTACTGGCTCTTGCCCAAGGGCCAGTCTAATCTAAGGAATATGATTCTTTGTTGCCTGTTCTGTTTCTATAGAAACTCAGTTACTTAAGCATGTCTGACAAGGTACTTGCTACATGAAGAATTAATGAGTTAATGACCAGTATTAAAATGCTCTTAATATTTTTATTTTTTTAAATTTCATTTCTACTTCATGTAGAAAATCCTCAAACAGATTATCAGTATGCACTGCTGTGATTTCATTCTGATTGCATTACATGTCTGCATTGCAAAAAACCCCAACCAAACAATGAATACCCAAACCCAAAACAACTGACACTGACCTAACAACACAAGAAGGAACAATTCATGAAGGAGGGCAAGCAGGTGCAGCGGCACGATCATGAGTTTTAATGTTATAAAATCACTGTTTTGTTTTGATTTTTTTTAGTATCACACCTATCATCTATCATGTAACTAAAATGTAACTGATAAACTGTCAGTTGCAATTATCTTGGTAAGCTCGGATTTGAATTTTCATGTGATCTTCTGGAATTCTGTGAATTTTCTTCCTTTAACCTCACTACGTGGTTATTTTTTCAACCTGTTTCCATTTCTGCAAAGCCCCTGGGCAACTCCTAGTTACAGCATCATTGGAAAGTATTCTTTGTTTACTTTTCCTTTCCTACCTCCCATCTGTTGTTTCAGTCAGTGCTAGCTTCTCTCTTTTGTTGTTTTTTGTTTGTTTGTTGTTGTTTTTTTTAATAGTGCTCTCCACATTTCTTGAATACATTGCTCTGTCTTACAGTGTTTGATGGCACAGGGAGATGTTCCTCTCCTGTCTATCACATTCAAGGGGGAAGGGGTAGGGTGGGAAACTCCTTTGAGCTTGATGTTGCTGTACAAGTCAGTAGCTTTGTTCTGGCTTCCTGATTTTACCTGTGTATCCCACTTTTTACAGCGCTCCAAGAGCAAGGGGTAGAATTGTTTGGCAGGACCACCCACATGCCAAAAAATCTGGAAATACAGCAGGAAGAAAGAAACAAGCTTATTTTTAAAGAATACGGGGAATGAGCAGTGTTTCTTTACCTCCGAGTAGATTGCATTTGGCCAGCATACAACTTTATTTAGATATTACATCATGCCTATTGCATATTTATTACTGTCACTAGTCATGTGAAACGAAAAGCACAAGGAAAAGATTCCTGCTGTATTTGCAGCAAATGCAGATGATGAACAAAGTGTAGTGTCTGCCTTGATCCCCACTCCACTTAAGCAGTACTGGCAGCTTTAAGGGTTTGAGGATTTTGCGCTTGTGCTTTCTGGACCAGGGCTGTTCTGTGTTTGTGAAGCCCAGGTGGAGAGTATATTTAACAGAAAAAAAAAAATTGGAAGGTGCATTATGACCTATGTCATTCTCCTGAGGTTGGAAGGAGCCAGGGTGTATGTAGAAGGGCTGGCGGAGGATTGTCCAGAGGCAGTGTAGAGCCTGTAATCAAAATGTGTGAGAGAGATGAAAAGCAACTAAAGCTAGTGAGACTAATGTACATTGGGATATATTACATTCATATTTTGTGTTTGTAATCTATAATTGTCAGATAGCTTTGTAGCACACCTTACTAATGACGTAATGTCATGCCCAGACTTGTTTCTAATGTATTTCAGAATTTTTGTGTTAGGAAGTGGTAGGTGTTAATTAATTGAGCAGAAAGATATTACAGTTGATCCAACCCGTGAAGATCTGTATAAAACAAAATATAAATAAAAGACATAGAATGGGAGAAATACAAAATCACTGGTACGTGGGGTATTTCTAAGTATCAGTTTCAGTTCAGATTTGAGGGATCTACTGAGATGGAAAATGGGTAGTGTTTTTATATCTTTATTATGCACAGAAAATGTGAAAGAAGAACAGCGAAGGAAGGAGTATGCTGTGTACCATTTATGACAGAGCAAAATAAGGAACTAATAAAACTATGACAGTAAAAGATGAAAACATGAGACTTGAAAGGAGAAGAGAACTTTCAACAAGAGTGTTTTAAAATGTTTTTGGTGCATGCAGTTTATTTCAGCTGTTAAAGAAAACGCTGATTTCTACCCCAATAAATATTTTCAGAAAAAAATAATCTTTGGAAATCTTCATCCATACTTTAATTTTTTTTCAAACAATTGAAACAATTTGCTGAGAACTTCAACATGATAATTTAAATCTGACCTTGCAGGGCAGATGAAAATTCTTTGTGGAGATGAAAAGGGGGACAACTTTTACAAAGTTTAAAAATGAACAGTTCCTTCTTGTAGGAAAGAGTTTGGGAGATTAGAGTTTTGGTTTGTGTGTAATTTATTATAAAAATAGGGTCTAGAATTTGTGGAAATATAGTTAGGAATTATTGCTGTCTTTTGGTATGCAACTGCTGGGGGCTCCCTCAGTAGCAAAGAATTTTCAGAGCTATTTCTGGAAAACAGTATGGCTTTGTCTTTCCTCAGTATCCTTTCATCTGAAAAACAGCTTGACTCTAAGGCATTTTGATCCTTCCTACCCTAAAGAATCAGACTGTTAAGTAGCACAATTATTTTTGCTGAAAGTCTTTAGTTTTTCCTAGCTGACATGTGGGTTTTGAACGTTATAGGGTATATTGTCTGGGATTTCTCGTTGATGTTGGAGGAGGGTTTGTAGTTGGTGGTTTTTTTACTGTTCAGGGCTCCAACAGTGTATGAAACACAGGAAAGAACTAAATCACTTTTAAACGTGATTTTATGACGTGACTACCTTCTGCTTTGCTTTAATTTGTCTGTCTTTATGTACACTGATGTATATTTAAGAGCTGAAGACTTGTTGAAACCGAAGATGTTTCCTTGTTAAATCACTCTTCCTCGTTACAACATGAGACAAGCATGGGGATGAATATGTAGGTCTGCGTTTTGCTGTGGAGGGTGAAATGGAACGAGGAGGGGCTGCACATCCCCCTCCTGTGGGATATTGGATTGTCCATCACTGTGTGTTCATCAGAATTTCGTCTTCCATAGGTCTCCTTGTGGGTACTCTTGATGTGGTGTTGGACTCCAGTGCCAGAGTGGCGCCGTATCGAATCCTTTACCAAGCACCAGACTCCTTGGTCTACTGGACTATTGCCTGTGGTAAGGACAAATAACACTGGCACGTGGATTTTTATTCTTCCTGGATACTGTGTCACATTACTAAGAGAGCATCCTTCCTGCTGGACACAGTCATCACAGGACAGATAAATGGGTTAGGATGAAAACCTGCTGTAGTGGTAAAATTCAGAGGCTCCAGAGCTTCTGATGGTCAGACCTTGAATGCCAGCATGGCGGGTGTATAATGCACATTGAGTGAAACCAGAAGTGGCCATGGAACAGGAATAGAAACATCTATTATTTCCCACTCTTCATCTCCCAAAGGTTCCCAGACAACCAATTTCCATTCCTCTTCTCGCATGCTCTTCTCCACGCCCAGGGCTCACTTCTACAGCACTACTAAGTGCAACATTCCTGGGTGATGGGGTGTCTCTAAAGAGGATAGTGGGAGGAGTACTGGGATTAGAGACCCCCAGTTACCCAGACAGGGCACCTGGCTCCCCTTCCAATGGTAACCAAGAGGAAAGTGCAGCCCTGGCACTCACCTGAATACTGAATAGCAAGCGGTGTGGCATTTCATGTCTCCACCAGAATAAATACCATCTAGATTCCGGGAATACCCACCTCCTGGATGTTTATTTCTGACAGTGTGTGGTCTTTCTAAATATGATGTACTTAGAAATTCCGCAAGGTGGTAGCTAGATTAGAGTTAACTACTAAAGTGTATGTTCTTACATAATGCAACAACTCTTTAGAGTGTTGGTCTTTAATGCTCGAGCTTGGACAGATCTAGCAGTAAGACTGTTTCTATTGTCACTAAAGCAGTGAAAATAATTGGGTTGATATTTTTATAAATTAAATAGGATTTTTCCATGCATCAGATCCTGTACTAAATGAGTATTTCTGTGGCCAGGCACCTACTGTAGGCAGTGTAAAAGAGAATGGAGTTAGTCTCTGGTTTTGTGTGCTGTCTCTGGAAATAGTGTCTGGAGTTAAATGCAGGAGGTCCAGGTCATTTGGCTTTGATTGGCCAAGCTCCTAGGGTCAGATCCTTGCTTTGATTGTGTTACTTTTCAGTCTTAGCAAATGGAAACTTTTCAATGCAGCTCCTCCAGCTCAAAAGTTTCACTAGCAACAAAGTTTTTGTCAACAGTCAAAGCTGTGTTCATTTGAAGGAAAATTGCAAGAGAGAACAAATGAAAAGTGCACACGTCCATCATCTCTTTAATGGCCTGGTAACCTCCAGCACCCCCAGTGCTGCGTGACATTCAAAAATACTAGTTAATGGAGCTATAGGCTTCTTCTGGCCTTACTGTGCCACCTCATCAGTGCCCAATAAAATTTGACGTTTAGATTATTTGGATGACTTTTCTTCCAGACAAATCCTTGCTTAGTAAGAGAAGGAGGAACAGATGAAGGTTTGCTATAGATCTAATAATTTTAGTTCAAAGCAGGCTCTGTTCTTAGGAGCATATGATTTGTGCATCTGACAAAGATGATATCAAAGCTGTGTCACCTTCTGAATCCAACAGAAAGTTTTTTTAATAGCTCACATTATCACAAGTATTTCTTACTATTTTTGATAGTATCAGACCTGAAAGAAGGTATCAGTTCAAGCAACCTTTTCCCCCTGTACACCTGTTAGTACCAACTCCCTGAAGATTTTAAAATTCGTGTAACATAATTTGCCTTTAGTGATGGCTAATAGTAAAACCAGATCTTAATCAAGTTCTCAATATTATGAGGGTTGTTCCCAAATCTGCATTTAACACCATGCTTTGTACTGTGATCTGCTCTGCTGTGACTATATGTAATACAGGTCAGCTTTCCATGGATCTCAGAAGAGAAAGAAGGGTAAAAGTACTTGCCTGTGTGTTTATTTATTTTCATCCAGATGTCAGTGCACAGCAATTAGTAACCACCTCCATCCCTTAAACTTGAAAGGGGGCAGCTGAGGACTGAAGTTTTCTTACTGTTTGCAGACTCCCTTCCAAAGAAAATAATGGATCACAAAGCTCTCAAAAAATAGTGTTTCTTCAAAGACCCTTGTACTGTGCATATATTCAGAAATCATTTTTAAGACTTTGGAAATAAGCCATGTGACTTCTCTTTAGGTTTTTTTGCATGACTCCTATAGATAATGATTGTAATTTTATACCTACAGTGTGTGTCCTCAAGATAAGCAGGGGCATAAAATGAAAGGCAGAGTTATGGCCCCAGAAAAAATAAATGTACCATACGTGTAGAAATTTATGGTGCTGCTGAGCTATGAGAATTTTGTTCTCTTCTGAGACAGATATTGTGGATTTTATGTAGAAATAAAATACTCTGTCTACATTTAAGCTAGTATTAATAAACATGTTCTTCAATTATGAATCTTAACCCTAATTGAAATTGCTAATATGGTTAATATATATATCCGTGATTCCATTTTGTGGAGTGTTCCTTGAATTTTCAGTTTCCTAATACCTGGTTGGTGGCTTAGTTGTTTTTGTTAAATTATAAGACTGCATTAGCATAGCCTTTTGCCTGAGGGGAATAGCGTGGAACTTACAGGGAGGTAAAATTTTACAGAGAGCAAATATCTCTGCAACCTTGAAGCTGAGCAGCCCAGCATTCCCTAAGGCTCTGTGCTGTGGTTATTTTATGAATTTGCAACTGAAGCAATTCCTTCTGAACTGATCAAGGGCTGTTAAAATTATATAGGTTACTAAGGGCTTTGGCTGCATTTAGCTCTGCAACTCTGATTTGTCCTGCATTGTCCCTCCCTGTTCCCTAAGGGTAGACTGCTGGTTATTTGGTACTTGTAATCTCTTATTTTTACAGAATTTTATCTTTTTATTCTCTGCCTTCAATAAAGACATAATCTCCATCTTCAGTAAATAGCTATAGAGAGTGACTTGAAGAAATTGGATTGTTTCATGGTTTATGACATTTGGTCTTGCTCAGTATAACACTATTTTGAGGGTGAAAGTAATCCAAGGGGGTTTGTCTTCTCTAAAGTGACTGTTTAGACCCCAGATTTGTTTATAATTAGATTTGGATGTGAATTTTCTTGACTATTAACTCTACTGGTCTAGGTCGTATGGGAACTCTTGCTGGTAGATCTGAGGTTTTATAGCTCTGGACAGGAGTCTTGTTAACAGCCAGTGAGCAGTGCAGTGTTGGGTTAAATGTGTCACGGATTAGAGTTCTGTCTATTGAATTATACTGGAGAGTTGTTATTGGTAACCTTTCAAGAACAATTTTAAGCATATTAATGGTCTAGGAATGCGAAATGTTGTACACAATCAGCCTTTCATATTGTAATGGCCCTGCTGTGTCTCCTGCCGGTGTCTGCTCCCTCCCCAGTCTGCTAGTGCTCAGTTTAAGGGGGAAATGGTGGTATATATAAACTCTGGGAATGAACAACTTTTTTAGATCCTTCTCCACCTCTAAAATCAGTCATTCTTACAGTGGCTTTGTGTGTTTTCAGGTATAGAACTGCTGCAGGGTTTTTGTGGTAATGGTGATTGTGTGTATTTTCATGCAAGTTTCTTGCTGTGTTGTAGCTATTTTCCTTTTTATTTCCTGCTAGCCTTGAGGGCTTTGTATGCCAAAGTGCAGTGGTTTAACTGTTACATTGGATTTTTCCCTCTTCCCTGTGAGTCAAAGGTATTGCTCAATTTGCCTAAGAGGCCAATGATGGCAAAATGGTGAATACGTTTAATATTATAGGCAAAAATTTTCCAGGTAACAGAGATAAAATAACCTGTAGTTTAAAACATTGCAGCAAATGGGTATTTTAATTCTGAGTGAACAAAGCAAACAGAAGGACCTAGCCTGTGATAATGAATTGTTGAGAACTGGAGTGTAGGTTTTGGGCTGATTGCATGATCAGGGAAGAGTGGGAGAGTATATAGTAAGGTAATGGAGACAAAAAGCAGTGGGAAAAAAGAGATGAATTGTTACCAAAGCAGTTCCATAAGAAGTAATGAAATATAATGAACCACAAACCAGAAAGAGACAGCTTTAAGAAATAATTTATCATGATAGTGTGTCCGCAGTGCTTGTCACTGCACTTACGAGCTAAGCAACTTTTCTGATGACAGTCTCGTTTTATATACATAGTTCGTGCATTTCATCATTGCTTTTTACAGCAGTATAAAAACCAACAAGAAATAAAATAATGTTCAGACCACCTCCTGAGTTCCAGAAAGGTCTGGTTGCATCCAGTAGCTTTAAGGAGAAGCACCAATGGTGATCATTTGTGGTTCCGAAATATTGATTACATATGCAGGCTGTTCTGCAACACGATTTATGTGTCCATACTACAACCAGAATTGTGAAATTCCCCTGGAAGTTGCACAGAATGTTGCATTCTGTTGCCTTCATTGGACTTGTTAAATTAAATACAATGGGAGAAAATTTTGAAATGTCCAGGACAACATCTAATGAAATAGTGCATCTTCAGTTACTGGCAAGGTTTCTTAGAATTTGTTTTTTTCTTTAATACTTTAAAGGACATTGACACTGGTGAATTATTTCTTTTGTGACTTTTGGTTTGGTTTTTTTTTGTATAGGTTGCTCAAGGAAGGAAATCACTGAACACTGGGAATGGCTGGAACAGAATTTGTTGCAAACTCTTTCCATCTTTGAAAATGAGAATGACATAAATACATTTGTCAGAGGAAAAATACAGGTAGTATATATATCACTATAAATGTTGTGGATGATAAATATGACTGGAAGGAAAACTGATGTGAATTTGAAACTAATTTGAGCTGGTAGTCCTCAGGCTACTCTGCCTTTTTGAAGGAATATCAGGTGCTAAGTAGCAACATGTGTATAAAAATCATGGAAACTGGGATTAGTGCACATAGCTACAAGCAGTGTGATTTTTAAAAAACCCATGTAAATATATAGGCAGGGCTTCAAGCATTTTAAATTCTAAAATTACTTGCACAGTTGACTGTCTTAAACTTTGGCATTTGTCTATGCAACTGTTTTTTGTGTGCAAAGCTTAGTTTTAATTTTTTTAATGCACTCATAATGTTTCCTCCTTCTGTGTAGTTAAATCCTGTAGTATTGGCATTGACACTTCATATAGGTGTTAGGGATTGCTGGTTCATTGATTTGTTTGTTTGGTGGGAAGTGGGGGGTGTTTGTTTTCTCAATTTTTTTAAAATAGGGCAGATAATAGCTATACTGGTAAAAAGTACATTTTCTGTACTGAGAATTATCTAAAAATAAGTACTTTGGTAAAAGATTGATTGTAAGCAAAATTACCGTATTTACTGAGTGTATGTTCAAAGAATTGGCATTCACATTTCATATGGTAAGTCAGCTCTTAAGAATCCCACAGTTGCTTGTGTTTTACCAGTGAATCAGGTGTGAGGGCTATAGATGGTCATGGAAATACCTTATATGTGAAAACATCTGTGTTTTGAAATATAATCCTTTAAGGCAATTGTTACTTCTTAGAGCTGGACAAATACTAAATGTGAACAATGGTTCTCTGTCTTATAGTCTGCTCTTCTTGTAAATATGGAGCAAATTGAAGGCAAGAAGTCACTTTCCATTTTATACCTTTAATATAAAAGACAATAGAGATGATTATAAAGGAGTTTGGTAAAACAAGTGAATAAAGCAGAGCTTCTGTGTAAAACAGAAGGAACTGTAGTCTTTGAGATATCAAAAACCAGCTTTTTACCTGTTGCCACTTCAGATTTCAGGAAGGTCATCTGCACCTGAAGGTGGGAATATTTTTCCATCCTATTAGTTAATTGGTTAATTTAAAACAAGGTACTGGTAAGTGGTTGGTGTTTGGTTGCTTTGACATAGGCTTGGTAGGGAGGAAGGTCATCAGAAAGAAAGCTGTGAATAAAATAAATAACTACATAAGCCAAAGGATGAGCAGAACAATAAGAGCTCACTGAAAGGTGTCCTTGGCATTGCAATAACCATCGTGGCCTGCAGCAATGGGAATTAGGATATCTGATAGCCCATGGCCACTAACAGGATGCATCCTTCTTTCATTCCCTACCAGGGCATCATTGCTGAGTACAACAAAATCAATGGCATCAAAGAGGATGACGACACAGAAAAATTCAAGGAAGCCATAGTGAAATTTCACAAGCTGTTTGGGATGCCAGAAGAAGAGAAATTAGTGAACTACTACTCCTGCAGTTACTGGAAGGGGAAGGTTCCCCGTCAGGGCTGGGTGTATCTCAGCATTAATCACCTTTGCTTTTACTCTTTCCTCATGGGCAGGGAAGGTATGTTTTCAGTGGAATTTGTGCATCCAAAAATTGTTAGGAAATCTGTAGTTTGCCACTGTTCATGTGCTGATCATTTCATTGAGGGTACAAAAACACTGCTGAGGAAAAGAGAAGCAGGGAGCAATTCCCTGATTTGTCACACCACTTAACTGTGTGCTTGTTCTCTTGTTTGTTTTGTCTTTCTAAAAGTAGTTCTCTGTAAAACTGTGCCTGGCATTGTCTAGACTGTGCCCAAAAGGGAATAGGGACGAGATCACACCAGTTCTGCCTCCTGCTCTTACACAATCCTCCAGTACTACTCTGCCAGACTTTCCAACCTTAAATGACACGTCTATGTTTGTACAATGCCAGAACATCAGAAAGGTCTCAGAGGACACCCAGAATAATGAAGTGCATAGTGTGGGTACAACTCTACAAGTCTGCTCTACAGGGAATTAATTGAAAGCAGGGTGGAGGTGAACAATTTAACAGTATTTGTTATGGGCAATGGATCAGTCCTGGGATTTAGCCCCTGCTTTAAGAACACCACTTGTATTGGTAATGGAAGAAAAGCCAAGGATCTGTCGTGGCTGTAATATTTGAAACTTTTAAAAACTATTTGAAACTGTATAAAAATAGCACAATGTGTTATTTGTCTGATCTATTTCCATAGGAAAAGAGGACATCAGAGCCTGAGCAGGTGCAGTGACAGTGATAAGTCATGTTAGCTCACCTAGCTTTGTAATGCTTGTGTGGTGTTCTGTAAATGAAGTAAATGATATTTAAACTCTTTTATCTGCTGTTTGTCAGGTGATAGTGGTTTGTTCGTACAAACTGGGTCTATTTATACTGTGCTCCCAACTTTACTAGATGCAAGAAAAAGTCATCTGAATACATTTTATAGGAAGAGGAAGCTAAAAGCTCCCGAATATGCTCATTTTTGTGCTGAATCTTGGTTTTTTTGTTTGTTCCTGTGCAGCAAAGTTAGTTATCCGCTGGGTTGATATCACTCAACTTGAGAAGAATGCTACGTTACTCTTTCCTGATATGATCAAAGTGAGCACAAGGTCAAGTGAACATTTCTTCTCAGTATTCCTTAATATCAGTGAGACATTTAAATTAATGGAACAGCTTGCCAATATAGCTATGCGACAGCTTTTGGACAATGAAGGATTTGAACAAGACAGGTCATTACCCAAACTGAAAAAGAAATCCCCAAAAAAAGTCTCTGCTCTAAAACGGTAGGTAGCACTGGCTCTTACTCTTTTGTTCCTCCTCTGTCCTTTTACTTGCAGGATTTTGTCCAAAAGTTTTCTAATGTTGCTGCTGTTTACTGTAACTCCAAAGGAAATGATTGATTCAAGCAGTGGAAAAATGTGAAAAATTACTTAAACACAATTACTTGGTGTATTGTTGAACTAGGAAAGGGAAAACACTTGAATACGAACATGTTGCAAAAATAACCTTACTTGAGCCAAATGCTCATTTGTTCAGAAGTTCTTTAATGTATTTCCTCATACTGGCTGCATTTATTACAGGTATCTGTTGTAAGGCCATTTTATGTTAGTAGGGGAAGGTAATAAAGTGATTTTTTTGATATTAAGAAATGTGCCTAACATTCATACTTGGTCTTATCACTGGAACTGAGAAATTACTTTAGACTATTAATTCTATGTAGAACTTAGTTTAGGTAACAGGGAAACAAAAATTGACATAAAATTCTAAGGGATGAAAAATTATCTGGAAAATATTTCTACTTCTCTTATATCATACTTCAGCTTGTTAGTTTCTTTTTTTTCTTTATATGTTGTTTATGTTAGTGAACCATATAAAATTATAGCCAGTGCTTGTTTATATTTCTCATTTCTTAGTGACATCTGGCATGCATTTTATCACTTTCGTTTGTCCTTCTTACTATTGAGTGTTTTACACTGAACGCATTATCTAAGTCTTGCAAATGTTAACAAACTCTAACCCTAAGGATTCCATTGTGTTAATAAAAAAGCCTCAAAGAAGCATTTTTTATTACTGTTAGCAAAAATGGATTCACTGCATATATTCTCAGAAAGTAGGGCTGGATATTAGGATCACTCAGTCTTTCCTCTGAGAAGTCAGGATGAATATCTAAGTCATTCATGGCAGGTTTGGTTTTTTTTAACAGTTTTAGAGCCTTCCAAAAGTAAGGACTATACCTCCCCTATATGCAAACTGTTTCCACCTTTTTGCCGTAGTACACTCCTTGCTTATCTGAGTTATATGTTGCAGGAGCTTGCAATGATTTGCTTAAAATGTATCTTGAAATGTATTACATATTTCTTAAAACAAGGAAATCTTTCTGTGGGTTTTTTAGGGATCTTGATGCCAGAGCAAAGAGTGAGAGATACCGTGCGTTGTTCCGACTTCCCAAGGATGAGAAATTAGATGGACACACAGACTGTACTCTTTGGACTCCGTTCAACAAAATGCATATTTTGGGTCAGATGTTTGTTTCTACAAACTACATTTGCTTTACTAGTAAAGAAGAGAACTTGTGCAGCCTTATTATCCCTCTTCGAGAGGTAAATATTTGTATTTTTAAATTTATAGGGCAAGTAATAAAACAATATCTTATTGGATATTTCAGCCTAGCTTTGAATTTTTTTATTTTGGTGGGGTTTTTTAAAAATTATTATTATTATTAATTTTTGTTTTGTTTGTTTTTGTTGATTGTTTTTGGAGAAAAACCTCTTTTCATCCTTTTAATCTCTTTCGAGCATGCTATTCTGATGTGTTCTAAGTAATATTTAATGACTGTGTATCTTAGTTCACAGTACTTACTACTAGAATTCACAGGGAGTTTTTCCATCAGTTTTCATAACCTTTGTGAGTTCATCCTCTCTCATATCTTGTATTCTGATTTACAGCCCAATTTTACATTTTCTGTGCCTCATAGGGAAGAGTGGAGGGTGAAACTTCTTAGATTGATGAGTGGAAATTCTGTTAAGGAATCTCTTAGATAAGATTTGCTTTTGTCAGATGGAAAATGATTCACAATCCCAAAGTTTTGAATTGCCTCTTCACACAGACTTGCAATTGTTTGTTCTTGTATATGGAAAATATTTTGTCAGCATTTTTCACATTGGTGTGTTTCCCTTTTTAAAGCTGGTTACTTAAAGCAGATGTTCAGTAAGAAGAGTTTGTTTGATGCAATAAAAAAATTATTATGTTGGGGAGGTTTTCATGGTTGACTTGATTTGTGGGTTAATGGAAAATTGTGTAAAGTAAGTTTTGGAAGTAGTAGCAAAGCTGATGTAACCAAGGACAATTTGGCTTGACTGAAGAGCCGTGGAATATTTCAAGGCGCTGTTTTCCCCCACAAATCATTAAGAGTAAAACGGTACTTGTTCGGAAATTTGAAGTACAGCTTCTCAGCAGCATGTTGCAATGGCTTTAGTTATTTGGGATGAGACATTCAATTATGGTGGCATTGTTGTCTGGGAATCAAAGGGAATGGCAGTCCTGCAGGTAAAGTGGTGGAGGAGGAGAGCAGCGTCTTCATTTAACAGGACCTCTTTTCCTGGATGCAGATTCAGCAGCTACTTTTGATAAGCACAGCCACAGCAGCACAGAATTCAGAGCAGCTCTAAAGCTTTAAGAGAAGGAAGTAGCTGAAGCAATAAGTGCCTCTGTGTGAACAGCTTCAAGTCTCCGCACCAGCAAGGAGAGCAGTAAACCAGGGGTAGTGCCAATCCTCGGAACAACTGATCAGTACCATTAGTAATTAAAGGAAAGCTTTCTATTTAATTAAAGCTTTGGGTTAGACCCTAAGTTAATTCCAGTATTCTGTAATATCCTGGAGGTGTTTTGACAGATGAGACAATACCAAAGCATTGATTCAGAAATTATGAGGAGGAAAGATATTTTTCGGTGGCTGACGGCACTGCTCACTGCACCACAGCAGGTGCTCTCTCCAAGACAAAGCACTTCAGATATGTGTGTGTCTCTATTGAATGGGAAATAAGTGGATATCAGCTCTCATTATAGCAGAGCTATAATTAAACTTGCTTTAACAATGTCTGTCCTGTGCCTTTAGAACTTGTCTGTCTTTTGTGCTGATTGCACTCAGTTTTTAAGTGGAACAGAAAATGTAGGGGATACTTTTTAGCTAATTTCAATATGCTATTAGTGAAGTCCTTTAAGTTAACAAATGACTAGTAGATTTGTAGTTAACAGAAAAATAAAAGGAAGTGAGGAGAGCAGAAAAGTGGTTTAGCACCAGAGCGGTGCACTGCAGTCTTTAAATCTTAAAAGAAAATGCATGAAAAATGGTTACCCTATCCATTTAGCTAGAGAGCTATTAATATTATAGCATTCATGTCTTACTGTTGATTTCTGTTTTAGAAAGGGTTAAAGGAGAAAAAGTAAATGTTCTAGCAAAATTAAATATGCCACTTTCTGTTCTGAAGGCAATAAGTCAGTTTTCATTACCTAAGAAATCATCTAAAGTTGTAAAGCAATTTTTAAAATGATTTACAATTGTGATTTGCATTTTGTTCAATGTATGAACTGCACAAACTTGATGGATTGATTTGTTTTTAAGGCTAATACTTGGTAATGTTTAGAACACACAACTATTACATAATTCATCAATAGTGTATGACTTATCCCCGAGATTGCTTTGTGTTAATGTGCTTTACTGAAACCTCAGGGAATTGATTCCCTGTACTCAGTAGATTGTGGTATGAGTACAGTTTACAGGTTGGAGTTCAGTTAGATTAGTGACCGCTTCCCTAACAACTGAAGGCCAAACAGAAACCTCCACCTCCCAGGGTTAGATGTTTTCCTTTGAAAGGGAAGACATAGGATTAGATTCCCTTTGTTGCAAGTTTCTGCGTACTGTGAAAATACAGTTATAATAACAGTATGCAAATGTTACCACAGTATGCAACTATAATATAGTCATAGAGGGGTGTCATCTCCAAAATGGTTTATTCACATGTATTGGCAGTAAAAGGTAAGCAAAAGTTTCTGTGGATTCAGCCTGTTGGGAAGCAGGAGAGGGATTTGGAAATCCTACAAAAAAGCCAGTAGATTTGTATCCCACAGATTAAATTTTGTTTCACTGATTCTTTTAAAATACCGGCTGAGGAAAATAAACTAAGTAGTGTAGGGGAGTTTTACTGGAGAATGTAGTGGAGCCAGTTGGATGGGTGACAGCCTTCATCTTTCAGACTTGTAAGTCCTTGCATGCAAACCATGTTTTCCGGCAGAGGGGTGTCCACAGGAATTTGATACAGGGCAGAAGGACCACGAGTTTATTTATTGTGATGGTTTCTTAGACCAAGCAACTTGATTAACTACAGATCTAAAGCTGTAGCAACTGTTTCTCCCTAGGTGACAATAGTGGAAAAGGCAGATAGCTCCAGTGTGCTGCCCAGCCCACTGTCAATCAGCACGAAAAACAGAATGACGTTCCTGTTTGCCAACTTGAAAGACAGAGACTTTCTTGTACAGAGGATCTCAGACTTTCTGCAACAGACCACTTCAAAAATATACTTGGATAAAAATATTGCTGGAAGCTATATCAGCTCAGATGATGAGGTACGTGGATGAACATTAATAATTTACTGGAAGAAGGGGATTTTAACTGATGTGGGGAGAGAGGAGCCAGGAAACACCTTTAAGTTTTTGTAAAGCTGAACCTTTGTGCACAGAAATGTTATCTCTTTTGTGGTAATGCCTTTGAGCTGAGGTGTTAAAATTTGTCAATTAGGATATCTATCTTTTTCATGTTACACCTGAGAGAAATCATCATTGCTGAAGAAGAGCTAGTCTCATTCTGAAATTACAATGTATCTTGTTGGAAAGCATCATAGTTAATTAACTGGTTAACTAAATAATACTTTTAATATCTATTAACTTGTCCAACTCAAATGTAATTCTGGAATTTTAATAATTTGAAGAAATTATCAGTTGGTATGAAACTCCTTTTATTCAAGACTTTAGCTGCTAAATCCTATCCTTTGATTCTTCTGAAAATAATGTCTCAGCTGAGCAGCTTTTCACGTGCGCTGCTAGTGAACTTTGGAACATTTGAACTAACAGAAAAGAGCCAGCTTGGTCCTGGACATCAAATGACCCTATTCTGAACAACCTCCTATTTATGTGAACAAAATAAACGGTTCTTAAAAGATATTATTAGATACACTTTCCTTAGGCACTTTGAATGTCAAGCCTTCTGCTGAATTCCAGCTTTTATGTATTAAATTCCGGTGCTTCATATAACAACCTCATCAGTTTTATTAAGCCCAGCAAAGTTTAGTAGTTCAGATCTCAAAGCAGAAGAGGTTTTTGTGGTGTATCATTTTGGTTTTATGTAGGTAGATCTCACATTCCAAGTCTGTACTAAGCCATACCTTAGTACTGTCTTGAGTAGCCCTACCACGTTTGCCATGCATGTCTTAAAAGAAATTTTTTTGCTTGCTTTATTGATGGTGAGGTATAATTACTGTGGTGTTGTATAACTGAGCACATTGGCATGTACACTGCTGGAACTTCTGCCCTAAATGGATCTAAGTATTCTACCTAGTGAATTATAAATACAAATTAATAATTGCAAGAATTTACTGCATTTTGTAATATGACTACATATCTAATATGCATGACTGCCACTATGCATGAATACTGCTGGCATTTAGTGTGAGCTGCTCTGTGAGGTTTTACTGTGATACAGTTTCAAAGCTGTTTGAGAAGTCTCAAGATCCTTTTTCTCCAAAATACTTTTCTTCCAAATCACAATCTGATGGTCCAATGATGTTGACAGACCAAGGGAGCTGTTTCAGCTGCCCAGGGCTACTTTAGTTTAACGTTACTTCAGCAGTTCTGGTTCTAGAAATTGGTTGGGTTTCAGGAAAGCTATTGAGAAACTTGAAGATGTTTCATTGTTCTGTACTGGTTTAACTTCTGCTGCCATGTTTTTGTTAACTATTAGCGTGTATAACTTTGGAAGTAAAATTAAGTAAAACGTCCAGACCCTGGCTCATCCTCATGCCTGTATCGCTTGTGACTGCTTTCTACAGGTGTTCACAAGGTCAAGTAGTTTAATTTCTGCCAGCCCTCACAAAAGCCTGAGCTCCGAGTCGGAGGGAGAGCGCCAGTTCAACCTCAATGACAATGGCATTCCAACAGCAACTCAAGCTTTAATGACGATGTATCGGCGCAGGTCACCCGAGGAGTTCAACCCTAAGCTGGTAAAATACACCTCTGAGTGCTCCACTTGACTGAAAAGGCTGTTAAATTATTTTTCCTTTAAAATCCATGGTTCTGACCCAGAAGAGTTTCATTCCACCAGACAGTTAAGAGGCAATATTATTCACAGGAGGAAGGGGTTGAACATATTGTTGTTTTACCAATACAAATAACTTCACTACATAAAAGCAAAGTTGGATGTAAATCAAGGAGAGGTTGTATTCCTGCTCTTAAGTACAACTGCTTCTCTTAGCAGCAAGGTCTACTGGCATAGAAGCTAGGAAATGGGAGGAGGCAGCCCATTAAGAAGGTAACTGGACTGTAGCCAAGTTATTTCTTGCTCACTTAGAAAGTTAGAACATTGCAGGCTTTTTATCACTCAAGATTTTAGTGGGTCAGAGTATTAGAAAGAAGCTGCATTTTTATGCCTGCCTTTCTCTACTTTTAGGCCAAGGAGTTCCTGAAGGAACAGGCCTGGAAGATTCATTTTGCTGAATATGGCCAAGGGGTCTGTATGTATCGTACAGAGAAAACCAGAGACCTTGTGCTAAAGGGCATTCCAGAAAGCATGAGAGGGGAACTTTGGCTGCTCTTCTCAGGTAGGTTTTCATTTGGATGTGTCTGTGGGATATAAGCAAAAGCAGGAGGGGAGAAAGAATTTCAAAGGTGATTAAAGGTGCAGATAGTAAGTGTCTGAAAAGATTTGGAGTAGGTAAGGCTGGGATTGTTAGCAGGCACCAGACAGGTTTAGACAGCGTTTCTGTTCAGACCAGCAAAACCCATTCTCAAACAGTCTCACATAATTAAGGAAGACTATAAAAAGAGCAGAATGCACACTCTGTTACCAGAAGCCAGCAGTGTAGGGGCATTCTAGATGTTCAGCAACCACCAACAAGCCTAATTCCCATTTATTTAATAATTTCTGAATCCAATTAAACTTTTGGGCTTCACAGTAAGTTGTTGCAAGGAATTCCAAAGTTTAGGCATGTTGTTCAGAAAATACACATAGGAATGCACAGCTCTGTTTCGTGTCCTATTAACAGCTTGTTTGGACCAATTTTCATGGTGTATCTATAACTTGTGTTTTCCATGTACGTTACTCTGCGCTACTGACACTTGATTTTTGTTTCCAGAGCAGTTGTAAAGTCAGTAGTAAAATCTCATAGCAACTCTGTGAGCATGCAGTGCTATCCCTAAGGCTGAGTGCCCTGCCCAAGACTACAGAGTCATTTTCAAAAGTAGGAATAGATCTCACGAGTTTCTGTCTCTTGCTTTTGGCTGACATCGTAGTTTCTGCAACCAAACATTAATCTGCTCTCTCTTCAGGGCAAGTAGCTTTCTCAGAGACAAGTTTTGAGTTTTTTAGGATAACCAAACCCACAATCAGCTGCAGAGGGAGCTCATAATACCATGTAACTGCACAGCTGGTTTTCCTTTGTACCTCCTGTTTTGTTGTGGCTGAGAAAGATTTTAACCTCATTATAAAAATGCCTGTAGAGAAGACTGGAAGAAGTGATAATCACATCCTTTTTCTTTTTGCGTCACCTCTACAGAAACAATATTTCATATTTTCTTTCAAAGTTCTTGGTGACATTCAGGATGAAAGGGTAGCAGATAATCATGTTGGGATACTGTACCTGCTAACCCTTCCTTTTCCTCCTGGTTTTAATACTCTTCTCCCACTCCTAGGAGCCATTAATGAAATGGCCACTCATCCTGGCTATTATGAGGACCTAGTGGAGAAATCGATGGGAAAATACAATCTTGCTACAGAAGAGATAGAGAGGGATCTGCACCGCTCCCTTCCGGAACACCCAGCATTCCAGAATGAGATGGGTATTGCTGCTCTAAGGAGAGTCTTGACAGCTTATGCTTTCAGAAATCCAAACATAGGATACTGTCAGGTAATTGGAATAGCCTGCACTCCTTCATTTTCTGGAATTCCAGGTCTTTCCTTGCAGTCCTGTTTCTTCAGTCATGTGTATAAATGTTCAGCTGTGTGAAGCACTCCAAGGTGTGGGTGGTGCTCGAGCTCGCTCCTCAGTGCTGCAGAGAGGCAGAGGTGCTGAGGCCGGAGGGATGTCACACGGGGACCTGCTCTAACAGCAGGATTAGCTGCACATGTGGAGAGATATTTCTGTTAGCATATTTAATGCTTATATATCTAGAAACTGGACAGGGGATAACAGAGGTGTTTACAGAAAATGACAAACGGACCCTGAAGAAAGGTTCTTTTCTTTTTAACAAAAAATCCCCTCGAAACCAAAATACTTTGTGTTCAGTCTTAAATTGTTATGTATTTTTATCTATTCATCTTATCATGAATTATTATTCAATGTACTAGTTATAATAACCCTCCAGAACCTCCTTTGCTCTTTCTATGATACCATGCAATCATTCAAAACAAAACTAAAAGAAAGAAAACAACAAAAAAAAACCAAGCAAAAAACCCCAAACACTTGGCAAAAAATAAAGCATCCTAGGAGATATCACTGTGAGTCCCAACAATGTAGAGTTAATGCTGACACCAGTGCATGGGTTTGAGATTCTTATGTCCGTAATTCAGGTCACTTTAGTTTCTGGTCCTGAATCATTCTTTCTTGCCGTATAATTTTGGTTTATCACCTGGGCCTTTATTTTTGCCTTTCTACATACTGTTGCAAAGAGGAAACTTAAATTCATTAGTATTGAGAAGCCTGATTAGTATATGACTGTGAAGACGTCTAGGTACAATATGAGTTGCAAGCAATTCTAACAGATACCATCATAAATTATTAAGTAGCAAGTGTAGTACTAAGTAATTGCTACAACATTTGTAAAGTTTATTTAACAAAGGAATGGTAGAAAGACGTTTCAATTTGGGTCCCTAAAGCTGTCACAGGAATTAATAACCTTGAGATTTGGTCCAGCTACAGTGAGAATTCAGGAACATCACTAGTGCTGTGGGAGGTGTTTTGGCTGCACCAGACCCAGATTTCCCAAGAGCACCTATGGCAGAATATCAGTATCCATGTAACAGGGATGCTTGCAGACCTGAGTCAGCCTTTGATTAGGAAAAAATCTCGATATCTTAAAAAAAAATCTGCAACACAAAACCAACCAACCCAAAAAAACCCACAAAACCCCCCAGTAAAACAACAACAACAAAACTAAGGAAAACCTAATAATTTTTTGTGATTTGAGGCTTTCATGAACCTGTATTCAAGCAGTGGGAGAACTCTGCTGTTTTTACAAGGAAATACTTGAACAGTTTGGGATCTGCAGAGAGAGATGTAGCTAATTTCATAGCCACTTATCTGCCCTGGTATGGTGCTAGATACTGAATAATTGTATTTCCCTTTCTTTTAGGCTATGAATATTGTCACTTCAGTGCTCCTCCTTTATGCAAAAGAGGAGGAAGCTTTCTGGCTGCTGGTGGCTCTGTGTGAGCGTATGCTACCTGACTACTACAACACAAGAGTTGTTGGTATGCTACGGGGGTATTTCTGAAATCACACTACAAAAATAACCAAATTATTTGGTGGCATTTGTACTGAAACAAATGTATGGGTAGATGTATCTGTGCATGCTTGCTCAGGAGAGTAAAGGCAATTTCCTAAAGAGGTACTGTTGTGGTTAATGGTTCGTCCCTTATTTAGGATCAGACGGCATTCTAAAGTGGGCTTAAGCAAAGTAGATTTTTGAGAAGAGATGGGAGGCTAAAATTTGAGTTTTAGATGACCCAGTTAGCTGATCGGGATAAGGTGTAAATAGGAGCTTTAGCAGTTTGCACTAGACGTCTTTGTCTGAAAGCTGTTGTTGTCAGGTGAGTTTCCTTGTGTATGTGGAAATGAGTGACTTCAATTTGTCATGGAAACTGTTTTTACTGTATCTCACAAATACTTGAGATACTCAGCCTTAGAAATGATTCTCCCTGTCCTGGTTAGAACACTGATGTTATGGCATAGGAATGTCTAACCTGGGCTTCTCTTGAAGTAAATCTAAACCCTCACAGTCACCCTGGCATCGTTCAACAGGTGATGCTGAGGTCTTATTCCAATTAGTAACAGTAATATCAAGCCACCATTTAATTTCTGCTCTGGTGCTAGACCAGATTAATCCTTTTTTATTTATTATGGAGTGTACAATTAAAACATAAAAAACCTTATT
This sequence comes from Origma solitaria, assembly GCA_013397895.1. Classification (NCBI taxonomy): domain Eukaryota; kingdom Metazoa; phylum Chordata; class Aves; order Passeriformes; family Acanthizidae; genus Origma; species Origma solitaria. Next base: position 151,434 of record VZRL01002945.1, on the reverse strand, counting down.
ACAGTTCAATTTGTGTGTACTGCTCAGGAGTGTAATGGAATCTGTTATTTATTTGAAAGTGAGAAAATGTACATAAGCACCATGCAAAATATTCCTAGGCTTTTTATTTGTATATATAGAATATATAGATATTTTTTCTCCCCTAAATGGCGATGTGTCAGTTGCTCCTGAATTTGTTCAACTTTATTTATCTTCAACAGGAGCATTGGTGGATCAGGGTGTCTTTGAAGAGTTGGCTCGTGACTACATTCCACAGCTTTATGACTGCATGCAGGACTTGGGTGTAATCTCCACCATCTCCCTGTCCTGGTTCCTCACCCTTTTCCTCAGTGTAATGCCATTTGAAAGCGCAGTGGTGGTTGTGGATTGTTTCTTCTGTGAAGGAATAAAGGTGATATTTCAATTAGCACTTGCTGTCCTCGAAGCTAATGTAGACAAGCTGCTTAACTGTAAAGATGATGGAGAAGCCATGACAGTCTTGGGAAGGTATTTATTACAGAAAATTAAGTATCTTTGTGTTATATTTCTTTTTGCTTGCTTTTCTGATTTGTGTTCTATGTTGAAATATTAAATTTAAACCAGTACTATATATGTAAATCTTTTACATGCTTGTAGTCTTCTTCCATCCACATAAGGTACTCCTTATATTATCTTGAAGTAATGCGAAGTGACCAACAAGATATAAATTCTTCTTTCAAGACATTCAAATAGACTACCCAAACCTGGTTATAGAAATTTAATTTGATTCATTGTTTTTGTGGATAACGTGAGTTTTGTTACTTCAGCCTGCTACCTTTTACATATTACTAAGAAAAAGGCTTGATGTCAAGGGAAATTGTTTTGGGAATAGATCAAGTAGAACTCAGAAGAATTAGGTAGGATCTGGAACAAATAGATTTCAGTGAAACAGGAGGATGATAGAGTGGCTTGAGTAATTTAATAGGAATTAATACTGCTTTGTGTAACCTCTTATTTCCTTGTGTTTGGTAGTGGTGTTTAGTTTTCAAGATGCTGCTGAAACTTTGGAATTTTTTCATAATACATTTCAGTAATATAACCTTACTCTTATTAGGGAATGGCCTGATCATTTTTACATGTAATAGTCAATATGTAACCCTTATGCTGTTAACCCTCAGAAGGGAGGGGTTACAAATTTATCTTTTGAGGGGTTTCTCATTTATTTTTTTTTCCCCACCAGATATTTGGACAGCGTAACTAATAAGGACAGCACTCTTCCTCCCATTCCTCATCTTCACTCCCTGCTCAGTGATGATGTAGAGCCGTATCCTGAGGTGGATATCTTCAGACTAATCAGGTCTTCCTATGAGGTAGGATAAGATTTCTTAACAGGAACTTGCCAACGCACACAACTTCTGCTTCACAGAGGAGTTTGGTGCTCTGTAGTTTGGCTTTGCTTGAAATGGAAAGAACATAAAAGAAATGCAGGCTCATCTCAGAAGGCTGAAATGGGGCAAGGAAGAGGAGTTAGACTTCCTTCTTCCTTAAACCAAAACTTTTAATTGGAGCTGTTCCATAGAGAAGTCTGAGGCCTCAGAGGAAAGCAACGCACAAACAAAAAATTATTTTCAAACACAAGGCTGAACTTGTAATTTGAAAAATGTTCATTCTTGTATAAGCTTTCTTGTCCTGTTCCAAACCGAAATAGTGGTGAAATCTGTATGGTTTTGGAAGAGCTTTCTATTATCAGTGGAACTTTGTTTCTTTTGCTGTTTTTTTCCTTAACAAGTGCTTATTATGACCTTGGGCCACTATATTCTCTACTATCACCAAAGCTAAAAAAAATTCAAGTGAAAGGAGCGGATAATAACTCATATCTATAAACCACAGGACAAAGCCTGCAAAACCAACTAAAATCTGCAGACTGGTTTCATTGTCCTTAAATTTTAAAAAAGCCATCAGTTAAAATACCTCTGATGGTTACACTGACATACCCATTTTTTATAAAAATTAAGGAAAAACTGTAAAGATTTGTTCTCCTTAATTTCCTTATTTCTCTTCCATTGACATGCAGAGTAAATGAGTAATTTTAGTTCAAGAAGTCAATAGCACAGCTTTTCCAAAGGCACTTCTTATATCCCTAAACCCCTGTTGCTTTAGCATATTGCATTTAATTAAGGAAGTAGGCAGTCCTTAGTGTATTCTGTGCTGAAGGGAAAAGTGTATCAGGGTAGATGGATGTTCCTTGTCGTTCACACAATGTCAGAATGGGGAGGAGGGCATTTATGTGAAATTCTGTTTCCCTGGCATTTTTCCTTTTCCTCACCATGAAGACTGCTTGCATTGACTTAACTGCTCTGAGATTAATAACCTGACCCTGTGCAGAGCCACTCTCTCTTTCTTGGGGCTTCTGCAGCACTGAACCTTGTAGCGACTTCCAGATAAATAACCCCAGTATAATTAGGCAAAACAAGTAGTGTGGGGAGTAAAGAGCTGTGAGGAAAAGCAGAAGCTGGTTGCAAAGAGAGAATTAGTTTGAAGAGAGTTGTTAATCGATTTGATTATTAAAAAAACCCCAACAGTTCTTTAATGAACTATTAAGATCCAAAAACTTTGAGGCATCTGTTACACCTGTTATGTTTCTTGATTAGTTATATGCAGTCAGGGCTGGGAATTCACTGTTGTTACAGCTACAAAGAATGAATATCAACTAAGTGAGTGTGGTTTTGGTATTTTTTTAGAATTTAAACTGTTAAAAGTACTTGCTGGGTAACTGCCATATAAACATTTATTGTTTTAAAAAAATAGGAAGACTTGCAGCTGAAAAAAATGTGGGTTTTTTTGGAGACCTTTGCCTTCCCTCAAGCACACACACACCACCCCCAATGAGAAGGGAAAACCTTGTCCCTTCCAGACTGTTCTGTGATATTTGTCATGGGAATGTGATGAGTCGGATAATGTGACAGCACTGGCACAAGCACAGTATTTGGATTGTTTTATGAAAATCTGCTTTCCATCATGCTCTGACGCTGTGCAGCTCCTAGGTAATCATGTTAGATGCATAGATGAGAAGTCTCCAGTGAAAGCTGCAGTGATGCAGAAGAATTTTTTTGGCAAATAAGCAATTAGCACCCCTCTCTGTGATGATATGGAGCTCCTACTTTCAAAGGAGAAACAGTCTTTAAATTAGAGACTATACATAACAAGTGCATTTTGCGCTGCCAGTACTTTCTTAATCCACTGAAAAACAGTTTTTAGTAAATCTCTTTTCATTTAATTTTGCATTTAATTCAGAAGCCATAGATCCTGATGGCATAATAATTATGTAGAAATTACTGAAATAATGGATAATCACTGCAGTTTTAAATGCCTGTGCATAGCTCACTAGCTGTCAGTGGAGTGTAGACTCATATTAAGATCTGTTACGTGCTTAATTCATTTGATTTGTGTGTTAGGTAATTTCGAAAAAAATAGGCCTTCAACCCTTCAGGTGAGTGTACAGTGTTATCTGGATCTTGGCAAATTTAGCTGAAGAGCTGACACTCAAAGGTCTGTCCTGTGGAAAGGTTTGATACAGTTTTGTCCTAGAAAAGGTGATACCCTTCCAACAACTCCTTGTACAATTTGAAACTTAGCATGGGCAAGGGACCATTCCCAGAAGGTAATCTCCTGCAACCTTCCTTTTTTGTCGGCTACATGAGTTTTAGTTTAATGGATGTGAACAGACCTTCTTATTTGGCCCCCACACCAGTGAATAAACTCTTACTGGAATAGGTGTGGTCTCAGAACCACAAAAGACCTTTCTTTTCAAGGTTTTGTGGCCTCTGTGATGCTTGATATTCATGAATGTTTGTCTACATTCCATTTTTGTCAAAAGACTTCTTTATTTGCAGAATGCTCACAAGTACGTGAAGCATTTTTTTACTTCCAAGGTACATGATAAAGGTGAACACCTTTATGGATAAATGCAGCTTTAGCATTAATTTCATCTTACAAGGATGTGCCAGCAAGTTATGACCTGCTTACATAGATGGACTTGCACTGGAAATATAAATCCATCTTGTATGAAAGTGTGTCCTGCCACCCCTCTATAGCTTTACATGTGGCATAGTGCCTGTCTGGCATTACTGTTCCTGCTGATCATCTCTGCATTCCTAAGTGTTACAAATGGGTTTTGGATGGCAAGAAACTTCTGCTTATAATACTACTACAAAAATGAATCTTAGGGATTAGGCATTTCTCTGCATTTGAAAACATGGAATATTATTCCTAATAGGTTTTCGCCCTAGTATACTTCAGTAGTATGTGCAGGAGCGCGCTGACACTGTTACATGCATTGTGAAAAAAACTTCGGAAAATAAGACTTGGGTATTTAATGGAATGTTTTCCCAGTGGAAATTGCATTCTTGCTACTTGGTTTCAGATCCTTGGAATGTAAGGACTGCTCTACTGTCTCAGCCATTAGAGATCCAGTTAGTTTAATATCCTCTTTCTGTTGTGCTTATGAGACATTCCAGGACAAGCTGAAATAAAACTCAGTAGGAGGAGTCATGAAATAATCTATTCATAGAGATTTGCCAAGCAAGACGTTTCTAACTCCTGAGATTACAGTTCAAAATGGGAGAGTTTGAAATTGAATAAAGACCTTTCAAATTAAAATAAGTTCTTAGGGAAAAATAAAATCTAGTGATATATTCCTAAAGTCTTTGTAACTTTGTAATGTGTTAGAAAAATGCCTTAACAGCAGTTCCATTTGTGGTCCATTACATAATTAAATTAATTTCTCAAATACATTAAAGGCAATCTAAATATTCTGAATAATAATACACAGACAATCACATACTACTTTCTGTCTTTCAAGAAATTTGGAAGTATCCGGGCAGATTTAATTGAACAGATGAGGTTCAAACAAAGACTGAAAGTCATCCAAACCCTCGAAGATACTACAAAGCGAAATGTGGTAAGTACTGAAATAATGTTCTTCGGAATTAATAAGTTCAGTCGGCTTCTGAAATTTAAATTAGCTTTTCAGTGAGATGTGAATTTCAAATCTGTAACTGTTAATGTTGTGTTTCAAAAGGTACGAACTATTGTGACAGAGACTTCTTTTACTATCGATGAACTGGAGGAACTATATGCGCTTTTCAAGGTAAAGCTAAGTGAAGATAAGATCATGTGCCTCCAGGAAGTGTAAATGTTCATTTTTGATGTGGGACTCTGTCTTCTCTAAGCACCAAGCCAAGGCTGTCAGTTATTATTGGGTATCTTGTTACAAACTTGAATTAGCTGCTGTATTATTGATATACACAAAAATAAAAACTCAAGCAGTTTTTAAAATATCAGAAAAGAATTAATTCACTAAATGATTTGTTCCTGGGAAAAAAGTATATACTAATGAAAATTATTAAATGAAAAAGTGAATAGATAGAGGCTTTTGATCAGTCATTAGAAACTAAATTTATGTTTCTGACCCAAGTTTTGGAATTTATCACAAGAATATGTTTATTCTTTTATCTCACACAGTTAATACTTTGGTATAACAATAGCTGATTTTTGCCATTGTTAATGCTTTAATATATCACATGGGAATTTAGTCTTACAAACTCATGTGTCTTTATAAGTTGGTTGTACAGCAGTGCCATTAGATCCACAAATTTAAAGGTGACCATTTAAATGCTTTTGCTTCACCTTCATGTGCAATGTCTTAAAACAAAATACTTTCTTCCTCGGTTTTGTTACAACAGAGTTTTTTTTAATATGATGAAGAATTTATTTGCTTTAAATTTCCCATCTGTAATGACAAGTCCAAATTGTCCAAATCCTGCAGTGCCTTCTTTCAGTCTTCCATGAAATCAGTGAGTCCAAGTCAGACAGTCCTCTGTGGTTGATCACTGCAGTGCTGGGATCTTTTTCTCTAATCTTCTGAATTGTTTTGAATTAGATTCTGCCAAAATCAGCTCCAGAACCTCGGTTGATTTCAGTAAGGCTGAAAGAATAGTACATTATTCAGTAGTTTTGAGAATCTACAGTGCAACAAAAAATATTTCAAATAAACAGCTATTTTCATATGATTAAAGATTAAATAAAGATTTCATGAGACTTCTGACTTGACTGCATGATGAGGGTGCAGAGGGTGACTAAGCACAACAAGCCTGTGAAGTCACAGCTCTGGCCAAAACAGGTGTTTCATGTTTCAGCTGCCTGGGAGGCAGAAAGAAGTTCTGCTTTTTTTAATAGAGGGATGCCTTTTTATGCTGCTTAGAGGAGAAACCTCTTCCAGAAGTGGAAGGACTGGGTAAAAAGAAATATATCTGTTATCTTGCATTGTTTTAAGAATGCATGTGAAAGAGTTGTCTGGAATGTTTTTTTGTCATGGAGAGCTGTGAATTGTTTCTAGAGGTGCCAATAATCTCGTGCTGTTTACCTTCTGCTCAGGCAGAGCACCTGACCAGCTGCTACTGGGGAGGAAACAGCAATGCCACGGAGCGGCACGACCCCAGCCTGCCTTACCTGGAGCAGTACCGTATCGACTTCGAGCAGTTCAAGGGCATGTTCGCCCTCCTCTTCCCCTGGGCCTGTGGAACTCACTCCGATATATTGGCTGCCCGCTTGTTCAGGCTTCTGGACGAAAATGGAGACCTGCTCATCAACTTCCGTGAATTCGTCTCTGGGCTAAGTAAGGAGGATCCACAGCACCTTCAAACTAATGTGACAGATCAGTTTGTTTCTTTTCGCTCATTTTGTGGTGCCTGTGACAGTGGTTCCCCCTGGGGTTTAGGCTGGTCTGAGTAGGTGCATCTACATTAGCCAATGGTGTATCACACTGGGAAAAGGGCACTACATGAACTACACATCCATTAGGATCGGGGGATTTCCCTGACTGCTGACTCTCAACACAAAAAATAACTGCAACACGCGTGCTTAACTGTGTTTTACTCCAGTCTTAGTTACAGTGTGAGGTATTACCTCTGTTACTTCTGAAATCAGTAACCAAGACTGCAGAAAGCAGGTTGGAAGCCCCTGAAAAGGAGAAAATGGAGGTGCAGGTCAGACAGGGAGGCTGAATATTTTTAGTCTTGAAGAAGCAAGACTTCAGGACATTGAAGTCAGCATCGCGATCCCCAGGATTAACATGAAGAAGCAAAGATGAGGCAGGAGCTGGCCACTCCTTTTTTGAATGTGGCAGGAATTGTAAGTGTTCACTGTAAGTGACCAACATCTCACTATCTACCATGTATTATTTCATGATCATATTATTGATTATAATACAATATCATGTATTATAATCATGATCATATCGTCGTAGTTCATGATCATATTATTTCATACATCATGGAATTTCCTCCAGCTCTACATTCTGATCCATTTTGAGAGTGAAAAGGTTTCTCAGTCTGGCTTTCAGCAGCTCTTTGTAATGATATGTTTAAGCATTAGGGTTCCAAATGCAGCCTTGTATTAAAACCTCTGTGCAGCAGTGGTAGTACCTGTTCTCTTGTAAGTGCAAATAGCTGTGACAGTAAAACTTGCTGCACACTTCCCCTTCACACCACCCAAAAAATCCCAGTGCTTCCCATGAGGCAGTGATTTGTATTTGAGGTACTGATTGCCAGGTAACACTCAATGGCTTTTGAGGACCCAGGGATTAACTACTCTTGCTGTTTACAGGATGCTGCTAGTTACAATCAACTGTTTACTGATTGAGACAGCATGTTTTGGAACCAATAATGAGTAATAAGAGCAAGGGCCAGTGCTGAGCACTGTGAGCAGAAATGAATGTTAAATGCACAAATATGGCTATAAGCCAATGTGACCGAACTAAAATCTTTAATGGGCAAAGCAATCAAAAATACTCATTCTGCAAACTCACATTTTTCAGAAACTAGGCTAAATATGGTGTGATTTGAAAACCTTTTTTTCCCTAAAAAATAAGTCAGCCCTGCTGACTCCTTGTTTTGTTTAAGAAGCACATGAATGGTAGGAAGGACAACACAGTCAACAAAAGAACAATGGATTTGTTTGAGTATATTTCACCATGCCCCAGGACTTTTAATAATTCCATTTCCTTTTCATTGTCCCCACAACAAATAGCTCAAGAACCTCCTAGTTCAGGTGCCTCTAGGGCCTCAGCTGAGCAAAGCTGGAACAGCCTGGTGTATTCTTTATGTTTACTCTGTGCCCTGTTACAATAATATAGTCCAAACAAAGGAGTGATCTTGATTAATTTTCCCAGTGAGTTGTGCTGCCCAGAAAAGGTTGTCAGCCTTGGTTAGGAGCTGTTTGGGTTATTCACTCATGACAAAGCTTCACTGCACCTCTGTGGTACACTGGATTATGGTATGACAGTTGTTGACTGCACATCCTCGTAAGCTCCAGAGATTTCTATGTAGATTCAAAGTGGCCTCCTGCCTCCCATCATGTTTGTGCAATACTCCCTTCTCAGAGCATGCAGCTCTCCCACTCCCCCAGGGGCTGCTGCTGACTGCAGCACTCATCACAGCCTCCTGCTGAAGTCAGCACCAGGAAAACTGTGTTTTGCAAGGAGTACCTGAGTGTATATTCTTGTTTGTAAATGGGTTTTTTTCAACCACAGAATGCAGGAGGATATTCAAAAAAGCAGAATGTTAACCTCATCGCTTCTCCAAGCCTTTCAGGGAAGGATCACCTCCCTTGACCTGCTGGCAGTGCTCTTCCTAATGTTGAGCAGAAAGGAAAAAGGCCTAGCATTAGGAAACACACAGAGACTGATCTCAAACAGCAACTATTGAGCTCTTTCAGTTCTCTTCACATCCGTGCAGAGAGAGGAAAAAGCCTACACATGCCACCCCGTGCCCTGAATCCTATTTTGGTGACTGCTTCCCTGCAGTTCCCTTAGGTGGAGGATGCAGAAGTGATGCCCATTCCATGCTGTGGTTATTTCATCTTGCCTTCACCAGAAGAGAAAGCATTATCTGCATGGTGTGATACACCAGATAGGAACATAATAAGGTTTTGTGCTTAAAAACGACCATGTTGAAAGTAAAATGGCTAATGTAGATGTACTCAGTTCTTTGGCCTAACATCTGTATTTATTGGAGTGTTAAGCATTACAAGAGACTGTGATTGTTAGAACTTACCACACCACACTTAGTAGCTTACATAGCAGAGGTAAGTTGACATAGTCATCTGTAAAGTAGAATAAATCTCTGCACAACCTAATTATTGAAGGTTAATTCATTTGTTTATGAATGGCATGTCACAACAAATGAGATTTATGAAAAGGTCTGATTGTCGGTTTTTTCATTACTTTAACTACTATCCATTAATTAATTGGAAGAAGGGGCTTCAATAGACCTCTTGAGTTTCATACAGCTAATTGTAGTGTAGTCCAGAAATGAATAGGGTGTGATGTGGAAAAATCACTAGAAAGTATTGCCTGAGCATCAGTGGCTAAGCTGTGATAAATGCTGTTTACTTGAATTTCTCTTTTTTGGGTAAATGTCTTACTGCTCTGAGACATGTGATGTTGTTACTGGATCCTCAGATCAGAAAGTTGGAAGTCCACACAAAAAGGCCTTGTTAAGTTCCAGCTGGAGGCCTTTCTGAGTGATAATGCCATAACCATGGGTTGAGTGTTATGAAATAGGCATTTAATGAAGGACCCAAGATTGAAGTATGAAATTCAGGGTGGATTTGTCTGTGCTCTCTTGCTATTTGTACTGCAGACCGTATGATCCTAGAAGTCAAATGACTGCCTTATGATCTCGAGCTGTAAAGGGGTACAGAACTTCCCAGAGTGAATGAAGCAGCTTCCAAACCAAAATATTGCATCAATAATAAATAATATGGCATGGAATGCTAGGTAGTAATGTACTGCATGTAATGCTGTTTAGGTGCAGCATGCCATGGAGATCTTACAGAGAAGCTGAAGCTACTGTATAAAATGCATGTTTTGCCTGGTAAGTAAATGATGTTAAAATAGCTCTTGTTTTGCTGAGAACAGGAATGTGGAGCAGAGTTGTTTATGACTGGCTTTCCCAATTAAAAATTAATTTGTGGGAATTAGTGTAGCTGTTTATGCAGTGGTAACATAAGGGAGCTTCTACTATAACCAGACAGAGATTTGGAAATTCTGAAAGCACCCTCACAGCCCTCAATTGCTCCCTCCACAAACATATAAATGTGTCTTGTCTGTTAAGCTGGGGTTGGTGATATCCCTCAGGCATAAATTCAGTGTTCTTCAACATTTGTTACCATAATGCACTCTATTCAGGAGTTTGAAAATTAAGCTAGTTTGAAATGTTCCTGCATGTCCTGGCTCCTCGCTTCTGTCCCCAGGCTTTCTTCTTGGTTTCCCCTCTGGGCTGACACAACTGTTTGCAGAGGAAAGCTCCAGATCATTTCATAGATGTGTTTTCCAGGGAGCTGTGCAAACCTGGGCTCATCTGAGATAGGTAGTTAAGGGTGGAGAGGGAATGAAAACACCTCAAAATAGTTTTGAAATACTGTACTGGAACTGTGTCCCCTCTGGCTTGTCACACACATGCCATGAAGAACCTACTGCTGTCCTCACTGAACCTGTAATTTAAGAGCATTTTAACTGCTTGGGTAGTTTAATTCTTATGCATATTTACATGCTCTGGTAAACATATCTGAAAGCTTTGAGAGGACATTCACCTTCATGTGCTTTGCACATGCATCCCTAATTGCTTTTTGCTTGGAGGTAGGCCTGAGTGATTCACTAATTTAACTGGGAGAAAATACTTAAAATACTTCAAAAAAATACTTCAAATTTAAAAAAAAAAAAAGTATTACAGAAAATAGCTGTTTTTAAGAATGCAGCTTCTCGTATTTGGGACTGGTGAGCTCATACCAAATGATGACAGACTGTTCCCAGCTAGGAAAGAGTTCATACCCTGCTTAGGACACACTGAGCTTCACAGAAGAAAGTAGTGGAACTAGACATGGGAAGGTGGGTAAGCCAGCATCTGAAAGCAAGCAGCTCCTTGTGAGACAGTGTTGGATATTGGGAAGGACACAATTCAGCTCTAGTTGTTCATCTCCTGTGAGTTAAAAAGAGATGGATTCCTAGCCCATCACACCCTCATACTTCTAGAAATCGACATTCTAAATGTATCAGTGGAAAACGTCTTTCAGTTTTACTTAAAGGGTGGACTTTTTAATGAAAAGACTTTTACTGTGTTGCTTAGATCCATCCCCTGAGCAAGAAGAGCCAGACTCAGCTTTTGAAGCTACTCAGTACTTTTTTGAGGACATCACACCAGACTGCACACATGGTAGGCATCTTTTGTCTCGGGCATGACAAGATGAGGTGATGCATTTCAATCAACAAGTCTTTCTAGGAAGCTGCTTTTTAATTGGATCAAACTTTGTAAGCAAAGTATTCTCTGTAAGAAGAAGTATGAAGCATTTGTATGTGTGTTGATACCTTTAGAGGTGCAGGCATGTGTCCACTAAGAGCTCCCCTGAATTGTGCATTGCAGAAATACTCGCAGAATAATGCCATCAGTGTGTTGTGGTAGAAGTAATTTTGTGGAGAGTAAGAATAAATAGATTGGCTTTCAAGACGTATTTGGATCAGAACCTAAAACAATCTGAAAAACTGAGAGCAAAAGATACATCAAAATGTAGTTCAATGGTTTGAAATCTTTATGTGCCCTAACGAGAGCCAGCATCTCATTGCTGCTCCTTAAATACGTTTCTCTTTCTTGAGATATATGATGTGAAGTTTCTCTCTGATTCAAGAAGAATATAACCAATCCTTGAGGTTATAAGTGGGAGGAAAGCTGTTTGAAAATACAGATAAGAATTAATAGACTAGAAATGGCAATTTTAAGTCCTGAGAAGATGTCCTTCAAACGTCCTTCAAAAGAAGACGCACCAGTGTAATCACCAAACCTATACTATGCAAGAAGTTATTTTGTGTTAGCACAGGTTAATCATTGTACTACACAAACAAAACCTGAGATGGTCCCAGCCTCCATAGTGATATTATGAATTAAATGGAATTTGTCGGCAGGTTTAAGAATAAGCAAAATAAGCAAAAATCATCGTTCATTCCTATAATTTTTCCTCTGCATTTTTTGCAGTTGTAAACATTTTGTTGTATTGCACTGTACACATGAAAACAATGTCTGTATCTAAACCCACACTGATCTCTCTCTCCCCCTGCCCCTCCACTTCCTAGTTGTTGGCCTAGACAGCAGGAACAAACATGGAGTAGATGATGGGTTTGTTACAGTGAGTCTGAAAACAGACAAAGGTATGCTTGTTGTCTCCGTGTGACTTACATCTTTCATTTTGTGTAAAGATGCTCCTTTTGAAAATGGGAAAAAAAGGTGTTCATTTAAGGTTTCTTCATGGATTTTTTCCTCCACCTCTGGGTAATTTGTTGGCAATAGGTAAGAAGAGTTCACAAGAGAATCGAAATTACTTGAGAATGTGGAGCCAAGAGAATAAATCCAAAGCAAAAAACACAAAGGACTTGCCCAAGCTGAATCAGGTACTTCTGCTGATTTATTTTTCATTAACTTTAAACTTTCTTCACATATGTATAAATGTTCAGTGCATTAACACTGAGCAAAGGTTTTATTTTGAGCAGATGCTTCTTTACCAGAGCAGCAGTCAGCTGAGCTCATCATTTACAAAATACTGTAACTGGCATTCAGCTCCAAAAACATCCTAAAAATGAGATACACACATACAGGAATGAAAACATATTATTTTGATCTCTAGGCAAAGGTGATACGACATTGGATATCAACAGCTAGCTCTTAATGTCTAATAAACATAACCTGAAAGAAGTATTTTATGTTTTGTAATTTGTACTGCAAGTCTCATTCACCTTCAATCCACAGCTGCTAAGGAGGAGAAGACCCATTGGGATAGCTGTTTCCTCCAGAGCACATAGGGAAGGTTTATTCCCTGTAGATCTGTGATTCTTACTTCAGGTAGCCCTGAGCAAATCTCCTTCCTATTTAATTCATCAGTTTCGAATTTCAAAAGACTTGTATGCAACTAAGTTACCCCTGTCAGCTAAAGAGTGCTTCAGGTCTTACTTCATTTTTCGTTACTTCTCATTAGTTTTAGCAAACCCTCAGTTACACTTAGCATCATTCCTACAAGAAAATCCATGAAAATGAATGCAAAGTGTCTCACTGCTCACCCTCTGTTGCCCTCCTGTGGCTGCAGAAAATTATATTTGTGATATATTGGACAAAACATCCAACAATTTATTCTACATAACTTTGACACAGGTGAATTTATTCTAAATACCCAGGCACAGCACACCTTAATGCCTAGTCACAGAAAATGCTTCCTAGGCTGCACCTGGGTTATTTCCAATTTCCCTGTGCTCACGTAAACTCTCGTGCCATGCCTCAATCCCAGACTTTAAAAACTGATTTGATGGATGTCAGCATGATTTTTTCCCACTCTTGTTAATGTTCCTTCCCCCTGCATCCAGGGGCAGTTCATTGAGCTGTGCAAGACGATGTACAACATGTTCAGCGAAGACCCCAACGAGCAGGACCTGTACCACGCCACGGCTGCCGTGACGAGCCTGCTGCTGGAGATCGGCGAGGTTGGGAAGCTCTTCAGCACACAGCCCCCCAGCGACACCGACGGCAGCAACAACTGCAGCAAAGCCATGCAGAGCGAGCTGTTCCAGAAGAAGGAGCACCAGCAGTACCCCCTGGAGCAGCACAAGGCGTTCCGGGGCAGCCTCGTGGCCAGCGAGGAGGAGGCCGCTTGCACTGACAGCGCCCTGGGCATGCAGATGGAAGACATTAAGCTGGAAGACTCTTCTCCCAGGGACAACGGAGCCTGTTCCTCCATGCTCATTTCCGACGATGACACAAAGGATGACAGTTCCATGTCCTCCTACTCGGTGCTGAGCGCGGGCTCACACGAGGAGGAGAAGCTGCACTGCGAGGACATCGGGGAAGACACGGTGCTGGTGCGGAGCAACCACGCCCCTACCCTCCGCAGGAGCACGAGCATTGACAGGGACTGGGCCATCACCTTCGAACAGTTTTTAGCCTCCCTTTTGACTGAGCCAGCGCTGGTCAGGTACTTTGACAAGCCTGTGTCCATGATGGCTAGGATTACTAATGCTAAAAACATCAGGATGAGGGGTAAACCCATAACCTCGGCCAGTGACTATGAAATCTCTACTATGTCGGGATAAAAGGCAGTCGGGTTTTTTATTTTATTTTTTCTTTTTATTCTCTATTTATTAGTACCTGGCAGAGGCCCTGGTATTTTCAAAACATGGTTGTTTTCACTAATGTGAAAATGTTGGGGTGCAAACTTAACTATCTTCAAGTATAATCACTCTTTCTGTGGGAAATGTTACACAAATGCAAATTTTATTCAAAATACAGAAAAAAAATAACGTTTGTCAGTGAAGTGTGTGTATTATTAATATTGCTGTCAGTATATAATGGTAAAGATTAGTTCTTAATTTCTAAATGTAAACTTAATGCCAATATTTATGTGCATTTCTAAAATAGACACATATAGAGATCTGATTCTTGGGAAAAAAATTTAACAAAATGGGAAGAACCTAAAATTTAAAGGGACACTGTCAACCTGAAAAGGACCTCAGGTGATAATAAGTTCCAGGCAACATCCTTGAAGCATAATTTTATTTCATATAATTATTTTCCAAAGAGGCTTTGACCGTATGCTTTTATTTTATCTTTTTGAATATATGAAAGACCACTCCAGTGACACCTGCCTGGCTCCTAACTTCCTCTGCCTGAGGATGCTCAAGTAAAAGAAGTGCATCCCAACCCTAGCTGGCACATCAGGCAAATGTGGATAAATGTCACGGTTTCTGCCCCTTTGCCTTTCCCTGGGTTCAGCAGAGAGAATCTTTTCCCAGCTGCAGCCACCAAAGAAAGATCTCCAGCATGACCCTGCCCAGGGCTGTATTCCTAACCAGTGCACTTGGAAGCTTTGCTGGTGTGCTCCAAAGACAGTGTATGCAGGTCCCAGAACAGATTGGTAGAGTGTCTTTTCAAAATTTGAAGTCTGTTTTTAAAAGTTAAAAAAAAAAGTATATATATCTACTTCTAAGGCTGGATCTACAGCAAGTATAGCTTAGTTCTTAAAACTAACCTTTACCACCAACCTATTATATCCTTGTTAGATTAAGAAAATAAAAGCCTGTATTGCATAAGTCTTTATTTACTACAGTGTAAAGCAGCAGTAATGAAAAAAAATCTGCAAGATAATGTAACTGAATGTTTAAATCTTACTGAGAACACTGTCACTTTATATGAAATGAATAGTATCCTGTATCAACTTATTGAATATGTTAAAATGAAAACTGGAGCACCTGCACTTTGAATCCTTGCTTTTTTTATACAGATATTCAGGATTTTTTTTTTAATTTTGTTAGGTCTTTTTTAATTCGTATTTGTTTGTTTCAGAATCATGCCTACAATGCCCAATCTTTATTTGCTGTTTTGAGAATATTTTCTGTAGAATACTGTTGATTTTTTTATACTCCTGTATAATTCTGCATCCACGTAACTTGCAGATTTTTTTAGCACAAGCTATGTTTAATTCTTTTGTTTTAAAAGAATGCTTTTAAACTGTCAGATGAAGTGGTTTTTAACCACAAATAGGTAATGTGAACAAATAAAGTACACTCTGCACAGATTTGATTTTTAACTATTAAAGTCATGCTAGAGGGAAAACGAGGTGGTTGTGCTTTATTACAGACTAATGCAAGTATGTCTACATGTAATGCTGTGAAAAGGCTCTCTTGTCTTTCTGCTGTGACTGTGAATTGGTTTACATATGTGTCAAACAATGATATTAATTTGAAGCCATAATCACCATTTGAAGACTATGACTTTGTTTTAATTTAAGATGCCAAGGCCAGTGCAGGGCGCTTTATTGTAATGTCTGGCAGCTGAATAAGCTGTCGTGGAAGTCTTCAGCACTAAGAATTAACATCTTTAAGTGGGCGACTGACCTTTTTAAGTTTGCAGAGCCCTAAAATATTTCTCTTTTAGGTGTCTGTTATGGTAAAGTGAATTTAAGCCTATCAGCAAGCTTACACACACCCCTAGAGACACACAGAGCACAGCTCCAAAACATTTATCTTTGAAGGGCTTGTCAGCTTTGCCCCCATCCCCAGGGCAGGGGATGCAACGGTTCGCAAGAATTATTTTGCTGTTACTGCTCCTGTAACAAAAAGAGGCATCCACAAGTGGATCTCTGGTGTAACAAGAGCCAGTTTACATAGGGCAACTTTTTGATTTGCTCCAGTGGCCTTCCTTACCTTCCTGACCTTCCTGATCACGTCAGAAAAGCTCCTGAGTGTGAGCCAGGTGTTCTTTAAGAACGGCTTTGCTATAGGTAGCAGCCAGGTCAGCTGATCTTCTCCAGGTTTGTTTGGGTGAGGCTGCTCACCTGATCCGGACCACCTGGCAGTTGCCCATTTGATGACAAGATCTGCTGTGCCCTCTCCTTCGGTAGATGGGTGAGAGCTGGTGAGCAGAAAGCTGCAAAAGAGTTCAACTGACCAGTGTACAATGGTGGGAAACTTCTGGGAAAATGTGAGTATTTTTGAAGTCTTATTGTATGTGCAGGTGTGCTACACAGGAAGTGAGCATGGCTTTAGAAGTACCTATGTTTTGTGCTTTTTGTGCTTGGAGGTACAGTCTCTTTATTCTGTGAATTGTAGAGTTCAGTTGGAACTGCTATTTTATAGAGCTTTTTTATAGGTTATTTTATATAGAACTTTCACTACTAGGGAAAAAAAAAAAAGGAAGAAATTCAAGTAGACTATTTCTTTGTGGCTTTTCTTCCAGTCTGTCTTTCAGCTTGGTCAGATGCTGATAACACCTGGAATTTTGTGGCACTTACCTCCTTCATTGTAGCATCTTACAGCTCCTGAGTTCTAGGTGTTAGAAATGAGAGCTGAGTTTGAGTCTTGCAAATGTTTGTGTTACACGAGTTGTGTTACACGGATGAGAAGCTCAGTATGTGACTTACAAAACCTACTGAAAAATAGCCATCAAAACTATTGTAAACTTGGGAAGACAAACAGCATCACTACAAACGTCTCCCCTTTCATCCTTCTTTCCCCTCTTCATGTACTGAGCATGATGCCATATGGTCTGGAACGTCCCTTTGGTCACTGGGGTCACCTGTCCAGGCTGTGTCTCCTCCCACCCTCTCAGGCACCCCCAGCCTCCTCACCAGCGTGGCAGCACAACAGCAGAAAATGGGGATTTCTCTGGGAAGGAAATTAACTCTACCCCAGCCAAAGCCAGCACAATTTAAAATGCTGATTTATTTGACAGCAAAACCAGAAATTTGCCTGACAGCAAGTAATAGCAAAACAAAAATGTGGCAGTGACCATTGCACTGGAAAATGGCTACTAGAAAATTGCAAGGTGCTGACAGCAGCAGCATCGCTGTGTGAGTGGCTTAGAGCTGGGAATACAAGCTGTGAAATGCAGTTTAGTCAGTCTTAACTGCAGTGCAAGATGTTCCTCATAAATATCTCCAAGTATGTCACTTCAGAAGTCAGTTAAGCTCTGGTTCTTCCCTTTCCTGTGGTACTCAGTATCTCAGTTTAAATTTCCTGAATAGCTGCTTGCTCATCCCATTTTCCAAAATAACACATTTGCATAACTGACCGACATTTGGAGTTTGGAGGACTGGGATGTTGCCATAATGCAGGGCCTGTTCTGTGCTTCTCTAGAAATAAAACACTGCTACAGGTGAGATCTTGTAGTTCTCATGGAATGGCACTTCGGTACATTAATAGAAGTGTTTGTTCTCCACAATTCAGGAGGAGAAACAAAGGCTGCCTGAGAGACACAAATACACTGAAAAAAACATGATGATTATTTAACATACCTTGTATGAAGGCATGCCAGAGATACAGAGTTTGAAAAAAAACCCAACAAGCCATCAACACATGAGCTTTTCTCTTTCCTTCTCCAGAGTTGTTCTCCAGCTTTCAAATTTTGTTCCTGGAATTTTGCTCTCATGAACAAAAATGTTCATGTTTTGAGTTGCCTCTGAGAGTTAACTTCCCGGTCCATCAAACAAAATAATTGTTGTGGAGTTTTGGGGGGGTTTGGTTCAGTTTGGTTGGCATTTTTTTGTGTTGAGGATTTTTGTTTTGATTTTTGCTTTGGGGGTTTGGGGTGGTTTTGTTTGTTTTGTGCGTGTTTTGTTTTTAAAGCCTTAGACGGAGCTTCTTTTGAAGTGAGGATTTTAAAAGCAACTGAAGTGAAGCAGTAATAAACCTCTGCCCCTTGCAGCAGAGTATGGCAGCCCATCTGCATAACAGGCTGAAGAACCACGAACCTCTAAACAAGCTGGAGGCAAGTGGAGAAGATGGGTGAACAAAAAGTTAGGATAAGGCTTTCACTCATATCCCAGTGCAGGTGCATGAGCTGAAAATTGTTACATTTTCTAGCAGGCCAAAACCACAAATGTTGACAATATTTTGGAATAACCCGTTCTTTATTCGCTACCATTGTAAACATCTCTATTACACAGACATCACAGTTTACATTATTGCTTTTATGTTGTGGTAAACAGGAATTCCTATTAGTATGCAGCTATCTAAGCACAATGTGATAAGAAGGAAGTGCCCACAAGCTGTCTTGGGCTGGGTTGTTTTCAATTCCCTCGAGAAAGACAGTACCTAGACTGGCACAAGAAACATCAGTCCAAAGATGGGTCACAGTGGTACTACAGCAACACAAACAAGAATGACAGAAGGAAACCACAGGTCACATCTTCACCACACATCACTAGCAGTATTGTCAAGAATACTGACTGCTCAACTCCCACCTAACTGAACACAAACTTTTTCATCATAATTTCTAAAACAAGGCTAAGTAATTTTTTTGGTGAAATTTTATTTAAACTAGGATGGAAAATCTGGAAAACCAATGGGGCTGTGTGTGTGTGTTTAATTCTTGTTTGCATTTTTGTTTTGTTTTGTTTTTCAAAGACTGAAAATCCAAAACTGTTTCTCTGAAGTGTTTAAATTGGTCCCTTTTCCTATTGCCCTTTAGGACAAAATGCCCTATTCTTTACATGGCTGTATCAGATGACAGAAGCACAACCAGTTTAAAAACATTGTGTTTCTTCCTAAGCAGCACTGACTTCCAATGGCTTTCCAATCTAGTTACTTCTGAAATAACGTGTTTGCTTAGTGAAAGACTAGATTTTACCTTGCTTGTGGTAAACTCCTACTTATCTTCAGGTTAATTTGTTCATAGAGTGGCACCATGTTTCAAGTATACACTAAACAACAATAGTGGAGGTAGTTTGTTAAACAGTTGCTACAGGAACAACAACAACAAATTTAAAGAACCACCTTGTTGTCTCCAGTTTTAATTTTTTTTTCTTAAAACACTATTGCATACGAGCTTTCACATAGTGAATGTTTTAAAGAGGCAGCAAGTTAAAAAACTAACAGCACTTGGAAGTTCTAGTAAAATAATATGTACTTTAAACATGATGGTTAATAACAATTTAGTGAGTTTTTAAGATTCTTACAATAACCTGTGAGCAATAAATTCTGATGTTAAAGATTATATCAACTTGCAGAAAAGTGGCCTACCTCCATTTCCAAACTTCCATAACCTTAGGATTGTCACCCTACAACAGAGTTAGCATGAAATACCTGACTAGTAAAGCCTCGTTCTTGCCTTCTCTAAACACAATTGTACCTTTTTCCATACATTTTCTATCTACCACCATAATACAATTAGCCTACCAGTGGTGCAAACAGAGACACCCAGTACTAGTCTACATACAGTGAGTGACTCCTAGACAGAATTCCTGGGCTAGTTGATCATACAAGACCACATGCAAATTCTAACTGTTTACTGGGAAGGTGCACTGGAGCCTAACAAAAACAATCACTTTAATTACTACATGCAAACTAATGTATTCCCGTATGTCTCACTCATCTGATGATGGTTGGGTTTACTTTTTTTCCCCTTGTACACTGCCACAGTTTACTTCCAGATCACCCATTGATTTAAGAAGGAAAAAACTACCAAAGATGCATTTTGCTATATGCTCGAACTACATTTGACACTAAAACACCTCAGGTGTGTGATAGGAATCCTGAAATTCTATAGTTGGGCTTTAGAAGCCTCAGCAACAGTTAAATGCCAGTCTCCCACTGAACAAGGAGCCCAGTGAAAGTTTCCACATGAAAGACAAGGGTGTAGATTACTTTTGCAACTGTTGCACAAAAAAAAAAAGAAAAAAAAAAGTAAGAAAAAAGCTTGCAGACATAGCTCAGAGGAGTGCTTAGAGATGGCTCAAGCAATTTGGTGAAAACAAAGGATAGCATCTCCTTTCCTGTTGCTGCCAAACACAACTGTGGCCACTTCTGAAATTCAAAAGGTTATTAATGAAGATAAACTTGACAGAAGCTGGGGCTAGAAAGTAACCACTTGGCCATTGAGAAGGAGTCCATTTTCCAGTTCCTTCCTTACATTTTTGGCATGTGTAGTGTCTGCAAGGCTCAGAAAAACAGCTCCTCTGCCATTCTGAATCCCAGAATGGTCTCCACAGGATCTCAGCTCTTCAGTAGTGAGAATTCCAGGATCCAAGTACCGGGGAGTAGCAAAAGAACAGGGCTTCCCATGGTCAGTTTGCATCTAATCTGGTCAGTTCAGCTATTCAGTTAGGCCAGGGCATTACCATAAATACTCTCCCTATAAACACCTTCACTGTGCTTTCTCTTTTGCTTTTTTTTCTAAAATATTTGTAGAACAGCATCAACCAAACCCTGGTGAGACTGAACCCTTCCCCACCCTGCACCCGCTCAACTTGTCAGACTCTTCTCTGTACCTAAGGTATCATAGAGAGAAAAGAGAACTGTGCTAGCTCCTCCACATGTGCTGCGTACCCTGACTCGGAGCTGCCCCACAAGCATTGAAGGGATCAGAGCATGGAGGTGGGTGCAGTGCAACAAGTCACTGCTTACACAATAATACAGACTCATAGAATGGCTGGGGAGGGAAGGCACCTCTGGGGATCGCTAAATCCAATCCCCTGCCCAAAGCAGGATCCCTCAAAGGAGGCGGCTTAGGGCCAAGTCCAGGTGGCTTTTGATGATCTCCAAGAAATGCAGTATTACATAGTATATTTCATACTTATGTAGTGTAATAACAATTCATTACAAAAAGGGGGTTGCCTTTTTTTTTATCTTCTCATGATTTTATTCATTGTGTTCAATGCTTATATTCTTTAGGAATCTCTTCTGGACTAGTCATTGACTAGAAATTTAATTCACCTGAGATGATTAAAAAAAATATATCAAAGCTTGTATTAGCATACAAATTTTGTGCCGCTGTGAGCTATTTAGGTATATGGTGAAAGAATCTCAAATAACTTTCTAAGGCTGTGATCTAGTTAGAAGGATCAAAATAAAAACTGATTGAAAAAAGCAGAAGGCACTTATTTAATAGAAGATCTTACAAAACAAAGTGGTGGTCATACCAAATCCATTTAAAGTTGCTCTAAGCAATAATTAGTCACAATACAGACATGAAGTTCTATCTACTAGATTGTCTGAGGATGGCAAGATTAAGAACACATAAAAGTTGCATGCCTTCCATAGAAAATACATATTTTTTAGACTTGTACTCAGAATTTAGTTTTACAAAATAAGAATTGCAGCTGCAATAAAGGTTTTTCTTTAAACTTTATAAAAGGGCTAAACTAGATCTGTTGTACCTCCCACTAAGAATACCCCCTTAGCTGCTAAAAGAAAGGGCTGACAACAGATACTGAGTCAAGCATCCTCAGCATCTGATGTCAGATTAGAAAGAATCGGAAGTTTTTACAGTAGAAATAATTTTATAAGGAGTAGCTTTAGGCTGAGGATCTTATCCTCATGTTGATGACATGGGGTTCTTTTTGTTTGCTTGCAAATTAAACTTCTTCCAAGTACAGGAATTGGCTGGTACAAATCCATAGATAAACTTCCTTATCCAGAAGTAATTTCTAGTTAGTACACCAATATGCTTATGGATGCTTATGGATTAAGCCTCTTCTCCAAAATTATAAGCAATTAATACATCCCCTTTGAGGACCTCTTAATTACAAAGAAATTTAACATTGCTGAGTGAACAATCAATAACAAACAATCTTGTAAAGGAACAAGAACACAAAGTGTAAAATCACAATAATTTCAACTAAAAGCTGAACTTTAATTCTTATGTTAAAAAGTTGGAATTTAAGTTCAAATTTGAAAAGCTGAACTTAAACTGTCATTTAAAAGACCATTAACAGTCAAACCTACTCATAGAAAACATGATGCAACATAAACACCTGCTTCATGTTCCTACACCAAGAAGTGTAAAAGAAAATATGAAAGTAAGCAATCCAGAGGCTCTTGAGATTTGTGGATTGTTTTTTGTGTTGGATTGTTGGTTGGGTTTTGTTTCACTTTCTTTTCAAAAAGCTGCCCTTTGGAGAATAGCATAAAAATACCTGTAAACGGAGGTTGATTGTCCAAGCTTTCTTAACTGAATTTTGCTAATTTTCTTTTTTAATGTAAAAAAAAAAATGTTCCATTGTTAGACAATTTTTGGTGAAACACACAAAACTTCCATCCAAATGCATCATTCAATTTTTGATGCAGAACCTCAAATACTGCAGAGGAATTAAGGTTTCCTTGTATCTTGTAAGGTCAGTACCACATTGTAATCCAGTAGAAGTCCCTTAATTTTTTCATGGAATTTCTCTCTGTACTGGTTGAAGTGCATAATGCTTTCTGGTTCCTCTTCAAACCAGAACTTGTCAAACTCATAAACTAGATAACCTGTGAAGAAAATACAATACAGATCTGCAAAAATGACCCCCACAATTTCCTGCCTTGATCTAGCCAGTCCTAGAGTGATCCTTTAGATCCCTTCAACCCCTTAAGAAAAGGACTGTCCCATCCTGATCTACAGCAAGCTTTTGGATGCTGTAATGGAATAAAAAAATAAATCTGCAAATATTGAGAATATTGAGTTTTCATACTGGAGTCTCTAAAATATAGAAAGCCACAGAAATAATCCTTAAATGCACATTTCTGCAGTATCAGGTGCATTTCCAATACCTGATCCTGAAGACAAACAGCTTGGTCTGGCTCATGAGAAAAGGGTGGAAATGTACTCCCAAGAGCTCAAACTCCATGTGGCCTCCCCTGAGTAGTCTGTACAAGAGAAGCTGCAGATACTTACAGTAAAACTGATGGAAGTGCTCCATCTGTGGCAACCCAGAGACCAGGTTGTAGAGATGAGCCTTTAAAGCACCGTTCTTGAGCAAGCTGTATGCCATCTCTGTCAGATTGATCCCAACTATGGCATACGAGTATCTGCAACACAATCAAGGTTTTACCTTATGGACTGAAAGACTTAAAAGCTTCCCTGGCATACTCTGCTTTAGGATAGCTGTTAGAGACAAAATTTTTCCTATGATACTTCTTGATGAGCTGATTCCAATCTACAGACTCCCTGGGTAATACTGAGATGGCAAGGCTAATCAATGCTGACCTTAGCTTGTTCATTTGAAATCCTTAGATCTGCTGGACTATTAAAAACAGGATGTGAAGAAGATGGTTGCAGTGTAAGTGAAATGGCTATTTCAAACTGTTGTTCAAGCTGAAAGACTCTAATTTTCTGTTGTATAGTATAAAAAGCATTATAATAGGAATTCTTAAGCAACAAAGTGTTTGTGGAGGAAGAAAAAGTAAAAAATAATTCGTTTGTGTCAATTATATGGTTATGTAATTGAGCAAAAAGTCTCAGACACCCTGTCCATGACAGAGTTGAACAGGGTAATGTTATTGGCAATCAAAGTCATGAAGGACTCCTGTGTTTGGAAGGTCATCAAGTTAACTGGGGCCTAGATGGATCAGATTATTTTATCTGACTGGTTTGAGAGTATATTTCCCTGTAAAATTAGCTACACGTTTAAATATGCAAAGTTTTCAAAAACAAATTTAAAGTTGAACAACACAAAACATCCTTTTGTAGATATTTATTACAGAGCAAAAACCTAGCCAAAAAAAAAAGGACCTTAAGAGGTAATCTATACTATCCCAACACAGGATCAGTAAGAAGGTGAAAAATAAGTATGAATTTCTAAATCTAATCCAAGTCTATTACAAACAAAACTAACTACAATGTTAAAGGTGTTCACTTTGTTAAGACAGTATTTTGCAACATTTTTGTCCCAACAAATCAATTCTGGGGAAAAAAAAAAAAAAGCTGCACTTAGTTCCCAGCTAGAAATTGCTTTCTGCATTTGGTTTCTCACACTTTTCTATTCTGGCCCTTTTTTTCATTCTTTAATGGAAAAAACTCCAAACCCACATATATTTTCTTCTTTACTTTCTGGACACATACTTGGCAGTCTTCACATGAGTTCTTACACAGAAGCAGCCAGAAAAAAATCCTAGAGTGACTTACCCCAGCTTTGGGTGATTTGACCGAGAAAGGATCTGACGAGCTTCGTCGGTGTAATGCTTACTAAAATACCTGTCAGTGTAAAATATTATTTTAAGTTCACTTAAAAACAATACTGTGTTCAACATTAAAATCTGTAGCTTCAAACTAAAGCTGAAAACTACTCTGTAACTAAAAAATGGCACAAAATGAAAACCAAGGAAAAGGTAGCAAATTAAATTATATTCAGCATGAACTAATGTTGTAAAAAAAATAAATTATTGTGACCTGAACATCAAATATGAAGCTCAACCTAGTCCACAAATTAGCTTAGCAAAGATACATAAACTTGTCTATTTTCCATTACGGTAGGAATTTTTACATTCAGGAATTTTTAAAGATTTTGACAAGTTAGGTAAAACCTACCAACTCTATCACATGGCAATAGAAAAAGAAGGTGTCTTGGGCAAATTTCTGTCCCTTCCCTCACCTGTTGTCCTCACCCAACCACACCACATGTTTATCATGTACAGCCATTAGAAATGTTGAACATGCTGGTTTTTTTTGCTTCTATTCCGTTTTTGTTAGAAACGGCATTAACTAGAGAAAATACACAGATATTGAAAATTAGTTACAAAAGAAACGAAATACTTCTTTTCACTTACACCAGATTCACTAAGCCCAGCAGCCCCATTCCTCTGAAGTCTGTTTTGGGATCATCGCCTTGGAAGCCGATGTCACACCACTGCTTGCTGATTCTGGCCTTCAGATTCTCGTGAGGCATCAGCAAATTCCAGAGCTGCACAAATATTCCAAGTCACATAATTCAGAACACTTGCTGCTGCACACTAGAAACCATTCACCAAGGAACAGGATACAATCTGCATGCTGCTCTTTTCTGTTAGTGGCAATTTGGAGTCTGCTCCAATGGCTCAGTTCAGCAATTATGAAAGTTATTACATTTAACATTAAATGTGGTAATTTCCCTTCCCAGATCAAGATGCTGTATGAATACCAAAGAAACAAAGACTTGTTTCATCTCAGAAATTAATTTATGCATCATTTTGTGATAAGACAGCTATAAACTGAAATACAAATTCTCAGTGAATACTTAATTAGCATGTAAATGCATAGCAAGCTGAGATAATTAAGAAGTGCTAGGAAAATAGTTCTTATCTTCCAGCATCAAACCATCTTCCTTGATGTTGACTGGGATGCAGCAATAAGAAAACACTGCTGTCTTCTTTTTTTTTAGTTTAGTAATTAGTGGTTTACGATGTTAGACATGCATAAGATTAAATACCTTTTTAGTTACTGATTCTTCAGTGACCCATCAGAAACCTATTTTGCTACTTATATGTTGTTGTTATATCTGATTTCACACAAAACAATTCCATTGCAAGTAACTCTAGTTTACTTTTTTTTTTGCTTTGAGGTTTTATTTTAATGAGTCACTTCTATAATGGCTTTGCAGTTTGTAAGTG
The DNA here is from genome assembly GCA_013397895.1 of Origma solitaria. NCBI lineage: Eukaryota > Metazoa > Chordata > Aves > Passeriformes > Acanthizidae > Origma > Origma solitaria. The sequence goes on along the minus strand of VZRL01002945.1, from coordinate 125,546 downwards.
GAAAAGAGCTTTAAATAGGCCAGCTGGTAAGAATGCTACCAATAAGTTCATTCACGGTGTTTCAACTTGGAGGGGAAAACACCAATCAAACAAATAGCACTTGTATTTCAAAAATTATTTCACCTCAATTAACTGTTCCTCGTGTTCTTCATTTTCTGAATCATATGGGACCTTCCTTAGGTTTTCCACACTCAAATACAGTTTTTTGTAACCTGATATCTGCAGCAAGGATATACGCAGATTTGTCTTAAACCTGAAATAATAACAAAACACCATAGAGAAGCTTTTAAATAGGCCTACATAGCCATAAATTCTTGCTTGAATTACCAGATAAGACCTTTCTCATGTCAACAAAATGTAAACACTAGAATTAGGAAGTGCTTTATGTGTATCTTTCAAACTATAGCATACTGGTTAAGTACACTGCTACGTGGATCTTATATCCTTTAAACATCTCTAGCTGATTCCAGTGCTGCAGTCAGACTCTATTACCTTAAATTATGGAGGAGGAAAAAAAAGAAAAAAAGCTAAAATCTGTTATGACACAAAAAAAACCTCCATGTATCATCCTGACCCCTGTACCTTCACCAATCCCCAAACTTTTTGTAAGTCTTAAAGTCAAACTTTGTCAGAAACTTTTATAGTATCAAAGAAAAACTTCATTAAACTTTAAAATTTTGATTATCCCTGTCATGCAGTAATGACTTATGCAGATGAATGCAAACATTAATCAGGCATCACTATACTCTCTCAAATACATCTAAGGAATTACATAGTTCTTGTAATCAATCTATGCAATAATCATATTATTTAGAACTATGGAGTAACGGAAGGGACTTACAAAACTGAGATGCAGTAATCCCAAATCCACACCAATTAAAACTTTGCAATTTGTTTTCTAGAACTGATGAGGACATAACCACACCTTATTTTCAGATTTCATTCTGAATACTTGTGTTGAATGGCCTAAATATTGCATCAGGTTAAGCAACTGGAAGAACATGCTAGAAAGTGAGAACAGAGAGAGGTTTCCAAACACACCCTATATCCTTCTGTTCGATCTTCTTTTCTTTCATTATGTCTGTGACACACTTCTCCACTTCACCTTCTTCAACGTGTACAGCATTTCTCAAAACCTAGGAAGTTAACACAGTAAATGACTTCATGAGGAATACAGACATCATCTACTTTATGGCTATTTCTCAGCTTCTGTATGTCTGCCATGTAATATTTACTATAAGAGGAGAAGGGTGAATTTATTGCAATTGCTTACAATACACTGGTTCAAATTGCATATAAAATATATGCAATAATCACATAAAAGCGTAACTTGGAACTCTGTCAGGGTGTAGACAACAATATTTACACAGGAGTTGCAGAAAGAATAAATAAAAAGCTGGAGAGTTGCTTGGTCTAGGTTCTTGTTTGCTTTCAGCTGCTGAATTGAAGTATGTTCTTCCTAATCCAACTGAAACAAGTGCAGCCAAGGAAATAATGCCTCAGAAACAGGAGATAGGGAGCTAATAAAGCTGAGGTTTCAATGCAACAAACATTTGAAGGGACATGAGTAGTTATTTTTGAGAAACCTTAAATAACCCTAGCATACAAAACCCAAAATTCCAAGTTTTCTCCTCTCTGCCTTTTACTCTTCTACAGTTCTCCACTCTCAAAAAAGTAAATGCATGTGTTATTTTTCTGGGATCTGTCTCTGTGAAAGAAGGTTTTATTACAGTTTAATCTCTAGTATCTCTTACCTTATTCTTTGATGATTCCAGTGAATGTTCTGCAATATGGGAAAAAAGTAGATGTCTCAGTTAAATGGAACTGTTTTAAATAATTGACAATAGGTCAATTGCAGTACATAAGTATTATAAAGTTTGACATCCCTTTGATACATGTAATAAAAAATTACTCAATCTTTAACAGGTTATCAGGTAACAGAATGTCTTAATTAACACAAAGTTTTCTATAACACTTCAGTACAATGCTGAAAGCAGACTTGGATTTTTTAAAACATCAATTATGTGTAGAAAACAGACAAATTTGAAAAAGTGTCAGGAGAGAAATATGTCGATATTTTCCTGTTCTCAGAAATTATTTTGTGTTTATTACTGCAGAATAAGGAAGTAAGGTCACTTCCGCAAGCTATTGTAAAACCACAAAAATGTTCAGTAGTTCCTTGAATTGCTATTTTAGATCACAATTCTGCATCAAGCAGAACTGTAAGTTAAATCACTCTTCCTCCCACACTTCCAAAATACGTTTATGTCTATGCAATGTGAATTTTTTTTAGTAAGAAGAAAGTATAAAAACATATACACAAAGTGATGGGAAGTCTCTGGGGGAAAAGGTGTGATTTCTGATTCACTTTTTGATGACACCAGCATTTCCCTAGCAAGCAGACAAGGAAACTAGCTCTAGCATTGATTTGGAATTCTCGTAGCATAGCTGGGATGAAAGGAAGAGTGCAAATGCAACTCAGGGGATGCACACCAGGTACTTGTTCGCAGCTACTGGAGAGCAGGAAGCTCACGGGGGGACCTGATCGCTCCCTAAAACCACTGGAAAGGGGGCTGGGGACAGGAGGGGGACGGTCCCTTCTCCCAGGTAACCAGGAGGAGGAGAAACGCCGTCAGGCTGTGCCAGGGGAGGTTTAGGTTGCATATAATGGAAAATGTCATCACAGAAAGGGCTGTCAAGCACTGAACAGGCTGCCCAGGGCAGCAGTTGAGTCACCACCATCCCCGGAGGGATTTGAGAGATGTGTAAATGTCGCACTTGGGGACACGGTTCAGCGGTGGGCTTGGCGGTGCTGGGTTAATGGCTAGACTCGACGATCTCGGAGGAGTTTCGCAAGCTAAGCGCTGCCGTGACTCCGCTGCTCCTCACGGCGCTCCCGAGGCAGTCTCGGCCCGGCCCCGGCCCCTCCATTACCTACGCTCAGCGTCCGCCGCGCGCCCGCCTCCGCGCCGCCCAGGACGCGCTGCAGCTCGCACTTCCCCGTCAGCAGCCGCAGGATCCACTTAAGGCAGAAGCGAACGTACTTGCTGTACAGGAACACCCACACGCGCACCCACATCTTCGGCGGGCGGCGGCGGCCCCGCGCCGGNGCCCCTCAGAGCGCGGCGGACACGGAGCGGGGCCCGGCCGCCCCCCGCATCCCGCCGGAAGCCAAGCCCGACCTGGAAGCGATCCGGGACGCGCCGGAAGTGCCGCCTGGAAGAGCCTTCCCTTTCCCGGTAGCTCTTGCCGGCCCCGGGCACTCCTGCTCGCCCGGCCGGCCCCTGCCCCCTGCCCCGCCGGGCCGGCAGTGCTCTTTCCTGGTTACCATCAGGGCTTTTTCCTATTTACACATATTAGCAAACGAAGGGATCAGTGCTCTTTGACTACAAGTCACATAGTTCTCTTATTGATTAGTATTCTGCCTTCCACTGGTGAATGATTCTCTCACTTCCCACGCTAATTAATGCCGTGCTCAGTCCTTCTCCCCTTCTGGCCGCTGGGTTTTTGGGTCGGTGCTCTGTGAGTTGGTCGCGATCTGCCCCTGCCCGAATTGCCTGACACCCAGCTGGAGCCGATTGCAGCACAGTGACTGAGTTGTCCTCATTTGCTTCTTCCTTATCCTGGGAGCTCTGCCAGGTGTCCTTGTGGCCCCTAAATCCTGCATTCTTTGTGTCCGCTATGGGACATCCGCCGTGTCCACAGTGGCACATCCTTCCCCAGCTTTGTTAACCTCCCTGAGATCACTGAAGGTCTGAGATCATTGAAGCATGCTTAGCCCTGAGCCTTAACAAGGCAATTCTACCAAGTAATTCATTTTCCTAACACCTGGACAGCACCTAGAGCTTGTTGGGTGCTCTCTTTCATGGGTTAAGTCTCCCTTCTTGTTTGTTAGGCTGTAAAGTAGATAAAGATCAAAACATCAAAGGGCATTCTTTCTTAAAAATTTTTTACACATTCCACATCTTGCAACAGTTTGGCTCGATGATTTTGAGTGTGTTGCCAAGGATCCTGCCTTGCCTTTGCTGAATGGAGGTTCAGCCTGAGTGTTCCATTTAGTTCCAGTCACTGCTTCCATTGTATTTTAATTAATGATTGTTTCAGTAAACATGGGTTGAACACAGCAGAATTGTATGCAAAATTTGGAGTGTTAAAAGGGAGCTGGCAGACTTGCTTGACCACATTCTGATATATTTTTTGATGTGTGGAAGTTGAAATGCCTTTTACACAAAAATCAAAAACCACACAGCAGGTCTGATGGCCTGTGTCCCACAGAGGATTTCAGAGGATGGACCAACATGTTTGGCATCCTCTCTCTGGATTTCTACACTCATAGGGGTGCAGAGTTTCATGTGAGGAAACCACTGATGTGTGAACTTCAATTGTTTGCAAATCTTATTCTTACTCTTAAAAACTATGAGGAGAGGTGTTGCATGTTAAGAGGCAATGTAACAGCTTATGGGAGCAGTCTGGGTTTCAAAGCGTTGGAGCATTGCATGAAAATAAGCTTGAAAGTATTTAACCTCTATTGAAAAGTATTCCTACTTGGTGAAAAGATTACATGTTGGTTTTATCACATTACCTGCGGATAAATTGTTTCAGGATAGCCAGACCTCAGAAAATATATTGAAAAAAAAAATCAAAGATCCTGTGCCTAAGAACTTGGAGCAGAAACTGGAGGAAAGAAATTTCTCTGTGTTCCAGGACCTGGGTGTAGGCTACAGAGCCCACCTACCTTGAATGTGAAAGAAGTCTGAGCAAATACTCCTGGAAAAAAAGATTCTGCTCCCATCTGACAGCTTGGCAGAGCACTGCTGCTGTGGTACTCAAACACAGCTGAGCTGAAAGCTTCTTGTCAGAGGAGTCCGGGCTACACCAGCAACAGAAGGGTGTTAGTTTGAGATTGGGAAGGCAGGAGAATTGCAACAACATGAAGAAATGAAAGGGTGGTCAGGTTCTTCCTGTCAGTCTTTGTGCCCACGCATGGATTGCGCTGAGATAGTTAATTAAAAGCATGAGCTACTGGAATTTTAGGATGTCCAGCAGGTGCATCCTTAAAGCGTGGGTCTGCACAAATAACACAGGGAAGTTTCTAGCTGATGAGACTTCTGTTGATCTTTTATACCAAATTTAAACTGTTCTGCTGCTTCAAGGGTTTCACTTTCCATGCCATCTTTTAATGGATTAAACAGCTTCATACAAATATTAATATTTTTTCATTGCATTTATATTTAAACAGAAATTACTTTTTTATATGGATTGTTAAGAACCGAAGTAACTTCTACTACATGCTTTGGAATTTGTTCCACATCCTATTTTGATTTACTGTAACAATACCTACACATAGTATAGGATTATTTCTTTCTCAGTTCTCTTTGCTCCCAGTCTCCAGGTCTGATGTGTAGAGTATCTGGTGTTGAGAGTACATTGCACCACACTTCTCTGGGATATAATTAGATTTGTTGAGGTAAGCTGGACAGTTTTTAAGGTCTTGCTTTAAATTAAGCACTTCTGCAATGTGAGAGTATAAAAATATGGAAGTTTTGTCTAGCTTACATTCTTTTTTGCTCACATGATGCTTTCTTCACTTTAAACCTGTATTTTAAAGTAAAATCCAGTTAAGTAAACCCCAATTAAATTAATTATTTAAAAATATTAAAACATACTTTTTGGACAGGTTTTTCAGCTTTTTATAAATTTCAAAACAGCAAGCATGTTTGATTTTACACGAATGTTGGCACTTGAAGCATGCAAGATGCTTCTGTGTCATCATGTTCAGTCAGTTCATAAGTTATATTAAGACAGTCAATGCAGCAGCTTTTAAAAAGTTCTACCTTCCTCTTTTTGTGTACAGTAGTTGCCTTCAAGTCTTACCTTCACAGAGACTTTGGTTGAAGTAGAGATCATGACCTGTTTACCTTTTAAAATTAAATTTCTTGGGTGACAGCAGGGCAAATAACCAGCAGTATCAGCTGGATCTTTCTGTAGTCAGAAAACTTTCCATGGCAGTGACTCTTACGTATTGTTACTGGTAATTATTCTTTGTTCGCATACCCCTGCAGATGAAGGACATGTGAAATAATCCACTGCTTGGCTCACCCTTGAGCCTGTATTTTGTCAAATATTTATTTTAATGTTTCTTATCTCTACTCTTGCTTACACACAGATGTGTGAAAACAGTATTAAAAATACAGAACAATCATCTGAGCAAGAAAAGACATTCAGTTACAAAGCACAAGGACAAACCTAGGAACTCTCTTGCAGGCAAGGAGAACTAGTCCACTGAATTGCTTGCTTAATGTTAAGTATTTCAGGTGTGGTAGTTTTGCCTGGCCCAGTTTTTGCCAGTGAACAGGGTGGGGTACAAAGATGGCTCCTGCATGTCCTGAGTAAAGATTCTGGAAATTTTCCACCATGTCCAGCAGAGCCAGTCTCTGATGGCTCTGAAAATGATGGACATGCTCCTGGCCAAACCTGGGCCAATTAGAGATGTTAGTTACGCCTCTGTGAAAACATATTTAAGAAGAAATCAAAACAATGTGAGCATGCACTTCTTTTTAGCCAGAGAAGGAGGAGGAGGAGGTAAAAATATGTGAGGGAGAACAACATGGAGGCACCAAGGTCAGTGGAGCAAGTGGGGGAGGAGGTGCTCTAGGCGCCGGAGCTGAAAACCCTCTGCCAGCCGTGGTGAAGACCATGGGGGAGCAGGTGGTCCCCCTGCAGCCCATGGAGTCCAGGGGATACAGAGAAACCCCCAGAG
>VZRL01002945.1:78088-114216 GCA_013397895.1 Origma solitaria | reverse complement strand
TTTTTTTCCTAACTCTTTTTCTAACAAGCATCTTGCGTTAAGATGGAAAGAAAAATCTAAAGGTGATTGCCGTAGCTTTCACTTTTAAAGTGCTTTTTATTTTAATATCAGGGAGGATAAAGTAGCATTATCCATCCTGCAATTGTATTTGTGCCTCAGGTAGAGTAACTTTTTTTTCTGTGCATACTTCCAGGACCAGAATGCAGTGTTCTAGAGAAAATACCTGAATTTTGTATTTTATTTCTAAACATTAAAATTACACACCATCTTTTTAATAGGTTATATTGGTGACACATGCCAGATAGATCTACATAAACCCATGTCTAAGATTCTCTGAGCCAACACAGGAAAGATAAAACGGATGGTTTTTTCCAAAAATAAATGAGAAGGTCTCTCCAAATAGTATCTCTGAGACTTGCAGACATGGCTTGTTACAGGTGAGGGGGTGGTTGGTTTGGGGTGAGGGAGAGAGAGTGGATCTTTAAGTGCTTTCTACATACATCTTCATAATAGGTCTGGCTTTATAGATGCAGAAGAACTAGAATAAAGCAATTAGTAATTTTTCGGATAAACACAACTCCAACTAGTGGGTAATTTGTTTATATTAATTGTTCCTGTAACAAATAGAAGTGGTGGTAGAGATCTTGGCCACACAATGGCATACTGATTAGAGTCAAGGCAGTGCTGTTCATTGTGTCTTTTAGCAATTTTTTGTCAACGATGTGGTTGTTTATCTTACAACACTTCATGTTTTCTTCAGTGGCACTCCTGCTAAGAGTAGTGAAGGAAGAATGAAGGGTGTGTCTTAAGAAACTAAGATCCAAAAGGTGTCAGAATGAAAACGTTTGTCCAATCTGCAGTTACCATTGTGTTGTCTTGTGGCTCATATTTTGGGACTACTTATTACTGACATTACATTTTCATTTCATTTTCTTTTTGACGTTTCTCTGATGACATTCCATGCTGGGCTGTTTTGCTTTGGGGTTTTGTTTGTTTGTGTTTTGTTTGGTTTTTTGTTTTGGGGAAGAGAGATAACACGTGTTGTGGCGTAAATGTGTCTCTTTCCACAGTCGTCTCCTCCTCCACAAGTAAACTGAGTAACTCATTCCTCTCAGATGGTATAATTTTCCTAATTACTATTATTAATAGCACCTGCTTTTTTAGCAAACTTTTAACCATTGCATATGTAAATATGTAGTGTTCAGAGACTCTCTTAGGCTTGCTAAAACTCACAAATGTGTAAATAAAATAGTTAATATTAGTTACTAAAGGAGGAAGTAGCACTACGTGGTGAATGTATTATGTTTATTTTACTGAAAATATAGTCTTTGCTCCCAAGGGGTATTAGAAGACAAGCCTTCTACCTGTCCAGAAAACCCTGAGAACAGCTAGCCAAAGGCAGCAACAAAGGCAACAGAGGTTGTTACTTTTTTCCACAGAGAGAGAAGCATTGGGAGCAGACCAGCTAATGCTCTATTGTTGTCACAGGGTATTTGTTTAAGAAAGTGGTTTGAAATTAATCTTTTGCTCTGAAAACAGGCAGATATCTATGCTTAGGTGTTGTTAAACCTCTGTTTTTTCCTTCTGCACTGCTGAATTTGCTCTCTATTGTCATGTTTAGAGCACTACAGGAGTTTCCACTTTTGATGCACCTCAAACTATGATATGTGTTTTTTTTCCTAATGTCCTTTTCATTTAGCCCACCAGTTACTGAGAGGTCAAGTACTGTTGCAGCTTGTCAGCTCCCATCTCTTTCCCTCATTTGTCAAATGTTTTCTGGCTCATTTTCTTCCGGACATTTGTTAAATATCCGCTTACTTTTGTTACCTTCTTTGCTCTGCCCACTGAAATGTTTAGGCTGCTCTTGATTTTTAAATATAGTCTATCACACTAAGCAGCAGCAGTCTGTAATATTCCTTCAGGTTTTTATTTAGTTAATTGTTTCTTGGACAGTAGTGATTTTGGGATAGTAAATAATCTTTGTACGACTAGGACAGGGCATCTGAGTTCAAGACTTGTTGTCTTAAGTACTTCTAATAATATAAAAAGTACGTAATAGCCCTGTAGAATACTGTTCCGTTTATCCTTCAGCCTTTCAGCCCTTTAATATTATATATGTAAATCGGATATTGGCTCTGTCCCGATTTTCATGCAAATAAAAATCAATAGATTAAGCGAGTGACCTTTGAACACCTTACAGTAAAGGTAGCTTGAGAGGTTTGGGTTGCAATGTGTTTGCTGTCAATGACAGCTGTAAATAATTGGCTGCTTGGTGCTGCTTCTGACTATTGTGCGCAGCCTGAGTATTGACTTGGAGTTGTGAGACTAAAATCAAATATAGGCAACTCAATCTGGCATAGCAGGGAAGATGCTCCTCACTCATTCACTTAAAAATAAAAGATCAGAATCTACCACAGTCACTAGACTTCAGTTATTGTGGATAATACTGTGTATATTTTAACTATGGTTAGAAATATGTTTCTATGGTCACTTTTCCCATTGCTCTATAAAAATAAGCAGAGGTTTCATGTTAAATATGCTGGTATTTTTGTGGCCAGAAAAAAAAAAAAGATACAAAAGTAATTATGGAGACAGCTGTTAATGATCATATCTTCAGCAAAAGTTAATACTGTGTCTAAAGTTGTGTGGTGATTCCTTCAGCATCCTCTGGAGTGCTTGTGAACACAGGCTGCTATTAGTGAGCAGTCAGCTGGGCTGCTGCAGCAGATCCTGTTCCACATCCTGCGTGGTTTTGATGTGAACTTTTTGGTCCCACCCCAAGCCAAACCTGTCTGAAGAAACAGTTTGTGTGTGAGCATAGGAAAGGTTGTTGTTAGGATGAGGCAGATGTTTCTACTTGTGAAACTGAGTTACAATTCACTTGTTAATTCACCTGACCAAAATTGTTTGCTCTCATAAAAACATACATCATATAGATTTGTAGTTCTGAGAAATAGTATACAACTTACAATATATGTAGTGATTTTCTCACACGGTTTTAGCTACTGCTTTCCATGTAGATATTAATCCATTAAAAATGATAGGTATATAAAAATAATAAAGTAAAACAGAAGGCAAAAACACATTATAAACTCATTAAGAACTTACATAAAGTTTCTTCAGAGGAAACAGTATTCCTGAATAAAAAGAAATTTTCATGTCTGCAGAATTACAGCAGAATTCTTGTAAGTCACAACAATGAGGTAAATCAGATCATCTCTTACGGCAGTGCTTCTTCATGTTGCTCTCAAGGGTTACAACATTAAATCTCAGAATTTATTTGTAACATGTTGCTGCCCTCTTCACCTAAATTTACAGGATATTTTGTCCAAGTAAATTAAAAGTAAGCTTTGGCTGGAAGTTAGGAGAAAGTGATGTTGAAATATGATGTCACAAGGATCTAGGCACGTTAATATATAGATGTTGAGTCAAACATTGTGAAACCTGAATTTCTTTATTCTTTTGAGGTGAGAGAACAACTGTTCATACGATTGCATTCACAGAAGTATATGTAAGGATTATAATTTTTTTTAACATCTACATTTTTAATTTGTTCTACTAATTAGGGGAAAAAAAAGTTTCGTCATTAAAAAGGGTTAAAGAGGTGTTTCTGATAAAGGTTTGGATTTTTTTCCCAATTGAAATACATTAATGTACATGCTAGCCCAGACAGCATGATTACACATTTCTTGTATTTCCATTAATCTTCTGCCTATGGTGTGATGCTTTGTTTTAGCTGTGCAGCCAAGCGCAGGTCCCCAGGAGATTGTCATTTGTGATGGAGCTCTTTGCAGGTTTCCTATCCAGTCCCAGCTGGCACACGCTGGCTCAAAGCTTCAATTAAATAGTGGCAAATTGACAGATTTGATAAGGAAGTCTTGAATTACACTGCTCTCACTTCAGCCAATACAGCTTATCCAGATTTCTGAGCGTGCAGAAGCCAATCTTCCTGCCTTCTCTAGGACTGTTAGGCCTACCACGATTTAACCACTGTTTTTCCCAGCTGTCCCTGCTGACTGGTAGGCTCCATCTTCCCTCCATGTGTGCATTTCCTTCCAGTGACACTGAGAGCATACAGAGATTATTGCACATCCAGGTTTTGCCCCAACATGCAGTTGGGATGTGGCTGAAATGCACAGTGTGATAAGGAAAGTTTTTCCAGTCCATCGATTGCTTACTCAGTTTCTTTGTGAAGCTCTGCATTTTGGCATTAAAAAAAACCAAAAAACCCAACAAAATACAACAGCCTCAGTGGCCTACTTAAAGCTTAGTATTTACTGATCCAAAATTTTATACCAAAATTTATACGCAAGACTTAGAAAAGCTGTGTAGTTTTACTGGCTTCTAAGTGTGTAATTTACTAAATGAAGAGTCTGCTGCTTCTTATTGTTACTTCAGGCAGGACAGTGCCTAAAGAGCAGAAGAACTGAGCCATAAATCTTGTGGTACAAAAAGAGGCCAGTTATTGTTGAGTTTTGTAGAGAAGGGGATGAGGGAGAATTTCAGGCTTCTCTTTGTTTGCTGTACAGTGTCTCATCACAACCTGGACTTAAACAAGCATAAACGTATGACCTTCGTGCTTTCCTAGTATTGGACACTGAGTCTTGAGGAACAGAGTTTTATCAAGAAATACCTTAGTTAGTGGCTAGGCATTTAATTAATTGTGTGTATAATTGAGTAATTGTTGATACCTCAGGAAGAGAATTAAAATGTTTAAAATATCAACCAGAACAAAGCAATAGCCATTGCTTGAAGTGAATGAGTACTACCTTAAAACCAAAGTGTATCAATTACAGGCAAACACCATGCAATATCAATTCAATTTCTATATTTTTTCACTTATTTTAGTAATATTGCTTTCCCATATGGTGACATTCTGACTAATTGTTTTAAGATCACTTTTCACTACATTCTAATATAGGAAAAGACTTGGGTCTAAAATGAGGATTGTTTGGCAACATTCAAGAAAATATTATTAGAGTTTAAGTTGTATTTTCTTTTAAACAAGTTTGCTAATCTATTTTAAGTTAGATGCAGTATGTAAATGGTTCACTAAAAAGTATTCTATGGCAAACCCAAGAGTGAGTCCACGTGCATTAGACAATTGTGTGAGTTTTTAAAATCCAGTTATTAACTTTGATCTGCCTTTAACTCTGTAATCTGTGTGGGGTTTTTTTAATACTGAAAGTATTCTGATTCTCTTCCTGGTATGCCCTGTATGGGAATAGAGGAACCCTATCTCCCCTGCCCCACATTGCTGGCACAGTGCTTTTCTTTGATGTCCTGGGTTAATGTCCCTCCACTGCCTTGTTGCTCCTGATGTGGACACTGTCAAAGGCGAGTAGACATCTCTAACGTGTTGGAAGACACAGATAATAATGTGCTGTAAGGCTCTAAACAAAATAGTTAAAGGTAATGCACATTGTTGAATTTAAGTGTTTGCCTAAGAACTGGCTGTTCTGACCTGAGACAGAGGCATTGTTTGGGGATTTTTTCTTTTCCTTCCTTAATCAGAGAGCAAAAAACCTGAGCGTGCAAAGCATGTAACAAGATTCAAAGGTCTCTCATATTAGATCTGTTATGGGGAGAAAATAAACAGCCAGTTATTTGTGCAATGCATGCCTCAGTGGTTTAATATGCCTCATTAACCTGAACAGTGAGCAGTGGTTCCAAGCACAGAGTATGACAAGATCTTTTGCAGTTAGTGTGCTCATATAGTTTTCTTTTAAGGAGGACATTAACCAAATTTCAGTTTCTAAAAGAAACAGTATTTAGGTATAATAAACAGTGTCGCTTGTAATCAAGAAATACGAGCAAGAGTCACTGCTGGACTTCAGAGTGTTTTCTTCCCTCCTTTCTGCCACTCCAAATTCTCCTTTTCTTTTCTGTTTGAGTGCTAGGAGAAGATAGTGATGAATTGCTCCACAGCTCTTAGATATTGCCAGAAATCATTAATGAAACTGGAAGCATTTATGATAATAGAGGAAACATACATGCGTGGAACTAAGAGAAATATCAGTTGGCTTTTGGAATGAATATTTGCTTTAGAGATTAGTATTGTTTCCAAACAGTTTCAATTTCCAATGCAGAAAATTATATATATAATGTATCTGTTAGGAGATTACAATAGATTGCATTTAAAACCATTTTAAATGTTGCTATCTTAGAATTACATTATCCATAGGTATATATGCCAATGTGTAGCTAACAGAGGCAATGCTACAGTAGAGCTGAATTCATTGCAAAAGTTTTGAGTGTTATCACTGTGTCCCAGAGGTGGCTGGGTCTTTTTTTGCTCTCGTGGCTTGTAGCCAGTGTAGCCCCATTGCCTTTTCCTAGAAGGGAAATTCAGTGAACCACTCTTAGCACAGCAGAGTGATTCATTTTCAGCTTGCCAAGGGGAAAAGAAGCCTTTACATAGAGTCACAGACTATGCTGAGTTGGCAGGAATCCACAAGGATCATTGAGTGCAACTCCTGGCCTTGCACAGTCGCACTATGTGCCTGAGAGTGTTGTTCAAAAATCCTTCTTGAATTCAGGCTGGTGCTGAGACTGCTGCTCTGGGGAGCCTGTTCCAGTGTCCAGCTACCCACTGGGTAAAGAACCTTTTTTCTAATATCCAACCTAAACCTCCCTGATATAACTCCAGGCCGTTCTCTTGGGTCCTGTCACTGGTCACCAGAGAGAAGAGATCAGTGCCTGCTCCTGCACTTCCCCTCAATGAGGAAGCTGTAGACCACAGTGAAGTCTCTCCTCAGTCTTCTCTCCTTCAGGCTGAACAGACCAAGTGACCTAAGCTGGTTCTCATGAGGATTCCCCTCCAGACACCTCCTTCCCTCCAGACACTCTCTAAGGGCTTAATGTCCTTTTTATATGATGGCACTCAAAGCTCCCCCAGCACTGGAGGTGAGGCCGCCCCAGAGCAGAGCAGAGCAGACAATGCCCTCCCCTGCCTGGTTGGTGATGCTGTGCCTGATGCCCCCAGGACACAGCTGGCACTGCCAGGGCACCGCTGACTCACATTCAACTTTCCCTTGCCCAGGACTCCCGGGTCCCTTTGCAGAGCGTTGCTCTTCAGCCTCTCATTCCCCAGGCTGTCCCTACACCCAGGGGTGCCCCATCCCGGGTGCAGAATCTGGCTCTTGCTCTTGTTAAGCTTCCTACAATTGATGATTGCCCATTTTCTGATTTGTCAAGGTCTCTCTGCAGGGCCCACCGTTACCTTCATTTGCTCTAGGTAGTTTTGCTGTAGGTCATCTCCCTGTTTCCTGGTTTTATCCTGATACTCACTGCTGCTGGTGGAGCCATTGTCAGACAAGGCATTTCCAAGTCAGGCTATTGCTGGGCACAGAGAGTGTTTCACACTGTCCCAAAGCTCCTTCTTCCTGTCCCTCCCTGTTCAGAAAGCGCTGTATTTGTAAAAATGCCCTGTGTCCTTCTAAGCAATCTCTTGCAAGCAGCTGTTTTAGTTCTCTCTGGATCTGATACTGAAGGAAAATTTTCCACACACACACACAAATCTATTTAAACTTAATGGCTGTTGAAATATTTATGGTGTTTAGCTTCATATTGCTTTCTAAACACATATTTTTTGCCAAAGGTTTAAAATATTTAATGTTGCTTATTTACGTGAGTTCTAGTAAAATTCACAACATTTCATATTCTATTTCAAACAATATATTTTTATAATAAATTCATTCTTTACTAAGCATCAGTGAATATTATATTCCTTTTGTCAAGCCCTTGCTTCCTGAGCTATTGAAATCAAGTGAGATAAGTGATTACTAAGGACTTTATTCTCTTAACTGAAGAGAGGCTTGAATTCTGAATGACTTAAAAATGAAGTTTCCCTCTTCTGGCCTGAAGAAATAGATAAGGCTGATTACATATGCCAGGTTCTTTGGGTGCACTCAGTGATAGCTGAGTGTTGACATTTTGTTTGCAAGAGGCACCTGGGATATTTTGGTAGGCTCACCTGTAAGGAAGCAAATAAAACTACAATTACTTGGTGCTTGCCAAAATGTCAGCCCAGTGGTGACACTGGTGATTTTGAGTCACACTGACACTGCATAGCTGAGAGAATTGTGAAGAGAGGGACAATGATGTTGTAATTTTTCCACGATTTCTTTACTAATTCCTTCTATAAATTGGAATTTAAAGAAAAATGCACACCCATCTTTAGCTTATACCTTTGAATTTGTCTTGGAATTGCAAGGTAAATCTCCACCATGTTTACATGTTCTATTGGGAATCACTTTCTTGCTATGAAAATAGTGTGATGATTTATCTGTCAGTCACCTAAATCAGCTCAAACCTTCTGTTTTCATTTTATTTATATACATTCTAAAGAAAAAGAGCTAAAGGTTTCATTATGGCGATGGAAACACAGCTACAAAAGAAGAACATAAAGAAGAAAGTGTATTCCTACATGGCAGCTGATGAAAGGGATTTTCCTTAGGTATCCCAAAAGTTTGGTTTGTTTGGGGTTCTAGCTCTGTAGCCTGATGTCTTGTCGACAGATTTTTTTAAATTTGAAATCTATTTTAATCTACTTTATATTGCTTAAATATAGACCCTTTGTCTGTTTTGACCTTCCATTTGTTTTGGTTTTATTTATTCTCTAATTTTTTTAGGAAAGCCTACTTCAATCAAATAGAACTGTCTTGTTACATGCAGCTGAAATAATCCAGTTTTCCCCTCCTTTCAGCAATGTTAAATTTGTGTTCATAGCTGCATAGTATAGCTTATTCATAGATATGAATGCCTTTCTTGCAAGTCAAAACATTTTTAAGAGTGTCAAAATTTTAGGAAGCATTCATTTTATTTATTATTCATTTTACTAAATATACTTTAACATTTTAATGAGGCAAGTAATGATAATACAGATCACGTGTTTGCTTCTTTTTATCTAAGCACTTTCTTCCTAGATGTTTTAAATTTCAGAGTCTTCCAATCACACATTTATTGATTAAAGACTTGTGTTTAATGCAAATAAAACCCCATTTATCCAAAATGCAAACTAATTCCAGATTGAAACTCACAAATCCTCACAAATTTTTATTACCTCTGCATTTTGCTCTTAGTCTCTTTTACAGGTTAGAATCTCTAGAAATTCACTTTTCCAGAGAGACAATGTTGGGTCCTAGAAAACGAGAGCTGCCACAGATAAGACTCAGCACAGTCTATGAATAGAATGGTAGAAGTCTCTAAATTATAACATTTAACTAAAGAACAAAAAAACCCCAACCAACTAAACCACAGCAAGACCAATAAAAGAAGCAGCATTATAAAACATTTTTAAATGAAGCAGAAGTCCCCTTCTACTTTCTTTAATCTCTGTTACAAAGGGGTAACATTACTGAAGTATTGCTTTATATTAACCATCTTTACTAATAGCTCTTAACATACTCCAGACACATAGATGAAGACTGAATGCTTTTAATATCTCTGTTTAATTCTTAATAGTGTTTGATACAAAAGACAAGCCATTACATAATTACGCTTTTCAATGTGAAAAGGGTCATCAAGATTTGTTATTCGGTGAACAATGTTAGCACCTTTCCCTGAAACTCAGTCTTTCACTGACTTTTCCCTTATTATGGATTTTATATTCTGGGTTTTGTCTTCAATTTACCTTTACCCAGGTATGCTCCCTAAACTCTACCTTCTTAATACTCTTCCAGACTTCTTCTTCTCTTGAACAAGCTTTATTATTGTTTATACTCTTTGGTGATATCATCTTCTGGACCATCTCTCATTCTTACCTTCATTCCATCATATAAATCACCTTTCTGAAAAGAAACTATGTTCTTATTGCAGGAGATGACTTAGATATGTACCAACACCAGTTGCTGGAACTTCAGCAAAGACTACTGTATGCTGAAAAGGAAAATAAAAAAAGATCACATGAACTGAGCAGTGCCCTGTATGAAATTAAACGTATAGTTGCAAGAAGAATGAACGTGGCAAAAAATCACACAGGTTTGTAGGGTGTTTCTCTGGGGTTTTTTTTGTTGTTGGTTTGTTTGTTGGTTTTTCTTTGGTTGGTTGGTATTTTGTTTGTTTGTTTGGGGATTTTTTGGTTTTTTGAGGGGAGACCAACATGTACAGTTTAGTGATCTGGTTTCTTCCCATTGTTTAATTGAACTTCTTAGTTACCTTGCCTTACAGACTGTTGTACATCTCCATCTGTCTGCACACTGTCATTGCATGCAGTAGATTGACAGTTTGATTTTGTCCCTTAAAATAAATGATGTTGTTGTGCAGGATCTGCCTTCCTCCCTGCTGAGATTGGCAAAGCTGCGTCCCTGGGGAGAGAAGGGAAATTAGAAGAGGCATCTCTGTGCTGGAGGCGGTTCACCGTATACCCCAACTTCAGAAAGAGTGTGGGCGTGACTGAAAAGTACCATTTAATAATCTTTATTTTCATTCAGTGCAGCAGGCTGGTAACCAGACTAAAATAGGGAATTAACCAGGACTGTTACAGGGAAAGAAGAGCAAGGTGCATTTCTTCTTTGTATAGTCAGATTTGTTTCTCCTGTTCTTCCCTGCCAGTTTTTGTCCATTTATTCGATATTCATTTGCTGGGACTGTTCAGATGTGTATAAACAAAGGGCTGAGCGTTGGCAGGTGGTGGCCTTAGGAGCTTTAGAATAGAGTCATGCTGTCAGCCCCCAGTAGCCCCACATACCGTGGGCAAAGAGTTACTGCCTAATGCACAAAATAGCAGTAGAGTCCCCTACCCCTGCTCCTGATTCTTATTGGAGCCAGATAAATATCAGAAAGTATGAAACATGTCAGTTGACAGGATTTAAGGCAGAAATTTCTTTAAATCACTGAATCTTTTTTTTTTTTACTTACTTTTCTGCTTTCCATTCCAGCCATGTTTCATTGTACAACAAAAATGAAAAGGTTTATTGTATTCAATGGAGCTAAACTCCCTTGCCCAACACTTGATAGGTACTACTTCCAAATAAACATGGAAAGTCCTTGAAAAGCTGTGAAAGTGGTTAAAAAAGGGAAGTTTCTATGCAGCAAAATTCCAGTATATTGAATGGCTTAACAGTGTGGGAGGACTTGTGGGTCTCTCTCTCTCATACAGAAATTTCTGGGCATATATATACATATATCCTTGTTTGGAGTTTTTTTTAACTGTTTTCTGTAAGGTAGGGAATCTCTTTTGAGTCCTAATTTTCAGTGGGAGTATCTTTCAGAAGTAGAAAAACTTAAAATACTGCCCATTCAGTAAGCCTCTGTCTTCATTGATCTAAGCTGAGCAAATAAATCTGATGATGGTTTTTGTGAGACTTTTATGTGACTTTGAAGGGTGGTAAATTTTGGGCGTTATCTTAGATGCATTTCTTGGGAAAAATAACTTTCCATCTCAGTCAATAAACCTCTTGCTTTCATCTTTATTTAAAGGTAGTAAAGAAAAAAATCCCTACTTTTCTCTTAACTGTTATAGGAAAAAAAAAATCTGTACTTTTCTCGTAATTGCTTTAGTCTTTTGTTTCTTGAATAGTTTTTAAAGGCCTGTATGTGGTTGTCCTTTTTACCATAGGATTTTTTATAGCCTGAGAACTTCTGTTTGAGCTGTGAAAACCACCATGTGTCACTTTTTGGGGGAAGCATTTAAGTTTATTAAGTAGTTAAAACAGCTATTCACCAGAATCTGTGTTTCTTTTCATTTAAGAATTGTCTGCCAACTATGTAAAGAAAAAACGCCCAAACCAAACAATTTTTTATTGCTGCCTTTAAAATAACTATTTACTGTGTTTTAAGGTGACTCAGTCCTGCAAGTGTGTAGACACAGGGAAATACAGATGGAGTAACCAGGATGTTCAAACTTGGAGATCTGCACCATCACCTGGGTGGGAAGGAGTTGTACTGGGAAATTCTCAGTTTAATATAATGTAATATATATGACATATAATCACTTCCGAGCGATAGTTCTTATTGAATAACCCTGTGTGTGGTAATCTGCCAGTGTTCAGTTAAGCAAAACAGGTGAAGCAATAGGCTTCTCTGCTGACTTTTTATTTTATGTGTATCTCTGCGTTTGTTGTGTCTTTAAGATGATATGAAGTGGAAAGAGTTAAACCTCCCCGGAAAACTCCCCATGCATCTTACAAACATATACTACTATCTACCTCACCTCCGAGAATATGAAGATGCAATTTTCCCAAATGTTATTTTTGGGCAACAGAGGACTGGAGGTAGGAAATAAATTTGGCTTGTATTTTCCACATATTTGTACTTTATATTAAATTCTAGCAATGAAGCACACTCAAAAGTTTGGAACAAGTTTTCTGCCTTAACTTTATAGTGTTGCCAAGCTGAATGAATTTTAATGGCAATAGCAAAAGTACTTTGAAAATGTCCACCCCTATTTCAGGTCTTTATCTCAAAGTATTCTGAAAACCTTTTGAAATATCAATTTAAAACAGTCTTAATTGATAACAATGTTATTTTTTGTTTCCATCATATGGCTAAGATGCAGTAACTGGCATTTTTTCCCCACAAAATTAGAATGGATGAGGAAACCAAGGCAAATTTACAATGCACTCAGTTTGTCAATGTGGAAAGCAAAGGAAAAGGTGATGTGATCCTTTAAAGGATATATTAATATATCTTCAATCCTTCTTTCCTATCTTTTCCATTCACGAGACAAATCAGCTGACACTTGTAGAAATTGTAGTGAATTCCATTGAATTATAATACAAATTATAAATGTGTTGTCCTAACTGTCACTTGACAGGTAAAAGGAACATGCAAAAAGAGTAAGCATAGAAGAAACTGGTCAACCATTTTGCTGGGTTTTGTATTTTGTTGAAATTTTTACTTTTCCCCGGGGTGCTTTTATATGAAGAAACATTGGCAGGGCTTTTGATTTAACTAAAAAAAGCCTGAAACCCTTGGCCATCATCATGACAATGGATAACTTTCTAAAGACTTCTCATTAGTAGGTGTAGTTGTGGCAGTGTGGTCTAGTGCTGTAGTTCTCACTGGAGTGCCCATAGATCAGTGCCACTAACAAAAGAATGCTCCATGTTTTATCTTTTATTTGTACAGGAAAATCACAATAGTAAGACTGCAGTTTAATAAGTACAGGTTGACCTTCAGTGTTTTGTTCACATAAAATCAAAATTAAAATGTGATTTCAGTTTCGCTTAGAATTACATGTCTTGAGGCATTCTCTCTTTGCAGTCTCCCTGGTGATGGGTATTCCTACTGTGAAAAGGGAAAAACAAAATTACCTGATTGATACACTGCATTCCCTACTATTTGAACTTTCTGAAGAGCAAAAGAAGGACTGCATAATAATCATCTTCATAGCAGAGGTAAGTTTGCATGGAAAGGTGCAGAATGCTGATAAGATAATATGAGATTTATGTTTAAGTGTAACAGCACAGGAGAGGCTGCAAAATACTGTTAGCTTGGCCTTTGGGAGGGATTTTTTCAGGGCTGTAGGATATGGTGAGCAGTTAGTGCCTCAGTGTTCATATGCAGAAAAAACCCTGTAATGCAGCTGATCGAAGGGTAAAAAGTCGTATTGCATTTACCAACACAGTCATTGGGTCAGATTTTTCAACAAAACACATGAACTCATTATTTATCTCTGAAAGTAAGGTTTTCTGCTTCCAGAATAAAATGTAAGTCCTCCACAGAAAAGTGCTATAGAACCTGAAGAAAGTAAACTTAGTCTAACAAATGTTCAAATTATTTATCTGCTGGTTTGATAACATATATCTTGCAAAGCATCTTGACATATTAGAGCCTTCTGCATATGTTTTGGCATTCCCCATGTAAAAGAAAACTGTTCAGAGTCTTGCACATGTCTGAGAAAGTAAACAGTGCTCAAGGTAAGATATTAGGGATAAATGCATTTTTTTTCTCACTCAAAAGTATTTTTATTACATCAGGATAAAAAACCTACAGAAGGGAATTAACTAGCGATAGCTTCTTGCAGGTAAAATGACTGTGCAATTAATCCTAAATCATATTTATTTTTCATATTTATTTGTCCTTTCACAGACAACATTAAATTCATACATGTATTCATTAAGAGTTACAATTTGCTTTTTTATGGTTTAGTCATCACTTTTGCAGGTGTAAAAGTGTGAAACAGAGTATAGTTCCCTGTAATAAGTTTGGCCATGACTTTCACTTTTCTGTTTGGATCACAATGATGAGTACAGAGGACCAATTTTATTGGCTGTAATTCCTCTAAAGCAGCACTTTTAGGAGCTGAAGTTACTTTGCATTTGGTCTTTCCCAATGAAGAGCCCTGGCAGTGATGAGCTTTGCCTATCTGCCTTTGAGGTAAACTTCTTATTACAGGGCTTCAGAGGATTCTGTGAGTCTTTAATGGTTAACTTCCAAGTAGTTTCCCACTGAGGAGAGTCCTAATGTGACACTTTGAACAAAAAGTAGCTGTGGTTGTAGTAATTGTCCATATTGGCCAATTTAGGATTAAACTGCCGTTTTAGGAATTACTCTCCCTTTTCTCCCAATCCCAAAGTCATGTTGTCACAGCTTCCAGTTTTTCAGCCATGGAGTAAATGGAGCAGATAACCATGCTGATATGAGAGGTGATACATTTTATTATGAAAGGAGGGCAGGTGTGTTCACTGGTCATAAATCCACACCTCCCTTTTTCCCAGGAACTTTTAAAAGATCAAAGTAAATGTTTACATCATGGGTTAAGTCAGAGTAACTTATTGACTGAGAGTGAGTTGTAAGTTCTGGGTATTTTTTTCTTATCATATTTCTTTACTTCACTTTCTTTTTACTTATTACAAATTTAATATATAACGGGTAACAATTACTTGTTTATTTAAAGAAAAGATCTGAACTGCTAAGACAGATATTGTGTTTGCTTTAGAAATCACATCCATAAAACTTTGCACTCTTAATGTAGTTAACAGACGTAATTTGCACACTAAAACTGTTACTTTTATGAAACAGCAGTAATGAATAAGCATGTCCTCAAAATTTCCAGACAAAGATCCTTAAGTTTGTTATATGAGGAAGAAATTAAATAAAAATTTTAAGTGTCGCTGGCTTTAGATTATTTTGCTTAGGTGATTCTTCTCATCAGCCTTAGGCCTCTTTTGTGATTTTTGGATGATTAACCCAAAACAGCTCTTTTAACTGACAGTTATATGGCTGTGCTTTACTGGCATAACTAAAACAGAATTTTAGTCAGAAAATAGCCTGGCCTTCTGTAAAAGCACTGGAAACCAAAATGCAGAAATGGCAGCCAGAGACAGATGGAAGCAAAAGTGAACTACATTGAAAGTTTGGTTGGCTTGAAAAGCCCATTAGTAGAAATGTCCTTTAGTAGAAATGCTGCTGTAACATGCCACATTTGTTTGGAAGGAAAAGAATTATAATTCTTTGCATATAATACAAAAATGGGTGACTTTCAATGAAACCCTCCCTTCTTTTCTTTAGGTGGATGCAGAGTATGTTAAGAGTGTTGCAGAAAGTGTTAAAACCAGGTAAGGCCTACAGTTACACTAACCACCAGTGTGAACACATTTTGAGCTTTTATGGAAAGAATTAGAACATTTCAACACTGAAATGGAACTGCTAAGTGATGAGGCAGAAGTGCACTCTTAGTATGTGTGCCATAACACACTGTGAAATTCAGAACAGAAGGATGTATATCAGTTTATTTTTCATTTCTTATTTGATAAATATGCTTTAACTAACCAGTCAAGGTCTCGGCTTAAATCTCTGACAAATATTTACTTGAGCCTAAGTCTTTTCTCAAAATTAATGATGCAATTCATGCACCTGAGGCTACATGTATTAGGTCCCCACTGACTACCCAGCCCTGAAGTGTATTCTGACATCTGTCATTGAACCATAGAATCCCTTAGGTTGGAAAAGACCTGGAAGATCAATGGAGTTCAACCATTAGCCCAGCACTGCCACCACCATGTCCCCAAGAGCCACATCTACATGTTTTCCCAGATGTCTTTGTTTCCTTTTTTAAACTGTTTTTGAGGAAGGCAGTAGACTTGGGACAGCAATGGGATTACATTTATAATGTCAAATGCTGTTACATGATGGCCAACATGAGATGGGTATTCCTTGCCCTGCCAAATTAACCTTAGAGAAGTCAGATGGAAGCCTGGCTCCCACTGCAGTTCTGCTTGAACAAGATCCCTAGAGGAGTTGACCTTTTCCTTCTCATTGGAGGGTTTCTGCACATGCTCCTTCACTCAAGGGTTTCCCAGACTGTATTTTGTGTGTGGGTTTCCCCCAGAAGACTCCTCACACTGAGCCTGTTAGCTAAGTAATATTCATCATTTCCTGCTTCCAGAAGGTTTAGTTCAGCTGGGAGAACTGCAGCAAGGACAAGGGGAAGAGGCACTCTTCCTTGGCACTGCCAAGGTACAATACCTACAATTTAAACATTTAGATCATTTTTATTATTCCTTTATGACTTTTGAAAAAATTCCTGCAGAGTAGATGCTTTGTCAGGGCTACCCAGTAAAATTGAGATTTTTTTTTTTTTCCCATAATGCTGGTATTCTTACGTGATTAATTTTCAGTGTTATCTTTTTTTTACTAATCATAGGAAATAGGAAAAGCCAATTTGAAAGCTCTACTCTTCCCTTTTTGTGTTGGGTTTTTTAAATTGGTGTGGTGGGTTGGGTTTTTTTTTTTGTTGATTTTTGGTTGGTTGGTTGTTTTGTGGTTTTTTTGGAGGAAGGGGGAGATTTGACTTCCAGGTTTGGCTCCCAAAGTAGGTTACATTTTTTCCATGTCTCTTTAAATGGCAAATTTAATCCTTGGAGAAGAGACTAGACCTGGACTCCCCATTTTAAAGTCCTGCTCTGAGACAGTATCATTTTGCTTAGAAAGTAGAGTTGGAGCAAGGGTAAGGACTCTGGGAGCTCTCACGCGAGGAGAAACAGTTGTGTGTTTTTCTAGATAATGGATTTTATTATAAATTACTGCTGCGTTTTGACAACCATTTCAGGATTGTTAGTAAGCATCTACACATGCAGGAGGGGCAGGATTTTAGAGACACACTTTTCTCCAGTGTTTTCTGAGACTTGGATGAGTTCCTGGTCTGTCTGTTCTGAGGGTTGTTAAAGACCAAATGGTTCCAAATTTGCAGTCTGATTTTTGCTAGAGCTGTGAATTCCACCTATGGAGGAGCAGACCTGACTCTGGGGAGCTGCTGTCTGTGGTTGCCCTCAAAAGGTTTTTGGGGAATGGGATCTCACTTAAGATTCTCTTCACAGCTTCCCCAGAGAAGTCCAGTCTGGAGTCCTAGAGGTTATTTCTCCTCCTGCATCTTATTATCCAGATCTTTCTAACCTGAAGAAAACATTTGGGGATTCTGAGGACAGAGTAAGGTACGATGGCTATATAAAATCTAAGAATTTTTGCTAAGAGTGTAGAATGGAAAATTCAGAAAAAGTCAACATTGTTTGAGCTGATAATGTTTTTGTGTTTCAGAGCTAAGGGACCTCAATTGTACTTCTAAAAAAAATTATTACACAAGGGGATCTTGACAAAAGATCTGCTGCACATCAGCTTCAGGGTGAGAGCCAAGGCTTCTGCTTTGGGTCTTGACTCTAGGCATCCAACAGGTTTTGAACCAGATGGATAATGCCAACAGCCAGTAGGCTTTATGATCTGGTCATAAAGGAAAAAATAGAAAAATCTTTAATGTGTCCAATGAGGGAGAGGATCTGTGAACACACTGAGGGAACCTATGTGGCCCTTTAGCTAACTACTGACAATTACTGTGGGTTTAATTAATGACCTAACTTTTGGTGATCATGAACTTTTTATCTACTGTTTATACATCCTAAATGGTGATTTCATTCACTCATACGCCCCAAATTCACTAAGAGATTCTAACGCCAAAAAAAATTATTTATTGGAGGAAAGTAATTTCCTTTCAATCAACAATAACTAATGTATCAGAAGCCACTGCAACAATGCAGCAAGAGAGCTGTAGTACTGAGAGTTTAGGCTAGAGGAAATCATCAAGTATATGTGTATATATGTCTGTATGCATATTCGCTTTATAGATAAACCTTATGTGTTTCAGAGCATAAACAAGTTTACATACTTTAGTTTTAGACATGATTAGATTTGAAGCAGATACACTTTTATGTTAATTAAATACTGAAAAATTACTCTCTAGTCTTTCAGTGTTGGTTATCAAACATCAATTTTATCCTCTGGTAAAATGAGAGACTGTCCAAAAGCTGTGTTTATATTTAAACCTGAAAATTAAGTTTATTTACTTGCTTTTGTGCTGTTCATATGTAAAACCACTTACTTTTTCATCTTTAAGTAATCCATGCGTGTTTACTGTTCATAAAATAATGAGTAGAATCTTTTAAGTCATTTGACATTAATGACTTGCTAGACATTTTGTTTCAAGCTCCATTGACGATCAATTTTTTTTATTTAAAGTTAACATTTATAGGAAAATCAAATTATTTACAAATGTTTACACTGATTGAAGAGGAATGCTTTTGCACTTAACAATGGGTTAGAATACTCAACCATACAATTTTGCTGTAGAGACAGAAAATGCAGAGCATTAGAAGTTCTCCTATTATAGAAATAATTCTTTCAACCCTTTCAAAAAGCTTATCAAAATTTGCTGCTTATGTTTAGGTGGAGAACTAAACAGAATTTGGATTATAGCTTTTTAATGCTATATGCTCAACCTAAGGGAACATTTTATTTACAGGTATGTCCATATTATCATTAAGTAGCAGCAATACCTCTGTACTGATGATTAGCTTTGTAAATTTTGTTTCAAAGTCCTCAATAAAACCAGCAATCTGTAGTCATTTTCTGTGTATTTTGCCCCTGCTCTTTACAAGCATCCGTATATTTCTGTATTTATATACATCTTGCAGCCGGGTACTATTTGATTAAAACCATCTGTACCTTCCTGTTATTTGTGAGGTTGAATAGCAAGGTAACTGAAGCATGAAACCCATGTTTGATTAGGTTAAGAATGTCAGGGCTTAATGTTTTTTGACTTAGAGCAGCCAGGAGAAATAGTGGTGATTAGGTCCAGATTACCACCCAGATCACAGTGAACTGAAATCTTTCAGACAAGAAAACACCAGTAGAGTGATAACTGAGATACTTGTCAACTACAAGTCGGCACAGATCCTAAATTCTTCAGAAGATTTTGTGTTAGCCTTTAAGAAGAGCCACATTAGCTTTAACCATCGTTCTAGATTTGTGCTAATTTGCACTCCATAAAGATCATAATCACCACCAGAGAGTCCAAAATTTATCAGAGCTGTTCAATCATGGAACAGATCTACAAAATTTCATGTAGCTCATTAATGTCAACAGCTGCCATCTCCTACAGTCCTTCTCAGGACTCGACACAAACACATTTCAGCTGGGCTACTTTAGAGTCCCCACGCTCTATTCCCAAATGTGGCATAGGTGCTCAGGAGGCAGGCGGACAAACAAAAATGCTGTCTTTTGAACTGTTATAGTTTAATGGAAAATGAACTATTTTCCTGTGGCTTTTGCATATTTTTAAGAACATTTACTAAGTGCACTAGAGGATTAAGGTGTAGGAAACCCAGTGAAGTGAAATGTTAAGATGCTGCCAGACACTTAATGTCCCTTCCTGTTACAAAGTTCTCCAAGCATTCATATTTGCACCACAACTTACTTACGTATTTGTATTTTTAAAGGAATTTGAGAACATCTGTTTTCTGAGACATTATATAAGGACTGGACTGTGTTACTAAGAGCAAAGCTTGGATTGTGGTGGTC
The DNA here is from genome assembly GCA_013397895.1 of Origma solitaria. NCBI lineage: Eukaryota > Metazoa > Chordata > Aves > Passeriformes > Acanthizidae > Origma > Origma solitaria. The sequence continues at coordinate 94,422 of VZRL01002945.1, read as the reverse complement.
TGGTGGAAGTTATGTCTGCTTTCAGAATTTTCTCAAAAAGAAACTATTACTTTCCTCATACCATGCCTCATACTGTTCCTACTATATCCTATTCTTCGTTTGTATGCCCAGCCTGGAGCTGCTCCTGTAGCACAGATCCTGGTCTGCCCAAAAACTACTCTGTAGAGTGCAGGTGAAAAGAATGAACACTTGCTGCCATAAACTGAGTTATGTCCTCCCTCTGTTTGAAATTCTTGTATTAAAGGAAAGCAAATAACTTAAAACTATTTTTCCTTAGCCTGATGCAAAGATTTACTTTAGTAATCTTGAGCAAAATTGAGCTAGCTTAGATTTTATTTACAGTTTAGTCAAGAGTAATATCATTTGGGTGGCTGATATTTACTCCCAAACCTTGAAAGAAGATAAGCATACATAATTAGACTTGATTTCTACGGAACAGTTGATGTCATGAGTCAGACAAGATCTTTTCTGAATAAACACTTGTTCTAGGATACTGCTGAAACAGGATTTAAACAAGTAATTTTGTGAAGTCCATTGAAGCTAACAGGGTTCAGGGTTACCCTGGGGATGAACCTTACCCACTGATCAACTTTTCTGCTTTAAGCATCTCTTCTCTCTCTGGTTTTTTTTTTTGTTTTTTTTTTTTGGTGTTGTTGTTGTTGGTTGGTTGGTTGGGGTTTTGGGGTTTTTTTGTTTGTTTATTTGGTTTTTGGGGGTTTGTTTGTTTGTTATTGTTGGGTTTTGGGGTTTTTTTGTTGTTGGTTTGTTGGGTTTTTTTGGTGACATTTTCTTGTTCAACAAAAAGATTTTGAGGTCTTTGTTTCCCCTTTCACTATATCTCCTGGCATCCACTAGAGCTCTTTGAAGCACTTACAATACTGTGGTCATAACATAGCCATAGCCATAAAAGCAGGCAATCCAGTCCTAGCCTAGCAGTGGAACGTGCATTTGTTCTTTCTCTCCATGTAGATGGAGTTCATTCTGAAGTAATCAAACATTTCAAATCTGAAAGAAACACAGATACAGCAGTTTTTAAGTGTTTTTCTATTACCACTGAGATGAAGCAAAAATAAACCATTAAATAAATCTTTTAGTTTCTTTAGTTAAAATCTATTATATTCTAAATTAACTGAACTACTTCTATGAATTTTTTTGTCAACTTATGTGGAGGTTGGGGAATCTTTGTGTATTTATATTATATATATATATATGGATGTGTGTGTGTTTGTGTACTGGTAATATACATTGCCAGCAGCACTTATCTGTACACCATTATTACAAGTCCTTGAGTGTGTTTCTCTAATGGATTTAAAACTTAAGCAATATCTCAGTGAGTTCACTAGGAGTCTTTATATGAATTTTTTTTCTTCCCCTCGCTCGACTCTAGGTCAGGCCTGTTATTCAGTAGAGCTCCTAAAAGGAGCTTCACAGTCTCCACATATTCATTGTCAGTGAGTCAAAACGTAAAAATACTCTAATGCAATTCAGAAAGGAAGACACTCTCCTGTCTGATGCCTAAACTTTCATTGTATGCTTCCACTTTTTTGTTGCTACTTCATTTTCACTTTTCTTAGACAGATAACCTGCATGAGAAAAATGAATGGAAACCTATTTGTTACCTATCATGTAGGAAATATTCACAGTCTTGCTGTAGTGTGTGCATATTTTTTCATTCAAAACTCCTGATGATTGAAGGGGAGCTGACTGTGATAATTTATTTTGCTGGCCTTGCCATGGCAATGGGGCAAGTGGACTAGACAGTTCATATCTTAAACTGCCTAATCCAGCTGTGTGCAGCGACTGCATAACCTCCTTTGGTAGATAAGAGCCTATGAAAAAACAAGTGGCTGCAAGCTGAAGGCAGAAAAGAATTCAAATTAGAATTTGGTTGCAAAATATTAAATATTCAGGATAATATTGAATAACACACTGAAAAGACATATTGAAATCTCTAAGCAATGGCAGATGTTCTCCAAGAAGATGTGCTTTAGCTGAACACAAATTTCAGGGTTAAATAGATAACTTAATGGCCTGTGCTATATGGGATATCAAACTACATCCTCTAGTAATCACTGTCAGCTTCAGGAAAGACATTTCAGACTTACCACTATTCAAAATTACTTTCTGTTCATAACCGTATTCCCAGTCACTTTGCATCACAGCTTCTGTGCTTTTAATCTTCACTACTTTTGGATACTTTTCTGTGGTGTTTCTCAATATGGTGGCCTCCCTAGGTGTTTGAGATACTCCACTCTGTTTTTCCTCCTTCTTTGGTGCCTCTCAATTCCTCTTTAAGGATTCTCTAAAACCTTCTTTGATTCTTTGCTCTTCTCCTTTACATCTTGCTCCTTGGTAACCCCCTAAACTCATTTAATTTGATATAAGATTTCTTGTAATGTGGCGTTTTGGGTTTTTTTTGTTGTTGTTCTCCATAACAGTCAATTCAACTCAATCCCCAGATGTCAGAATCTGTTAAGAAGTATTCATCTTGATGAGTTTGTCTCTTTCTGTCTATTTTTTATCTTACTATCTGCAAAATCTCATCTTTCTAACTTCATTCTACTTCCTCCTGGGTTCACTGCTGCCAACACATTTCTCATCAGCCAGCACTACACTTGTAGTGACACCCAAATTCAGCTAAAAGCTGTGGGCCTGATGTCTCAATCTCTTGATGACTCTGTGCTGAGTCAGTTGAAGACACAAAACCAGCAGGAAATCATGTTTTGGGGTTTTTTTCCTCAAAGCATTAATTTTCAAGCTATTTAGCTTTCTGAAGCAGATTCCAGCAGCACCAGACATGCAGCAGGGCCAGTGTAGTACAGCAGTTAGAGTAAATTACCGTGTGATTACACTACACCCCAGCAATATTTTCCTGAAGTCTTAGCCTCCTCTTCCTGTGTTTTCACACCCATGCTGAATTCAAACCATGAATTACTTGCTCCTTAATTATTTCTGGAATACATTTATTTCCTTTGTGTCATTGCCTCCAACCTCCTTGTTTGGATTCATTATCCTCAGCTTTAGTAGCCGCAACAGCTTCTGGCTTTTCAGACGCCCACTTCTTCTCTGAAAGCCAGGCAAAAACGCAGCCAAGGCCTTTCCCATTTCCTTGATGGATGGCAGTCTCTTCTCCCAAGTGCCCTCTAGCTGGCTCTGCTGCTGTACTCTGTGCCAGCCTTCACAACACATGGAAAGCTCCATGCATTCCTGTCCTTCAGTGGGATTCACACAGCACATCCCTTCGTTACCCAGTATTCCCCAGGACAACTTGCTTTCTACTTGCATCTCAGTAATCATCGCCTGTCCTTCTCAGATATCTTGTATGAATGACAGAGTTTGCCCAGGCTACCAGAGCTTTTAACCATCTGCTTTAGACACCTTTCTTTTCAGGCAGTTTGCTCCTGTTGCTTATCAATGTTTATACAACCTAGGTACAAACTGTTTATCAAAGTACAAACTGTCTTCCTTAGCCTCTTGTCTTTTTGCTTCATGTTTTCTTCTAAGTGAGATCTCTCTAAGGCAGGGAGTCCTCCATCAAAAAAGGGAGAAGCACTCATGGTGTTATGGTCACTCCTGCAGATAATTATTTAATGAGTGATACTAAACCAGAGATATATGTAGAAGCTAAATAGCAATTCACTGTAGTTTGGCACAGTTTCAGTACGTGCAGTACAGAAACACAGCACAGCTTTCACTTGCATGTGGCAATGACACAACCCTCCCTGCAATCAATAAAATCACTGCTCGCCTTCTCTTTTTGTCTGTTGCCTTTTCTTCCCCCCAGCTGGAAGATGATATTATAGCCAAATCTGATTATACTGAATATATAAAAAGCTTTGCTGCTCAACAGTCCCAAGACTGGATGGTTCTTGAGTTTTCCCAGCTTGGATTTATCGGTAAGTATTAAGACCTCAGCAGGATCAAATGCTGTTGTCTAGAACAAAAAGGTCTCATTCAGAATCACATCTCAAAGCATGGAAGAACTTGCATATCAAAACTTCCTTGGTTCTTCAGGAAACGTCCCACTTAAAGTCTTTTGCTTCTTGTTTTCTTTTAAACGGTCCTTTTAATACAGTCTCCCCAGCATAGAATCTAGAGTTTGGTTCCCATAAGAGGGAAATTGTTCCACCTCAGGGAATTATGTGCCCCTATAACTTGTAGTCTTCTTTTCAAGAATGGAATTTGAACAATCTATTAAAAAAAACATTGCTTCCTTTCCTATGTGGAGGAGAATATGCATCCCATATTATAGGGCTGGATGATCAGGAACTCCCCAAAGCCAGAATCTATGTGAAATTTTTCATTACATATCAGAATCACATTTATGTGTGTAAGGCTGGTGTGATACTTAGACATTTCTTTAAATAAATTACATTATAACATAAAGCTGAGGATTTTTGCATAGCAATAAAAATATAACTTCTTGTCTTGCTTTCAGGAAAAATGTTTAAATCAGAAGACTTGCCACTCGTAGTGGAATTTTTTCTCATGTTCTATAAGGATAAGCCCATAGACTGGCTTGTAGACCACCTGCTCTGGGTTAAAGTGTGCAATCCAGAAAAGGATACAGTAAGTATGACTGTGAATTTATGAACATAAGTAATATTCAAACAGTCTCAGTGACAAAATTCATTTTCAAGAATTGGAATACAAATCTCTCAAACTGGGCTTACTTCAGACTGACCAGAGCTTCTGCACCTTTTTGGGTTTTAGGGTTCAGGAGTTTTAACTAGCACAGTCAGTCTCTCTGAGCCCCAGGATTTGCATGTGTTACTTTTGTGTTGATAAAGGAGCAAGAAGAGACAGACAGAAGCTGTGCAGAGCGGGAGATTAAGGGGAGCAGAACAAGCAAGCTTGAAGTTTTATCCTGTAACACAAGTGACTTCTGGGGATAGCAGAAGGAGCCTGGTTTTACATTTAGTAATGCACTGCAGAGTCTCCATACCCACTTCACACAGATAGGAGCAAGCTTTTAAATCTTACTCTGTGGGTTAGGCCAGCTCATGGGAGTTAAAGTGAGCCTCAAGAACTAATTTAAGTTCTTGCCTGCCTGTGATAACAGGATAAAAACCAGATGCTATTATGTTGATATCACCCATTCCAGATCGAACGTGAGCCAACTTCGATAGATGAAATATTTTATTTTTTAAATGGCTGTTCCACCTTCTAAGACCTGATTCGTACCTAAAATGAAGCTGTGTTACTGAGAGGCAGGCAGACTCTCATGGAAGTCTGCTCTGAACAAGCCAAAGCAGAGTGGTGTCTGCAAGTTTCTACTGAGTTTCACTTCTGCATTTGCAATGTCAATTGCTGCGGGTAGCAAAAACCTACTGAGACAACTCAGTCTCACATGGCCCTTGGGTGGGAATGACCAGTGGCATGATCTGCTGGGACTATTCATGAGAATGCAGAAAATGGAGACTGGGAGAAGGCTGGGGATCCCAGCTGCTGTACCTTCTCTGTTTGACAAGTTAAAGGAGTGAACTTTCCTATAGGCACCAGACAAAGCAAGCTGACAACTCACACTTTCTCCTTTCCAAGCAACTAAGAGTGTCACAAAGTGATCACACGCTGCTTCACAGGAGGGTCAGCAGGGCACCTGTTTGTGGTTTCTATGTGCCATCATGTGGTGATGGATGTTTGGCATCTGTTGACACAGAATCGTAGAATTGTCTGGGTTGGAAGGGATCTTACAGATCTCCTCATTCCAACACCCTGCCATCGGCAGGGACACCAGGTTGCTCTGAGCTCCATCCAACATGGTCTTGAACATCTCCAGGGTTGGGGCACCCACAGCTTCTCTGGGCAACCTGTTTCTGTGCCTCACCATCCTCAAAGAACTTCCCCCTAACATCTAATCTAAGCCTGCTCTCTTTTAGTTGGAATCCATTCCTTCCTTCCTGTCACTCCAGGCTCTAGTAAAAAGTCTCTCTCACTTCCTTGCAGGCTCCCTTCCGGTACTGGAAGGCTGCAATTAGATCACCGCAAAACCTTCTCTTCTCCAGGCTAAACAATCTCAATTCTCTCAGCTTTTCCTCACAGGAGAGGTGCTCCAGCCCTCTGCTCACCTTGGTGTCCTCTGGATTCAGTGACAGCTCCATGTCCCTCCTGTGCTGGGAGGGACACAGAACTGAAGCAGCATTCCCGGTGGGTCTCACCAGAGCAGGGCAGAGGGGCAGAATCCCCTCCCTCCGCTGCTGCCCTTGTGCCTCTGGATGAGCCCAGGACACGTTTGGCTCTCTGGGCTGTGAGTGCCATGGCTGGGCCATGTCCAGCCTCTCCTCCAGCAGCACCCCCAAGTCCCTGTGGGCAGGGCTGCTCTCCATCTGCTCATCCCCAGCCTGGATTAACACCAGGGATTGCTCTGACCCAGGTGCAGCACCAGCACTTGATCTTGTTAAACCTCATGAGATTCCCACGGGCTCTTTTCAACCTCGTCCGAATTTTCAGCCTGGACTGACTATTAACATATCAAGGTTCAGCTACATCTGCTCACCAAGTTGGAAAAGACAGTTTGTGATGATCAGAGCCATCCGATCTCTGCATGGTTAAGAAACTTCATGATGCTTACCTTCTATAAACAATCACCCACTGCTGGGGTCCCCAGTTTAAAAAAAAAAAAAAAAAAAGCCATGGACCATTTAGAGCAGGTGCAGAAGCTGTAAAAATGATCCGAGGGTTGGAGACAGACTGAAAGAGTTAGAGCTGTTCAGATTGAAGAAGAGAAGGCTACTGGGGAGACCATATAGCACCTTCCAGTGTCTAAAAGGGGCTTAGAGGAAAGAGTGAGGCAGTCTTTTTACCTGTTGTGACAAGGGGCAACAGTCCTAAACTGAAAGAGGGTATGTTTAGATTGGATATAAGGAAAACATTTTTATGGTGAGGGTGGTGAGTCACCGGCACAGGTTTCCCAGGAAAGCTGCAGATGCCACATCCAGTGCTCCTGACCAGGCTGGATGGAGCTCGGAGCAACCATCTAGTGGAAGGTGTCCCTGTCCATGGCAGGGGTGTCAGAACAAGCTTTGAACCTTTACAAGTCGCTTTGAACCCAAGCATTGTGTGTTTCCGTGCCCACATGCAGTGGCCTGTGTCTGTCACGTGCAGTGGGGACTAGCAGGCTGCAAGGGTGGAAGCCCTGACTCAACAAGCAGCCTTATCTCAGCTCCTGCAGATCACGCCAGTGCCGTGCCACTGATTATTCTCAGCTGCTGCTAGGAGCAGCTCTTTTGGCAGTGCTGCCATGGCATAAAACAAGGCATTCTAGAGCCTGCATTTTTACCAGGGATGAATTACAAATCCTGTCAGTAGAGAGATCACAAATTTATTTTCTTTGAATGATTTCTTCTTTACTGAAGTATAGAGTGCCTTTCAAAGCAACAGCTGCCAGTAAATCAATTTGCACACAATGTATTGTGAGTTTACATTGTTTTGCTGAACATCTGCTATGGACAAAAATTCAAATACTCAGATTTTTTTATAGCTTTCCAGGTAGTTTTGAACTTTTAATTAATACTACTGTGGAAACCATAAATCCCTCATGAGTTTTGGTGGTTTTAAGCCAGCTGAGTGAAGACTTTATCACTTCTGGTTTAGAAGGAATTGATACAGTTAATGTAACATTTTTCTTTTAGAACACTGAAAGCACTTGACAGAAAAGGTAAGCACATTATCCTTGTAAATTTTAAGGTATGAGACCTGGGATACAGAAAAGTTAAATGATCTTCCAAACCCATATAATAATTCTGTGGCAGCACCAAGAGTACAACGCAGGGAGTCTCATTTTAGCTCTTTGCTCTGTTCCATGCCATTATGCTTCATTGTCTCGTTAATTACTGTGGCATGTTTGTGTCATTGTATCAAACTATGATGCTCTATAGATATAGAGAAAAAAAAGAAATTTAAATAAGTAGTTTGCCTATCATTCAAAAATCAAGAAACTCCAAAATTAGTACCAATTACAGTTATTTAATTCCTTGGTATGTGTCATGTCACAAGTGTAGTAAACTGGAAAATTGTGGTGGAAATACAATATTTAAGGGCTTTATCTAATTATATGATAAAAGATCCGTAACTTACAGTACATTAAAAGCCTCCCAAACACAACATAAAGAGGCAAAATTATAAAGATTGAAATGTAAACAGTATCTACCTTAAGAAGGTCAATTTTGGTCAAAATAGTATAATTAGAATGATATGGCAAAGCTAAAAGCTGAAATAAAGTTTGCCAGAAACAGCTAAGAAATCAATCAATTTCAGTTTTGAGTCCATTTTTGTCACTTGGAGATGTGATTCATGGCATACTGTGCAGAAATCAACTGGTGGTTGAGCCTTCAAATCTATATAATAGCATGAGTGGAATTAGGAGTTTTGGTCTAGAAACAGTGTATGTGACAAAAGGTGGCTGTTAATTTAAGGATTACTTAGTTAAATATGGATAAAAAATCTGGACCCATATCCTCAACTACGTAACGAAATTGCCTTATGGGATGTAGTTTGTCTCTCCTTGGTTTAAATAATCCTTCACTCCCTTTTACTTTCTTTCCAGACACACTGTGAAAAGGAAAAGTCAAAGTTACGTATCCGTGCTAAACCATCTCTCTTTCAGCATATGGGAGTTTATTCATCATTGGCTGGGAAGATACAGAATTTGAAAGTAAGAATAAGAAATTAATGCCATATTCTTAAATCATATTTTTGTGTTCTGACTTGTTTCTCAAATGAGTTTCAAGGACCACATCTTTGGCATTGGATGGCATCTCCACATCCAAGTATGTTGTTTTACAGATTTGGTAGAGAACATTGATCTGGCATCTAAACTGCAGGTGGGGCACACTGCTCCTGTACAAACACCTTTGAATCTCTCATCTGAACAGCAGCATTTCATGGGGTGTAGGACTCGTCTTCACACAAGTTTTCAGATACTCTACTCCATGAAAACAAAGCCAAGATGGTTTGTTTTGGCTGAGCAGTTCACATTCCCAATATGAGGGACAATTAAGAATGTATATTGGTAGTATTGGTGTGCCTAATGGGATGGCCACATATTTTTAAGGGAGAGTTTGGAGGGCAAACCACGTATCTGATATGGACAAGAGCAATGATTACAGATAATCTGTAATAATTACAGATATCAATGCAATTTTTTTCCCATTGTATGAGCGAAATTACATTTCTTTATATCCAACAGGATAAAGATTTTGGAAAAAATCTGCTACACAAAGCACATAATAATCCACCTGCAAAAGTGGATACAAGCCTAAGAATATACCAGCAATATACCTTGGAAAAAGTTTATAAAGGACAAAACTGTTTTTGGGCTTCAGCTCCAGTGGCAGGTGACTACATCAGGTTCACATTTTTAAATCCACTAAAAGTTGAAAAGTAAGTATTACATGATATGGAACATGGAAGCCTACATGCATCCAGTTTGGAAATGATTGAGTCTGTTTGAAATTATCAGTACTCAACTGTTTGCATAAACCTTGTTACTGACCAAAAAATCCATTATTTACTATTTATCTGCTCTTCTTCTTGAACTCTCCTCCTGAAATATGTTTCTTCCTTGGTAATTAGAGAGCTTCTTAATTTTTTTCCTTTTATTTCTTCAGGTAAATATTTTACACTCATGATAATTCTCAAAGGAGTTTGTTTTTAACTAATGAATTTCATCAATGGAGTCAGTGAAAGCTTTATTTGTGTAGTTTGACATGCTGTTTGCATGATGTCAAGTCTCTATCTCCACTTAGTGAGCCGCAGTGAATGACAGTTGTTATAATAAACACTGGTGTTCCGTGTTAATTAATTAACTGGTTTATGCTTTGTGAAACTTGGGTAGCCTCTAGTTTTGCATGTTCCTGTTACTGGGAAGCTGGAATGTACGGTTAATCCTAGAATATTTGGTGGTCTTAGGCCTTGAATATTTGATACCAGAGAATAGAGTTTGATGCTTTAAATTCTCTTAGTTCTTTTTGGATCTAAAACCCTAAGAACTCTTAATGCCAGAAATTTAAAACCAAGCAGAAATTTTTACTTTGAAATGTTTTTGCTTGGATTCTTGTTTTGTCAATGCTCTTGCTTATTGACTATAAAGGAATTTGTTTAGAAGCACCTGAATTGATCAGTATTGATAAAAAAAGTGGAATTCTCCTGGCACGTAGTATATAGTCTAGTAGAAACAGAAATTTCTGCTGCCATTTGCCTTCCAGAAGCCCATCCAACTTCAGTCTTACAGGAATAGATCAGAGGGCAGATCTGCCTTAGCCCTTTAAACATGGGAAGTTAATTTATTTAGAACTTGAACACTAAAAAGGGGGAGCACTTGCATTTGTGGCTCCAGAGAAAGATGGTTTAAATGTTTGTCCTGTTTAAAATAAAAAGACTCTATTATGGTTTGGTTTATAGTTTCAAGACCTATTTCTGTTCTTTATAGCCCAAAAATGTATAAGGAAAAGATACCTGAAACTTTCCTTCAAAACTGGAAAGAATTACTTTAGAACACTTCTAAAGTATAAAATACCTGGAAATAATATACCTACAGGTACTTGTTCAGAAGTGGAAACATGGAGCACCCTGGTGATAAACTGTTTAACACTACTGTGGAAGTGTTGCCAGCTGATGTAAGTCTCTCATTTCCAATTGTGTTTCATTTTCAGAATGTTATCCAGCATAAAATGTCATGCTGTAAAAAACGCTTCTTGAAATGTTTGTTTTTTGGTTTTTTTTTTTAAACAGGAAATGCTAAGAAAAGAACTGGTTGATAATGGAAGTAAATTTAACTACCCAGCAACCAAAGACGGATATTTAAAAATAGGTAAATTGTTTATTGTCACTTCAAAACTAGAAATTTTATTCCTACATATAAAATGTTTCTACTTTTAAGGATCTCATTAACTCTGTAATAAATTCAACATTCCAAGGTGAACTAGTAAGGAAAAGAAACCCTTTGCACTACTGCATAGTAGTGTATGGTGTTTGACCAATGCCTCTCCTATTTTGATTTAAACATGACCAATGGTAAAAGCCAAGACATCTAATTAGAAGGAAAACTAAGGACAGTCCCTGCAAAGGGTTTGCATGGCAAGGCTCAGGTAGAGGGAAGGGGTAGGGGGGAGATGGAGCTGCAGGGGTGGCTTCTGCCAGAAGCTGCCAGAAGCTTCCCCCATGTGCAGTGGAGCCAGTGGCAGCCAGCTCCAGGATGGACCTACAGCTGGCCAAGGCTCAATCCATCCATTATGGGGGCAGTGCCTCTGGGATAACATATTTGAAAAGGGGCTGGAAGAACTCTGTGTAACAGCAATTGCAGCTGGAGAGAGGAGGGAGAATACAGGAGAGAAAAAACTCTGCAGGCACCAAAGTCAGTGAAGAAGGAGGGGGAGGGTGCCATGCTGACCGCCTGGAGGAGGAAGGAGCAGCAGAGACAACATGAGATAAACTGACCACGACCCCATTCCCTGTCCTCCTGCACCCTGGGAGTAAGGAGGTACAGAAAATTAAGAGTAAAGTTTAGCCCAAGAAGAGAGGGGTGGGGGAGGATGTTCTTAAGGTTTCGTTTTCTTTCTCATTACCCTACTCTGACATGAATAGTAAATTATTTTTTTTCCCAAGTCAAGTCTTTTTCTCCCAAGTCATTTTTGCCCATGACAGTAATTTGTGACCGATCTCTCCTTGTCATCATTTCAACCCATGAGTCTTTTCCAAAAGATTTTTTTTTTCCCTAATGTATTCCTGGATTTAATTTATGGTTTGTAATATAGAGCTTTTTCACACGTTTGCTTGGAAGTGTATTTCATTCTAATAAATGTTCATATGGGTCTTGTTCTATTTTTTATTTAGGGGCTTTTGAAAATGGGATTGCAGAAGGCAGCATCAATCAGTCAATAGGAAGAATACAGGCTATTCGTTTATCAGTCACTTCTGATTCTCCTGTCTGGGCAATACTGAGTGAGGTAAGCATGTCAATAAAAGCATTTTTATTATTCATTATAAAATGAGTTTTGGTTATTTCAGTCATATAATATTGATAATCATTAATTTTATTTAATTTTGAATGGAACTTTGAGTGGCAAAACTCACACAAGTGGAGAATTATATTAATTATTTTCAGGAGAGATTAAATGTACTTCATTGAAAGTGCTGAAAATGCTAAAATGGGATGAATCTCCAGTTTTGCAGTGCTGTAAGTGTAGTTGCTAGGATTTGGGTTTTGGCAAACAAAGCTTTCTTCAGTCACCATCTTGGATATTAACTACATGATGTCAACATTTTCAGATGAACATGTGATTTTTTAATTCTTCCAAGCTTTTCTTGTGTGTTTGAATGTCAGTAAATCCATAAATAGAAAATATTCAGCAGAAGTCACTGGAGAGAATTACTGCAGCCTTAAACCCTAGCCATAGCTGGAAAAAGGGAAAAACTAATGTCTTAGGCAAAGCTTCTGCAGACTTTAGAAAATAATAGATTTTGTTTTTTCCCAGGTACTCATCAAGACATCTGAAAACTGAAAAAAATACATTTTTGATGTGTCACTTGTTACATATTGGTTGAAAACAAGGCTGACTGCAACAAAAAAGAGGACTGGGTAAAAAGATCAATTCCAAACCCATTTAATTATTACTACTGTGCATTAGGAAAAAGTTGAGAGAACTCTCAGGTCTTTATATGAAAAGGTATAAAGAACACAATTATATTAGTAATTTCTATAAAATGTTCTTGAGTAATATGTCATATATAAAAATCTCACCTTAGCTTGGCAACATAAAGAGATATTATGATAAACAATTGATAAGGCATTACAGCCTGCCTCAGGGACTAAAGCATAAAGATATAAAAAGTTTCACCAGAAATAAAAATACAGACATTTTTGAAAACCATTAAGGACACAGTGTTCAACTCCATTAAAAACAGTGGTCAATTTTGTAGGGAAATTAGAACTGAAGGACAAGATGTTAATATTAATTTCAAGTATTTAAACTAGGTCACAGGAACTACTTAACATTATGAAAATGGATCTCAAAGTTACTATAGGCGTGTTTCAGCCTTAATGTAGCATAAGTTATTTTTTTTAATGGGGAGTGCCTACAAGTTACCATTTGAATAACTTGCAACTTAAACAGATATTGTTTGGAAGATTGTAAAACTTCTCAGTGAATTGTGCATTGAATTAATTACAGGAAATAATAAGAGTATTATCTGCAACTATATTTTTGTAGAAAGAAAATCTATTTAAATAAAATTTTGGATCCTATAATTAGATAATCAGTGTGTACTGATATTTCAATCCTTGTCACAAGTCAGAATTCAACATAAATTTGAAAATAAAAAGTAAACCACTGTCGTTTAATTTGAAAAGTTTTTGGGACATGCCAATCTGTTTTGGACGTCTACCTGTTAATATGCAGAATTCAAGTATCACTTCGTTAGCACCTGAAGCACAACTGCGCCCTCATTCCCCTGCACAGGCATTGCATCCTGGCAGCAGGAAATACACTGCAATGTGTGGATTTGTATTGAATGCATTACATTAATTAGAATTGTATTCTTAATGCCAGAGTGTTTAGCATTTAGAATGAGATGAAGTTCACTTTTTTACATTAAAACAGTTTAGAATAGTGTTTTTTTAGAGACCACCTCTAGTAATATCTTAATAATATTACTTAGACAATTATTGTTTATTTTACATTATTTATTTAGATTATTATTTACAGGACTGCTTATATACTGTGGTGCTATATATATATGTGTGTAGATATATATACATACATATGTGGGCATATATTTCTTAGACCAAATATTGCCTTCATTAGGTTAGGAGTTTAATGCCAGTTAACAATTAGTGCAGTAATCCAGCATGCTTAGAGATACACTGGGGGACACCTTTATCCATCAGCACTTACAATGGAAACGTAAAACCTTATTTTGCCATTGCTTTCACTGCAACAGATTCACTGTTGGGAGTAGTGTCTGCGTTCAGGGTGTCTTACCCTCACTTGTTACAGGGCAGTGTCACTAAGGGGGAAATTCCAGAGCAATTGTTAAATCAGTGAAAACACAGAATATACTACGGTGATAGATTTTGCTACCAAAACACCTTAATTTCACAGTGAAATGAGATTTCACTCTAATTGTTGAAGCATACTTTCCTAAACCTCATCAGAATACCTGAAATTGTTTAGGAAGTCACTGGACTTGAAAAAAAAAAATTAAATGTAATTCTGCGCTGCCAGCTTGGTGCTTCGTTCATTGTTCCTGTTTTTACATATTTTACTTAACTTTTGCAATCACAGAATACCCTTCTTATCACTCTGATGTAAATGAGGTTTTAGTTGATGTTGTAAAAAATTAATGCTTCACAAGAACCATGAATTCTTCCCTATGCTTTTGCAAGTGCAGAGGTTTCTTGCAGTCTGCAGAACCACGGCTTCACTATAAAACCAGAAGAACCTCCTAAGCGGAGCTCTGGATTTTCACTGAAGAAGCAATAGCTGAAAAGTGAGTATTCCAGCCCCAGGAAGTTTACGACAAGGCAGTGCAGTGGAAGAACACTTCAGCGGTAACACGTCTGTGTGTTATTGGCAACAACCACCGCAGGTCAATTAGCTGGGTTTGTTCACAAGGAGTGGTTACAGAACACCAGCAGCTTCCTTTCCACCCTGCAAGCAAGATCTTACCTGTGGTTTTCCATGCAATAATCCTATGCACTGAACCTTCACATGGCTCCAAGGCCAGATCATAGGATGAATAGAGGCCTTCAACGGGAAGGCTTCAGTTCAGGTCCAGGGAATGAGGAACTTGCTCTAATTTACCGTTTTTGAAGTTTAGGCATTTGGTAAAACCAAAGGTGGTAAACCGTTAAGTGAAAAAAATAACTCCAGAAAGAGTTTCATGTTCCTAACCAGATCACCAGGCTTACTCAGTGGGAAATTTTACTTCAGTATTTTCATGTGGTTTAAAACCTAAGTCTCAAAAATACTGTCTACCTCAGGCTCATTGTACATGTACTTAATCTGGTTAAATGCCTGTGTGGTAAGAAAGCACAATTTTCAAGCTGGTTCTGTTACCAAAATCCTCAAAAAACATCGGGAAAAATAAGACTTGCTAAACACTTGTCTTTTTATTGTTAGGGAGTAAGGCATTACTTTATTCTTGGCCAAGAGGTGTGTGTGACTGACAGAGTTTCAGCCTCCATGCTGACAGAAATACAAAATTTTTCACCTATTTACATGTTTTTAGCAAAGGAATTAATGTTCATTGGTTCCAAATGACATAATTCTCTTCATTAATTAGCATTCTGTCCCCTATTGGTTGTTAATTTCTTGCTCTTCATGCTAATTTGGTCCATATTCTTTAGTCCTTTTATCATCTTTTTCTCAGATGGGGAGTCCCCAGCTTTTCAAGTGTAAATCCCCTATCTTCTGGTTACTTCAATATCCTTGAAGGGCCACAAATTTAATACCCCAATTGTCCAATCTTCAGTTCCCTTTGGCTCTGTTTATTGAAGCTCGTCAGGTTAGTTTTAGCAAACTGAAGTTTTCAATGATTTAATGATTACAGTAACAGTAAGAACCTGTGAAGAAACTTAACTAATGCTGGCTAAAAGCAGGCATTGCTTCCAATTAATTAAAACAACTAATTAAAAAGTAGTTAGGAAACATATGATTTTCAACAGTTCAGTATTAATAACATTTTATTCAACCCATTTTTTCAATGGAGCACAGTTATTAATTTCTCTGAATGATGAGTCACCATTCTCATCTTAAATCTTTCGAGGGACTTTTGAAAGGGGCATGCCAACACTTGTCTTCAGCACAAAAGGCAGACATGAACTCGGCTCTAGTGATCTATTTAAAATATTTTCACTCCCCTCTGTTCGCGGTCCGTATATTGGTCAGAGTGAGCATCCAACCCTAAGAAAGGGTTTCGTTAATTTGAGGTTACAGATGTTGGAAAATTCTTTTTCCGGGCCGCTCCCCGGCCGCAGGCGTGCGGGCCAGGGCGATGGCGATATCGCGTCCCGCGGGCCGCGGCCATAACGGCACCGCCGCTGTCAACGGCGCCGAGAGCCGCGGGGCGGGGCCAGCCAGGGGCGATGGGCGATTGGCTGAGACTCCCCCATGGGGCGGGCCGGCGGCGGCGGACCGAGTTCCCATTGGCTGCAGCCTCCCGGGGGCATCGCCGATTGGCGCGGCTTCCTGCCCATCTCGCGCGCCCACACACGCTCCGCAGCGGCTCCGCTCGGCCGCGCCGCGCGTGCTGTGCCGTGATTGGCCAGCGCGCTGCGCCCCGATTGGCCGGCGCGGCGCGGCACGAGCGGCGGCACCTGCTCCGCATCCCCGGGA
>VZRL01002945.1:48895-77988 GCA_013397895.1 Origma solitaria | reverse complement strand
CGCGGTAGCGGCAGGAGGTACGTGTGGTGAAGGGAGGGGTTGGTGGCGGCCCTGCTCCGGCCCCCTCGCCTCAGCCCCCGGTGGGCGGCGGCGCCGCGGCCCTCACGGCCGGCGGCCGGTGCCGAGGGTGGGATGAGGGGAATTGGGTGAAGGCCCCGCGGGGGACGGTTTGGGCCTCGGCCCTTGCCCGCGGCTGGGCAGGAGGAGCGCGGCCTCGCGGGTGAACGGCGGGGGCAGCGCCTCGCTGCAGCCATCGCTCTCCCTTGGAGGTAGCCCCAAAAGCGCGTTCGTATTGGGTGCTGAGAGAGCACCGCGTGGCCGTTTGACCCAAACTTCTGGTTTTTCTATTGGAAAATAACGTGTGCTTGGAGGTTTTAGTCGAGCTCGCTGTAGCAGCAAAATATCTCGAGGCACCTGCAGGAGTGCAGCATTGCGGCTCGAGTAACTGCTGAATTACACATTCGGCATCCATTCCGGCACAGGGTCCTTTACACCTCAGCTAAAGGGAGAGAAGTACGGTTTTCACACCCAAAAAGGAAAAATTACAAGTTGCGTAAGAATTCTTGCGTGCTTTTCATGGAGCAGTTTCAGCTGGATGTTGTCAGGTTGATGCCAATGCAGCAGAATGGGGGAGGAAACAAGCAGCTCGTGGTTACGGATGGAAGAAGGGATGTGTGGAAAAACCCTCCACTTTTTGTGGCCCTCGATGGAATTGATATTTGACCCTGTGTAAAGCCCATGTGTTGATACTGGACGCAGGAGCTTTGGACTTCCGAGGGAGGAAGGCTGTTAATGGCTGTTTTATTTCTTCTTGAGAATGCAGAACTCAAGAGTTACATGGAAAAGGCATTACCGTTTTCAAAGGTCAAAGAAAAGTTAGTAATCATCGAAAAGATCCTGACCTCTATTTAGTTCTTCAGCAAATGGAATAATGATGCCACTGACTTAATGGCATGTGTAGAATATGTAAAAGGCCACACTGCAGAGGTCCGAAGATTGACACATTTGCACTGTGTGACCACAAATCAAATCGTTCAGGTGGGAGCGGACACCAGGAGGTTCCTCCTGACCTGCTACTTGCAGGTCCAGCTTGCTCAGAGCTTTTATCTAGACTTGGAAGACCCCAAGGACTGAGACTAGGCAGCCTGTACTGCTGCTTATCTGTCCTCATGGGGAGAAAAATTCTAATATCCAGTCAGAATGTGCCTTCGTCTTTTGTCTGTTGTCTTTCCTAAGTACTGGTTTGTGTCCCAAAAAAAGCAGCTCATTGCTTTATGTGCAGTATTTTGCTGATGTTGCAGCACTGTTGCTGGTCCCTAGAGCATCCTTTGTGATAGTGCTGCTGGCTCACATGTCCCGTCTGATGTGTAGCTGTGCTGTGGTTACCCATGGTAAAAAGTGACCAAACTATGCAAAATGTATGTTTAAAGTTACAGGTCTGAATTTAGATACATTGAAAAGACTGCTAGTAAACATGTTTGGGGTTTGTGTGAGAGCCAGAGACTGGGATAATTTGCTTTGTTCTGCTGAGGAAGTTTTAACAGTGGGGATCCTTTTGGCTTGCTTTTATCATCACCTTGAAAAAAGTGAGAAAAGTTTCTCGTAGGTCTTCATGTGTTAATTAGGAAAGTTCAGTAGGTTTTAAAGATTATTAAATGGGTAGCATGAAGTTCTGTTTTGAGACCAGAAACTCGTTGGCTTAGTTGAAAGGTTTATTTTATACTCTAAGACTGTAGTGTGGCAGAGTTCACAAAAGTAAAAGATGTCATGGTTTGGTTAAGACCATCTTTGCCTGGCAGTTGACTAATAACTGTAATTGGACTTGATAACATATTTCAGCATTTCTGGGATTATTTTGAAAGTGTATGAAAAGGTCAAAGGTTAAAATGTACCTTCTCTTCTTGAAGGAAGAAGTAAGAGATATAGTTGAAGGCTGAAGGAAATTAGGGAAGTCCTAGGTAGGATCAGGGAGTAGTGATAAGATTCAGTGGGAACAAAGTGAAAGCATGAGAAATTTTGGAAGGAAGCTGTTTGGAGAGGTGAGTACTAGTGGAATTTCTTGGATGCCCTTGTTACTCTGTGTATGGAATGAAGGTGAATGGGATTAATTACAGTAAAATTACAGCTGTATAAGTGAAAAGCATTTTGGACCATACACATATACACCTGAAATGTACTGAAAGGGGAAATTGTATCTCTTCATCCGCTTTAGGAGAATCAGAGACCATCTGCATGACAAACCAGCTAAAGTAAGGTAGGCAAGCTGTATGCTAAAAAAGCAAGTCTGGTACCTGGTTAATATATGACACTTCAGCTAGGAGCTAAGGAGTCCAGAAGGTACTGATGTGGAATTTTTTGACTGCTTGTCCTAATATGATGATTAAGGAACAAGAAAATGGAGTTGGTAAAATTGATACTCTTCAGGCAAAGGTGTTCAAAAATATACTGTAAGATTAAATGTTCACCTGTGATAAACTGAATTACTTTAAATCTTCAGGGTAAGATTATTTTAAGTTCTAGAACTGCTAAGGAGGTCTATGAACTAACAATGTCTCTATTTTTTAATTAAATTTTTTAAAAAAATCAAATACAAAAACCCAGTAAAATTTGCAGATAACTGTTGAAATGTATCACCTGAAAAAAGAGGGAACCACAGACTTGCCATCTTCAAGCAAGGTCCCACAAAGAATGGCAGGGATTGTGGATTGTAGTGGGGGAGAAAAAAAGAATGGTAATACATTCATATAGTTTTGTGGAAAATAGGTGTTAGTCCCAAACAAAGAGGCTTTTGATTATTTCCTAGTATTGACATAGTGTGTTTATAGTGTGTATCACTTCTTTATGATAAACCTGTGTTTTGGCTCTAAATATAATCAGTGCAGTTAATACTAAATTAATAGATCTTAAAAGAAATAAAGTCCTGATGCTGTTTGATCTCTGTATGTATTGCTTGATACAATTTGCAGGTGTTAAAAAATGAATGATGAAATAATTATTGGTGCAATTCTGATGTTTGAATTGCTTAGCAAATTTGACAAAGACAGGGACTCACACTTGCAGTATAAGGTAGTATCTAGAATTGCTGGGATATTTAGAGTTGTAGCGGTAAACAGTTTAATCCCTAAGGAGGGATGATGTAATTGAGAGTGTAACTGCTTTCTCAGGTGCAGAAAGCACCTCAGCAGCAGAGCATTTAGTATGATTAAGTAGTGGCTAAAAGTAATGCAAGGTTTGAATGTCTTACAAAAGCAAACTAAATATCAGCATTTGTCTTTATTTAAGCTTATTGTGAGTAGAAATTAATAAGCATCAAGTGATATATACCTGTGCAGAGGTGTCTAGAATATCTCTTCATTCTGTTTCCAAATTCCGGCAAAAATAATTTCAGAAAGAAGCATTTATTGCAAGATCTTTGAGGAAACTTGCATAGGCATTTTTGGCACTGTACTGCTTCAAACCACTGGGTGCTCTAACATAAAATTGGATTTGTATGTATTACAGATGTGAAGCAAAAAATACTGGGCAGCAATCTTTTTCACAGCAGGTTAGATTGAGAGGCTGGGGCAGGTGTCTGTCTTTGGCATTCATACTTACACAGGTTAAAGATTTTCAGGTCTCTCTGAAATTAGGAAGGTATTTACATTTAAGCTTAAACTCTTGTTCCACCTAACTTAACCTTGAAAATTATTGGGTAATAATTTTGAAACAGAAAATATTTTCCGAAACCATGTTATGCTTTCTTTTGGCGCTTACAGCTGGAGTCAATTTAACTCTGCACTCATCTAAACGTAGTCATTGGAAGTAGAGGCAAATACAAATGCACTTGTGGCAGTGGATAATAATACATTCTAAATCTATAATTTTGTTTTTCCTAATGGAAGGGATGTTACTTATTGCTACATTGTAGAGACTGATTCAATTAAATTGTTTACAAATGAGAAAAATGAAAGCAGTCTTGCTTAGTTCCTAAAAAAGCATATGTACTGCAGTCAGATTCTTGCTAGATTTGGCAAGGTAAAGAACAGGCTACAGGTCCTTCCATAGGGAAAACAAGAGGGAAAAGAGAGTCTGAGTCAGGGCTCAGTAATTTTAAAAAAGAGGCAAATAATTGATATTAAGATAATATTATAGTGACAACACTTTCTGATAGTTATTTCTTATTATTTTAATGGGTTTTTTTTTCCTCTTGTTAAACTTCATTAAGTTTGGGTTAAAATTGAAATAGTATTGATAATATCCTTGCAATTCTATTTAAATTCTAAAACTTTCAGTTCTTCAGATAACCAAGATGCACTTCCAGTGGGACTGGCTGTGCTTGGGTGTCCTGATAATTAGCTCAGTGACTGCAGGAAGGGAAAATGAAGAAAATCTGGATGCAGATGTTGAAGTGGAGGATTTTGACAAGCAGTCCCAAGAAGCTGATGTTGACAGAGATAAATCTTCCATAGAGGTAAGATTACAGAAGTCTTCAGTTAAAGCTGATTAAACACAAGATGCATAGTTATAACTAGTAGAGAAATTTGTGAACAAATGCATTTTTAAAAAGCAAGTTAATCTGCATTTGACAGCTGAGTGGGTGTCAAACACAGCAGTCTGAGTTTTTCAGTTGCTATATGGGACATACAGGACAAACTTAATGAATGATTCTTTTATGCCATAGTGTAAAATCTCCTGCCTGTGGTGGATAGTCATGATATAGGTCTTATATCAATCTATATACAGAACCTTTTGTTGCAAGTCCTAACATGCCACTTGTAGAGCAAAAATGGAAAGTGTGTCGGTCTGACTGAGACTTTGACTTTATACCAGTTTCTTGATTTCTTCAGTCACAGCTGCCTTGTGACAGTGTCTTTATTACCAGAAAATCTTCATGCTGTACTTCAAAATAGGTACAGGCAATAGGTGGGAAAACAGAAGAATGGAAAGCATGTATAGAAAGAAACAGGGAGAAAGTAGATTTGCTGCAAGTTCAGAAAATTTTCTGGGGTTTTTTACACATGAGATATAACAAAGCTTTAATTATGAACTTTGAACAGAGAGCATCTAAAATTCAGAGATGTGAAATTGCTCACTGTTGGAGGGATGCACCCAAACTATTGAAATGTGGGTGGGGTAGAAGGGGTTTTATGCTGCTAGGTATTTCTAATGAACAAATCTGTTGATCTGCCTGGGTGTATTACTTCTGGAGGTATGCGAGTGTACTTCAAATGAAAAGTTATAATTTATGTTGGAACATGTATCTGTACATATCTCTTAGGTTGTGTACCAGACTCCAAAGCCAACTGGGGAAGTGTATTTTACAGAAACCTTTGATGAAGGATTGTCTAGGTAAGCTTATGCCTTAAAATGATAGATTTTTACTTTCAGGAGTGTAACTTACAGTGGCAGGACTTATTTTGTATTCTTTTTTCTGCTAGTATCATTATAAAAATTAATTTTTACAGGGGTTAGAATTGGGAAGGCTATTAATGCTTGCTCTAAATACATCATAATGTTAAGTTAGACACATAACATTTCAGATATGTTCCTTTTTCTGTGTGTGTTTTAAGGAAGCTTTTAATAAACTCTGGGTTTGTGACCATGAAGAAAAATAATATAAAGATTTAGCCAGTTGAGTTTAACTAGCTGAATGGTGAAGTGCCATTACACTTCAGTAGCAAGCTCTTTCTTTCCTTTCACATGATCTTAGTTATGTGTCAATTCTAAATGTTAAGTGCAAAAGCAGTATCCATGATGACAGGCAAAATTATTAAATAGAAGAGGTGATAATGGTTGTTTAAAAAAAGAGCCCAAAACAAACCACTGAAAACCTTGATTAACAGTTGCAAGGATTTAATGGGGGTACTTGAATGATAGCATTCATCCAAATTTATAGCGTTTTGAGAACTGTTCAAAGCTTAGTTTGTCTTCATACTAAATCTATTTGAAGTTGTAGCTACAATGCTTGGGATTTTTTGGTCTAGCTATACATAATTTACATAATACATAAGAGTAAGGAGTATGGAAGAAAGATTTATGTGAAAGTAAGCAGCATGTTGCCTTTCTTCCCTAAACTGTGGAAAAGAGTATATATAAATTGAGTAGGTAAGAATAGAGTAGCTTTTTGAGAATGGACCTTGAAAATCTTTCACATGACTTGTAGAGATGTTTTATTTCCTCACTGGTCTCCTGGTAAGCCAAGGATCTAGTTTGCTATTTATACTATGAAGCTTTTCCAGCACCTCTGTTAACAGTGGACAAATGTGACTGCAATTCAAGCAGAAAAGGTAAAGTATTCATCTCTGAAACACTCCATGCAAAGGATAGTTCAGAATGAATGGAAACAGTTCTTTTCAGAATTAATGATTGATTAGAATATATTCTTATAGTTGATACAAAAAAGAGTTGAGCAGTGCTGTTGGCTTAAGATATCCCTGTGCATGGCTCAGAATGGAACCGCTGTATGTCCAGATGAGGGTGAACTGCCCTTTTCTTTTTTTTCCTCTCCAAGTGAACACTTTGTGTGCATATCTTTTTGGTAACCTTAATGAGACAGATGAGTTTGCCTTGCTCGTAGTATCGAGGAGATCAGGAGTGTGCGTGCCCTGTTGTGTCTCCTGTGTGCAGTACGCTTGGAATATGTTAATTGCATTTGCCATTTGGACACTCACCATTCCTTTTTGTCCTCTGCTATGCATTCGTACTGTTACTGTCAGAGGAAGTTAAGGTTCCTTTGGCTGATTTCTTTTTCTTATCATATTGAAGGTGTTATACTTGAAGTTTGCTATTTTCTATGCGATTTTACATGATATGCATATTACTTTCTGCCAAACTCCGCTCATATATAAAACTGAAGTTTATTCAGAAATAAATAATACAGGAATTTAATTATTTTTGACTTAAAATTGTATGTTCGTTTACATTTTTAGGAAATATTTTGAAATGCTGTATTAGACTAATCTCCTTTAATTTTTCTTTGCATGTTCTTTGAACTACACAGAGTTCCATGATGCTGACTTAAAATCACTGTTACAGGTTCACAGCCTAAAAGCAAAAGCCATTTTTCCTCTTCTTGTTAAATAATACAGCTTTGCATAGCTATGTCAGTGATCAGTACAATTTTTGTTTTAGGTGGGTGTTGTCTGTAACACTGAAAGAAGACATGGATGATAACGTTGCTAAATATGATGGTAAGCAGTTTTAATGTTTACCTCTGCGACGTAGTTTGTGATGGTCTGTTGTTTTTTGAGAAATAACTACCCTTTACACAGAACTTACCTTTGAACAGTTAAATGACATAGGTCAAAAATGTTAGTTTGTATAATGACTGTTATCCTGAAACTGAGATGTGAAATGTTGTTCATTGCGTTGCTTAGTGTGAAGTTAACTTTTTTTGTCATTCCAACAATGTATTGCCATGGATGGGATGATACCTGAATACTGTCTGGTATCTGAATATTTAGTACTGTTTGTTTATTAATAGTGTTTCTTGAGAACTATCTTCTGAAATCATTTACCACTTCAATTTCAGTTGTTAAACAGGTTTCTAAAGCATTGTGTTCCATCTTGCTCCATCTGTCCTACTGATTCATGGATTGGTCTCTTGGTATAGCCTCTGAAACAAGAAAGTTAAAACTGCATGATGTTTTTTTAAAATACTTTATCAGATTGCTTGTGCTTGGATGTAGGGCACTCCTGTGGTTATTGTACAGTTTAGTCTTAGAGTAGCCTAAAACAAATTTGGAAAACAATAATGAAAAAGTTGTACTGATGGTTTAATTATTGCAGTTTGCACTTGACTTGTGATTTCCTAGTCTAGAATTGGCTGCTTAAATGTAATTTTAAACTGACAGATGTGTGATCTGTGGCAATAATTTTGTGACCTGAGTTTGTTTCATTCAAGAGGGAGTGGGGAGAACACAAAGTTTCTGCTGCAACAGAGGAGTATTTACTACTGTTCTTATGTCAAATGAAATCAATTAATGTTAATAGAAAGTGTTGAGCAAGTGTAACGTGCAGAACTTTGCAGACAGAGTAAAACAGATGATTTAGTGGTTACCAAAAATAATTGGTAAAATTAAAAAATTGCAGAGGAAATATTCACACAGATGAGATGCTTATGAGAAATGAGATCTCTCTGATTACTTGCCGTCATATTAGATAAAAAATTCTTTAATGTCAGAACAGTCATATTTGCCTGAAGTCAGAAAATTCAGCATTTAATAAAGTCTGTGTTAAATACATATATTTGAACTACTTTCCAATTTTTTTTTCAGTCTTGTTGTTTTGCCTTGCATTATTGTTTGGCCTTAGTTTCCAGGAAGGAACACTATTGAAGAGGATGGAATTTTCCTCCTTCCTGTTTATCAGGCTAAAAGAACCTAGGAATTTGTTACTGACTATACGTGTCTGCCCTTCTTTAGTGACTTTTCACAAATCACATTTCAGTTGAATAAAAGTAAATGGCTGTTTCGTTTGAATTTCACAATTTATGACTTTTCTCTAAAATACATGCTGAGGAACTCCAGATGGTTTCTTCCTTTTCACATTGACACAGGCATTCTTCAAGATAACAGTGGATTGTAAAAGTAGGGTTTTGTGCTGTGTTGATTCCTGGGAAAAAGCCCCAGTGAATCTCCGAGAAAATATAACTGCCCTTTTAGAAGAAATCTTGTTCTTTGGGTATTGGGCACATGTGTATTCAACTGTATTTCTCCCAAACTTGGAGAATGTATAAATATAAAATCTTCTATATTTAAAGCTGTGGGCATGATTTGGATCAAATCTGGTAATTCTTAGAAAGACTTTGGGGAGGAGGAGGGAATTTCATCTACCCTGTGATTGGATTTGACTCAAGAGATTCTAATTCTGTGTAAGCAGAAAAAAAAATAATGATGCAGGTATTTAGCTTTATACAGTGCTTTGTGACTATTATTTTTATGTGATAATGGTAGGAGTAAATCTAAAATATTGAGAAATATTGTAGCCATTGTACCACAACCTAAAGATACAGATCTACAGTATTAAAGTTTACTTACAGGTTTTTGTGAATTTGAGAACAACAAGGAATCACATCTTTGACATCAGATGCCAACATCTTTTCCCTACTTAGGCAATTGGTCTTTATTTGTTGCTAACTCTTTGCTTTCAACAAGG
Source organism: Origma solitaria (assembly GCA_013397895.1). Taxonomy (NCBI): domain Eukaryota; kingdom Metazoa; phylum Chordata; class Aves; order Passeriformes; family Acanthizidae; genus Origma; species Origma solitaria. The sequence goes on along the minus strand of VZRL01002945.1, from coordinate 68,853 downwards.
CTGTGATTTCCTACTTCAGACTGCATTTTTTCAAATACTTTGTATGTGTGTGTTTTAGGAAGATGGGAAGTAGAAGAGCTGAAAGAAAATGCAGTGCCTGGAGACAAAGGATTAGTGTTAAAATCAGTGGCAAAGTATCATGCAATATCAGCAAGGCTAACAAAAGCATTTGTTTTTGATGATAAACCTTTGATTCTTCAGTAAGTAATCCTTCTGATTTTTTACTTGCTATTTATTAGTAAATTAAAACATTTTGCTTACGTGAAGTGTTTTGACAGTAGTTACTAATATGCAGTCTTAATACATTAGTAATTTCAGATGCAGATGAGAAGTTAATTTGTATTTTTCTGATACTTTGAATGTTTTTTTCACTTTCTCTTTGCCCAGATATGAAGTGAATTTTCAAAAAGGCATTGACTGTGGTGGTGCATATATTAAACTTCTCTCCAGTAGTGATGACTTGAATCTCGTAAGTCGTCTTGCTTAACATTTGCTATCAGTTGTTCATTTGAGGAGCAACAGACATGGGTGATGTCTGATATCCAGGACAGAGGACTTTTGTGTATATTTAGTGTGACTTTCTGTATCAATGGAAGCCATAGGATCTTAACTCATAACTTGTGAAACAATTTTTTTAAATTAAAATGCTTGTTATTGTATATTCCAAAACCAGAAAACATAAATCATTGAGAGATACTGACATAACTGTGTAATGCAATATAGTTTGAAGGAGAATAAGTATATCTGATATTTTCAGGGTTGTTTGTTGCTGTTACTTAATGCGCAGAGAAAAAGGTACTGAATATTAAATAAAGTAAATATTCAGTTTATATTCAGTATAAAATACTGAATATTAATATCCTGGAGTTTATCTTTCTTGGAAAATAAGATTGTTTTGAAGAGCAGTAACTAGTTCCCTTCCATCTTTTAGTGTAATGTTTTTGGTGGGATAGAGATACTTGGCTGTTTTGGTTTGTGACAGGCATTCCTACTTAATGTAATGATAAAATCTAAATAAATATATATATATATATTCATCTTCCTTGAAGAGACTAAAAGAGTTAGTCCATTCCCTGAGAACAAAGAGCACCCAGCAGCTCCAGAGGATTGTTGAGTTCCTTTCATGATTTACCCTACCACTTTGCATTTACCTTTTAGAAAAAGGTAATTATGCTCTATGCCAAGGAAAAAAAGGTACCAAAAATGACTCCGTAAAATGTCCAGTATAACACATGCTCAGCTTTCTTGCTTCTACAGGAATACTTTTTTGACAAAACACCTTACACTATTATGTTTGGACCAGATAAATGTGGAGAAGATTACAAACTGCACTTTATCTTCAGACATAAGAATCCTAAAACTGGAGAATATGATGAAAAACATGCTGAACGTCCTGACGTAGACCTAAAAAAATTCTATTTGGACAAGAAGACACATCTATATACTCTTGGTATTGTTCAATTCCTAAAACTTTAAAGTGGAAAGGAGAGATTTAAAATGTGGTTTTGTCTGCTGAAACTTTGTAATTGAGTCTGCTTGTTTGTTTGTAATAGCCTGTTAATTCTGAGTGGTGGTTGCTTACTGATTTGGCTTAAATGGGTTAATGACTGGGCTTAACTGCAGGAGATAAGAGTAGCTTTCAGATGCTACTGCTTCATATTCAATTACAGGAAAAAACATCAGCCCGGACTAGCCTTTACTAATAAATGCATTCAGTATTTATTATGATAAAAATATTTTTACTGAGAAAGATATTAAAATGTAGAACTGCCCAATATTCTAGGAAGGTGTCAGAGTTCAGAGAAATTCAGTTATAACTGTGGCATGCCACACACCACTCTCTTCCATGTGTTGAGAGTTGTCACCAACCCATGCATCTGAAGCAGTGTGCATGGACAGATAGGTCAGCACAGACTCTGAAGTGAATGAATACAGGCTGGTTTTAATTCATGTGACTGCTCTTCTTGTACCAGTGAATTGTACAGAGAGGTGAAAGTTTAGTTCATTTTTACCCCCTTGTTCTAACTTCTGAGGAAGAATAGCAATCAGAGAAGAATGGGCTGCCCTGTGGCATGGTGCAAATCTGGCCAAACTGACTGTAATTATGAATCTCCACTGAAGAATAATAGAAGGCATGTTCAAGTGCTGTGTCATGGGAAAACGTAGTGGTCTCTAAAATAGATTGCTTTAGTATGCCACAGCAGACTTTCACTTTTAGATAACAGAATCTCATAATAGAGGAATGCATGCATTCCTGTATTTGAGTTGGTTGTTAGAAATTATGAATCAAGGTACTTAAACATGAATTGCATTTATTCTGTTATAATTGTTCTAATAGACTCCATAGAGCTATGTGATTCCAATGCATTACGTGACTGGTAACAGGAATTTAAAAATTAGTTCTTTGTATTTTATCTAAAGGTGATAGGGGGGTTTCATATTTGCATTTATGGGTATTTTAATACTGTTGAAAACTTGCAGGCTGGAAGGCCTTCATTAGATATTAGCAAACTGTTACAAGACTTTTACTCTGGTTTCTTAACCTATTTTTAGAACACTGTCATGAAAGTGCAATAGTAACCACTTTTACTTAATAATCTCCATTATGTTGAATGGACAGTTGAATCTGCTAGTTAACCAGTGAGCACATCTGTAAGTGCTTATTAGAAATGGATCTGGATACATCTGGGTACTGAGTCTGACACTACTCAGTTCTGCGACCTTGGCTTCTCAGTTACTCACGCTTGCTAATGTACAGGAAATTACCTTCAAATGTTTAAGCATTTGTAGTGTGGCATTTGAGGAAAATGGCTGTTAGAGGTTTGAATCAGAAAAAATGCCGCTTTGATCCTTCCGCTGTGTTACTAGCACAGTTCTTGTGTTTCCATGCTTTCAAGTGTGAGATTGTGATTTAGTAGCAGAGATTTAGTACCCTACCTCTCTTGGGGTAGAGATTCTTTGTTCACTGTCTGTGCTTTTGAAATGAAAACAGAATTTTGGTCAAGTTGGTGGGTTTTTAAAAATCTCTTTGAATGTGTTTGGATGTATTTCAGCAACTGAATTATCTTCAAGTTTCATTTTTGGGGGCCTGATGCTGGTCATACATCCCCTCAAGGGCAATGTTTTGTGTCCAGATCCAGTGCCTGAGTGAGGAGTCTGTCTCCTCTGCTAGTGAGGATCTTGCTTGCTATTATTTCATGAAGTCTGTCTTATTCTGTAGTTTTGGTTAAATATATTTGTAAAATGAAATGGCTTCCTTATTTCTTTAACGCAAATTTCTTCAATTTAGTGCTAAAACCAGATGATACATTTGAAATACTAATTGACCAAACAGTTGTCAGTAAAGGAAGTCTTCTTGAAAATATGATTCCTCCAGTAAATCCTTCCAAAGAAATAGAGGATCCTACTGATAAGAAGCCTGATGATTGGGATGAGAGACCAAAAATACCTGATCCAAATGCTGTCAAACCAGATGACTGGTAAGGACAACATTTTTATTTGTACAGTGTCTTTCACATACAGGTTATTTATTTGAAAGATTTGACTGCTTTTATTTTGGGGTTTGTTATTGATAATTGGAATACATTTCACTAAAAGCACTGAAGTTTGAAAATATAATTGAGGTGGGTACAAGGATCTGGTTATGTTCTAAGGAGACAAATAAAAATAGTTATTTGCTTGGTTTTGTACCCTGCATGGTTGCAATTAGTAACTAAGATTGCTACACCCGAATATAAAGCAGGTGTTTTTTTCCACCATATAGTCTTAATTTGCAATGAAAGATTTCTATGTCTGTGTGAACTACCGTTCTTATGGCAACTCAGGAAGAGTAAGGAAAAACTCAATGGGAAGACCTGACTGACACCTCTCACTTGATACCAGCAATTTCCAGACTAAATAGCACTATAAAACAATGTAAATATAATTCAGATATTTATAAACAGATAATTACGTGTAATTCTCATGATCACTGAGTCTAATTCTGTTACGTCTTTGAAAATCATCCCTTTCATGCCAGTTGTAGTCCTCTGAATAGAACATTGGCTCAAAGTCAGGCTGCTCTATTTTCTAACATGAGTCTGTAATTGAAGGGATGAAGATGAACCTGCCAAAATAGAAGATCCTGATGCTGTTAAGCCTGAGGGGTGGCTTGATGATGAACCACAGTATGTTCCAGATCCTAATGCAAAAAAACCAAAGGACTGGTAAGTGCAGGCTGTTCACGTGACTGTTCTCTGTGGCAGATTATTAGTTGTGGAAGTCAGACCAAATCTCATTGTCTTTTGAAGTAGTACCTTGGAATGTGTAAGGTATGGCCAAATATTTGTTGGTGTGGGGGACTGATGAACTTGTCCTTGCCTTTTGTTTTCTGAAGATATATAAGCAAAACCAAAATATGAAGGGCCTCTTTGAAAGAATTTGCTACAGTTTAAGTTGATAACTTCAAACCATAATATGAATCTCAAAGGGATTTCTGAGCATCCTGGGTAAAAGTGTTTCAAGCTGTCTGCAGAGGCAGGAATGTAATGGAGGTCAGTCATGCTGTTCTAGTTATGAACGTGTGACCTTTAAGTAAGAAGGTGTAGCACTCCTTAAAAACAGTGTTTGTACTGGTGGGTAAAGTTCTGTGAGCTGGTCAGAGTTCTGAGGTTGTCACAGCACTATCCATGGACCCTGACTTCAGAGTGCCACTGTTTCAAACCTGGCTGATCTTAAATCAGTTGTAATTTTTTTTTTCTCTATAGGGATGAAGAAATGGATGGGGAGTGGGAAGCCCCTCAGATCCCTAATCCAAAGTGTGAGACTGCACCTGGTTGTGGAGAGTGGGTGCGTCCCATGAAGAATAACCCAAAGTATAAAGGAAAATGGAGAGCACCTATGATAGATAATCCTAACTATCAGGTAATAGCCAAATTCTAGGTCATTGTTAAAAGATATGGAATTCAGCAGAGCAAGCAAATGAAAGTAGTATATTTATCTAGGCTTTTTTACACTATATTTATATTTTAGAATTAGTCTAAATACCCTCACTATTTTGAGGTGTTTTTTTTTGCTTTTAATTTGCTTTTTTTTTTCCTTTAAGTATACTAGGAAACAGTAATTCTTCCTGTATTAAAACACTTTATCTGTTTAAAGTTGCCTTTTGTACAAGTTGCATTGGTACCATTTATTTAATATGGTCTTCAGAATTGTATTCTGAATAACATTGGGGTTTTAAACATGAGTCTTGAACTAAATTTTTTTTAATATTAAACAATGTAGCCTTTCAGTAAGCAGATTGACTTACTAGTTCAATTTTAGAGGAAGCATCAATTTTGGATAATTATATTCCCTTCCTCCCCTCCAGATATGAGGTAATCAGTTGGATATTAAAGAGAGCTACTTTGTATTACTTATGGCTGGGGAGTACTTGAATCTCATATTTGTGAGTGTAAGATCCTAAGCAGGTTGGAAAACAAAATTTGGCTCTAATTTGCCAGGTATCATAAGGCTGAATTTTCCTTCCCTAAAATTTTCCCTAACACTTCTGGTAAGAGTCAGTTATTACTGTAACCTCTAAAATAAAAAAATCACTCAAGAGGTCTGCCCTAAGCCATAAAATTGAGACCCATCTGCCAAAATCCTACAGGCTATTTCCAGTTCTGTTTTTATGTAGGTTAAACTCTACTGCTTGTCTTTTTAAATAATGTATGTAAAATAGCAATGAAGTTCTTACTATTTTAAAATTTCTTTCACAAGTTTTTCTTTTGGTGAGCTGTAGGTAATATGATTACATTTGTTTCTATTAACAGGGAATCTGGAGCCCTCGGAAAATACCAAACCCAGACTATTTTGAAGATCTTCACCCATTCAAGATGACGACTGTCAGTGCTATTGGTTTAGAACTCTGGTCTATGACATCTGATATCTACTTTGATAACTTCATCATATGCTCCGAAAAAGAAGTGGCAGATCGCTGGGCCGCAGATAGCTGGGGCTTGAAGAAATTAGTAGCAAGTGCTAATGAGGTATAAACTTTACTATAGTCTTGATAATAGGAAGTAGTGAGGAAGCTGTAGTGTTGGAAGAATTTTCTATTAATGCTGATAAAATACTAATTTGTCTGCAATTAATTATTTTGCTGAATAACTCTGATGAGTTTTCTGTCTTGTAGTTCACCTTTTTACCTTTCCCAGACCAATATTTTCTTGAGGTCAAAATTGTACTGTGCTTTACTTAAACACCTAGTGATAAATTGACTTCCTATTAAGCCTTCTGCTGTTCACATTTATATTAGAAATTCAGGATCTGACAGCAAATGAAAGAATGAAGGCTGAGTTACTCACTCAAAGACTTCCCCCTCCCCCCTCCCAGCCCTATATTCCCTTGCGGCTATATCCATGATATATATTCTTTAGATGCTTCCTTCCATGAGGAATGGAGAGATAATGTAGTGTTGCTAGTCTTTGTTTCCGTTTAATAATTTTAGGCCTTTGGCTGCTTAGATGTGTTACGCAGCTCTGAAAATACCGCATGTATGTTTATAGAGCTGCCTCTGTTCTTCTGTTTGTATGTGTGCATCCACATTTTGCTTGTGTACTGCACTTTGCCAGCCTTCACAGATTTCCTCTCTTCCCTATGCTGTGGGCTGGACCTGTCCTGCCATACGGGATCATGAGCCCCTCTGGTGGCCGCCTGCATTCCTGTTTCTGTCTAACAGTCCTCTGTTCTCTGATTAAATGACAACTGCAGCTTGCAGCTGTGGGAGACAAATGATGGGTTGGTGGCAAATGTGGCCAATTCCTCACAGGTGCTGTTTGTCACAGTGAGCAAGCAGCAACAGCATATCTGTCCATGCGAGCAGGAAAGCAATGTCTTCCCACAAGCTTGCCCTTTTCCAAAATGCTTGGGTTTATGTCTGAACCTGTATCTGTGCCTGTACATGTAAAAGAAATTCCTTTGAGTCCCCTTGTTCTACTGTGCCTCTCAACTTTCTTCATTGCTGATGTACCTCTTCCAGAGATACACCAGGCACTTGACTAAGTGTCTCTACTGTAGCAGAACTGGGCTGGGAGGACAATTTACTTCTTGAATAATTGGCTGTCAAAGGAGAGAAGGTGGTAGTACAGGTAGAGCCAGGATTTCCCTCAGGTTCTTCTTGATGCTTTGGGAGCTTTCGGCTGAGTTGGCACAGCATGCAGGAAAAATAGCTGGGAAGGGTGTAAAGTGTGAGGTTGCCAAGATTCCAAACTTACTTGGCAAAGTTGAGTTGTGGCCAGTCTGATGTTTGTGGTTCTACATCTGTTCCTTCTTACTTAACACCTGCCATTTATTTTCAATTTGTAGAGTTGTTACTTTACTAGTATTGAAATGCAATATTGTTTTAGTCATTAAAAAGCAAAGGTAAAGAAGGGTTTTGGACAATATATAGAGTACACTTCATAAACTTATTTAAGTATTGAGAGGGATGTAAATGCAATTTTTGAATTTTTTTTTTAATATAGCCTGGCATGTTTAGTCAACTGGTGACTGCTGCAGAAGACCACCCATGGCTTTGGGTTCTTTACATCTTGACTTTAGCTCTCCCTGTTGGTCTAAGTGTGTTGTTCTGCTGGCCAGCAAAGGTTGGTGAAATTTACTATATTTTTATTTGGTTTTATTCTTAATACTTTATTTGGAAACTCTTGAGCATCAACAACATGCACTTTTAAAGTGTCAGTGGTATTACTTCGCTTACAGTACCTGTTCAATTCTTAATTGGAGTTGAAAATTAAATCGATTTTTAATTTGTTGTAGAAATCAGATGAATATATTGACTTCAAAAAAACTGATGTATCTAAGCAATTCGCAAAGGGAGAACTAAAAGAAGAGAGAGAGGAGTTTGAAGATGATGAACTAGAAGAGGAAAAAGAAAATGAAGATACTGGTGAAGATGGTAAGATGAGTGTGTCAGCTTGCAGTTTGGTTAAAGACATGAATAGAACTCATTCATGGATTACATTTGCTAATAATTACAACCTGTTATCTTGGACTGTGTGAAATGTGCCTTGCTCTGAGCCTTTTTTCCTCTTTGATAACTTCCAGTGAGTGGCATCCCATGGCTAATATCTCTGATAAATATAAGCAGAAAATAAGGTTCTGCTCAGTATTTCTTCACTTTCAATAAATGAACATGCTTCCAACAGTATTTTTTATGTTTGTTGACAGTGATACATGTTTTATCACTTCTAAATACTTCATATATTGAACACATTTTAATTATTCAGATAAAAGTACCTGAAGCAGTTAAAGTCTCTTTTATTGTCTTTAAAATGTGTGTGGAATAGTTTTAAGTCTCTAACGCAAGTCTTTCTGCTTACTCCTCTGTGGGAGGGTTATACTAATCTGTTGATCACTGATTTGAGTTATTCTTGTTAAAGCCTGAAAATACAGTAGGCTTGAAATACTGAAGTCTGCTGCTTCTTTTATGTTGCTTTTTAGCAACCAATTGCATGCCTGCAGAGGTGTGTCCTGCTGCCCAAGCGAGAAATCAATGACTCAGTAGGTTGAGCTGTACTTCAGCATCCAAGGATGAAATCATCTCATGTTACTGTATCAAAGATTACTGGGTCCTATTCAGCTATAGCTTTGAGGTGCTGATAGCATTTCCCTGTGCCTATATAATGAATTAAAACAAAAGCACCTAACTTATACTGCATTATCTTGATTTTCATGAGAAAATTTTTAGCTTCTGAGCTCTGCTACAATCTGCCTCTTAGTTCACTTTTCCTTGGTAAGAACAAAGACAGTGACAAGGGACTAGCATGGATAATTAGAGACATAGCAGACATTCATGCTTTGTCGGGTTTTTTGTCTTGGTACAGACATAATTTTGTATTACTGACTGAAACGTGGTGGGTTTTGTCTGTCTTTGCACCATGTTCCATGAGTGTTGATGGCTTCTGTCTGTATGACTTAAAAGTTTACTCAGCATCAGCTGTTCCCATGCCAGTACTGACAGAATTGAGTACATTTTTGGCACAGTGCTTGCCATGCCAAACTTAGTCCATCTTCCTTGCTATTGGAGAGCCTTACCAAGGCACTGAATTATTCTGGTTATACTACACACATTCTTTACTCTAGCATAAATTGTAGGTACATTATTTCGGCATAGTGTCTTCGTGCCTTTTCCTTTTGATCTTACTCTACTCTCCCTGTTCTTTGCACCTGAATTATAGACTCTGTTTTATTCTACCCAGTCTTGATGCAGATCATAGATACAGTTTGCACCCAATATGCTGCTGTTGCAAAGCTGCCAGTCCTCAACTGCAATATTCTTCTGTCAAGTCAGTCAATTTAGTTAACTACAACACATCGCTTAATAAATAATATATGAAAGTACATGTTTCAGTATTAGAAATAAGGCCTAGGCAACTGCAGAGGAACACTGTTCCACTCCTACAGCTTTCTTAAATTGTACTTGGAATGGCTGTTCCTGGTGTTGCAAAGGTAGGTTCTATTTTAGACCTTTACTGGAGGAGACATTAATAGTGACAGAGTAAAACTAACCTAGCTATCTTTTGTACTCCAGGGTTTTCAAAGAAATTCTAGGCTTCAGAAGGAAGGATTACACTTTGCTGTCATATGACTTCATTGTTTCTTTCTTGAAGAAGAATTGTTAGCTTCCCTTAACTTCCTGCCACCTTTTACACTTGCAGGCTGAAATCTTCCCTTTTTTTTCTATCGCTCTTTTGCCTCTTCATATCTGAAAACATTAGAGAATTTGTCTTCTGCCTCCTTTTCCTGATTGTTTTTGCTACAGAGAGAAGAGAAATGGAGGAGACAAAAAGAGAGCTTATAAAGGATACAAAGAAGATGGGAAGGGAGACTCCTGTTTCAGGTACTGGGAAAGCGAAGTAATTTGGGCCAGGACTTGCAAGTGGGTCTGTCCTATCTGGTTTCTTCCCTCTGCTTCCTTGTTGATGGTAGAACTTCAAGCTGGTGGATGCCAGCTTTCATCAGGTGCAAATGCAAGTTTCTTCTGAGATTTCTCCCTATGGTATCTGTAGTCATAAATATTTTCTGCTACTATCTTTGCGTCCTTATGGTTTTTCCAGTTCCTTCATAGTCATTATCTCCTCCTTTGATTTTTTTCAAGTTGAAGGCAATGGGGTTTGACCTCTGAAATGCTGAACGACTTGAGATCCACATTGTATCATGAGGCCATTAAAAAAAGAAAGAAAAAGAAAGTGTGGCACAATAGCAAATTTTAGAAACACTTGGGAGATTTCTTTGACACCAGTGACAATGAGTTGCTGGCGGAGTACTTCTTGAAGGGCACTGTCCATGGGATTTACTGGGTTTTTTTGTCCTGTGTTAATTTCTGTGGCATTGTCTACTTGTCTGCTTTGTCTCCTTGTTTTCTTGACCTCTAGAAAAATATTCCGGGAAGTAAAAGAATTATTATCACAGAATGGAATTTCAGGGGTCCAGTCTGAACCTTATTTGTCAAGTTCTACATTTACTTATATGAAATACTATTTAAATTACTATTCGATTAAATTTAAAATAGTGATTTTAAATAGTATAGTCGTCCAGTTCTGCATTTACAGCTTCTGATGTCTGTGTTTTCAGTTTGGATTTTTTTTCCCCTCTATTCAAATTTGTACGGTGGGAGGAGCTGGATTTGCATAATTTATCATTTCCAGTTTTTTCATTAGAATATAAGCAAAGACTTTGTGAATTTCTGCCAAGCTCTTCTGTTAGGAGCATATTTTTAGGACAGAAATCTTTGTCTACATTTTTCTTGAACCGTGATCATCATTTGGTCATATTTTTCCTTTTGATAATAGAGACATTGTAGACATTTCCCAAGTATATTGACAGGTGGCAAAATTAAGTTCTTCATTTGTGATAATTAGCGAAGCTCTATTTGGCTCAATTTATAGCTATACTGCAGGCAAAGCTTTTCATATTTCTACAGAAGTCTCAAATGTTTCAATAAATTATGCATTTCTAGAGTTTCATCACCAAGAATCAGGTGAGTCTCATCTTACATGTGACTACATTCTAAATTTGTATGGATACTTCTGTTTGAGTTTTACTGAGATGCAACAGTAAGAATTTGGGTGTGGGTACAGCTTTTTGGTTTTTTCCTATTTTTTTCATACCTAAGTGGTGCTTATGAGGTGTAGGTGTGACCACAAGGACAGAATTGAGCACTACTTCATTGCTGTTTTTAAATAAGCCCCTGGCAGACTGTTGAGTTGCAAAATGCCAGTGTATATTCTTTCTGTCAGATTTAAGATTTCTTGTTTACCCGTAATAGGAAGTATTGCAAAGGGTACTGGTAGTGCGGTAGTAGTGCAAGCTGGAGGTACTTTGAATGAGCTAAGGGGAGTTCAGTGCTTTTCTGACTAGCTTCTGCACTGCAAAAATGCACAAGAAGGGGAGAAGAGCTGCTTCTCTCTCAACTGAAACAGTATGCCAGAAGAATTCCCTGCTGAAAAGGGGAGCACCCTTAGGATGCAGGTGTCTCCCATGCTGGATAACTGCAATATTGTACTTCCCCATCTAAGTCAGAATTTAGTCAGGTTTGGGATGCCTGAGTTGTCCTGTTTTGGACTCTGCTCTCAAAACTGTCCAATACCATAGCTGGTTTTAAAGTAAAGTTCTGTTAGTTAGTAACAAGTCTGAAGACAGTATGGACTATAATGAAAACAGGCAAAGTTGGAGCTGTTAAAATTGGTTATTAAATGTGACAGTTACCACTTTCTACTAATTCATGAGAATTCTACTCTCTGTATCACAGAGATGTTTTTATGGGTTATTTTAAACAAGCAGTTCATTCTAGGACTGAAATTGGCTTGTTTTCCTTTGTGTTTGGATATAGTGTATTTTTAGTATAGTTCTGTTTTATGAAGTGAAATTAACTTCTTCTGCAGAAGATGAAGGTGAAGGTGGTGAAGATATTTATGATGATGAAGAAGAAAATGAAGTTCCAGATGAAGAAGAAAATGAAGCTGCAGATGGAAGTCAAGAAGAAGGTGATAGGTCAAATAAATCTGATTCGGAAGATGAGGTAAGTTTGCATTTTTCCCTATTTTCTCCTCACCCTTGTCTGACATCATACTTCTAACTAAGCCCAGTTACGTAAAAGTGTTTTTCTTTTGTTGAGCCATAAAACAAATCCTGAGATAGGAATACATTTTCCTTTGAGTTTGACACCTCAAGTGCTCTGCATAAATACAGCTATAGTATAGAAGTGATATAGGCAGCTCCCTAAACATGACATGTTTTTACAGGAGTATAGTTTTTAACAGATTATTAAATGAATTGCCAGTCTTGAAAATTTGGATACTGCAGCAGATTGGTCAGTCTTCACTGTGCTTCTTAATTAATAGAACATGTGCTTCCAACTTGAATAGCCTTTTCCTGACACCTAGAAAAACCTTAAGCTTTTCAGTTACATTTTGGGTTTTTTATTCCAAAATAAAGTTTTTAGCAAAATGACAATACTGTTTTTGAACACAGCACCTGCAGTTTCATTTTGCTTGTGCAGATTAATCCAGTCATCCAGTTAATCTACGAAATGTTTTTCATAAAATATCCCTGTAGAATGGAATTTGTGTGTGCTTTTCTTGTTTGCCAACTACTCGTTATCCTTTCATTTAGAAACTCGTGTGTCTGAAACACTTTAGATCCACCCATGGGTCATCTTGTTCATGTCACACCCTAAATAAGTCCCTTTCCAGGTTAGGGGAGTTGGTTAATGTAATGTTAACTCCTTTTTATGTAAAACGCTTCTAGGAGACTGCACCTTGTATGAGGTAGTGTTGTTTCAGCACTAAAATTCTTTGTTAATTACCCCTTATTCTGTACTTGTTCCTGTAAGAAGCTGTCCTTGTACATTTACCCAGGAATACAGTATCTGCTGAACCCTGTTATGATTCACGGGACGCCTTGTGAAAGCAAGAGCAAGCTCTGAATGTGTCTGTGGCATTCCAGTGTCACAGTGAGGCCATGGCTTGCTTTTCCCTGAGTGTTTTCAGCATGTAGGCGTTTCTGGTGTGACCTAGCTGGTGACCTGGTTGGGACACATCATGTACCCCACGGCCTCATCAGGCTGGGCCACATTCTGTGAGCTGTTCCTTCTGAAGGAGGTGCCTGCCATTAGGTAGTGGAGGAAAGTGAGGAAGCAATGCATGGTCTGAGCATAGATTTCACATTGGGAAGGCTTTTCCTGTGCCTCTGTACGCCCATTGCTTTTAAACTGGGAACACCACATCTGATTTAAGAACATTTTACTCTTTTTGTAGCTCTCTGAAGTGGACAGTTATAATGTTTTAAATGCTTCTTGCTTCAGAAATGGAAATTAAAATTAGCAAAAGGTGCACTTTAATTAATTAACTTAAAGTCACTGCTTTTAAACCAGCAAATACATGGGCAAAACCAAAATTTCTGACATCTGTTTAGACATACTATTCTTTTCCTTCTGAATATAGAAATTAAAAGTCTTCTACCCACTCTATTTATCATTAGATTACTAGTGTGGAAAAAAAATATCCTATCACTTCAGTACTGCATTTAGTGATAACATTACTGGGGGGTTCAGGAGGAGGAATAATGTAGCCTGCCAGTTTCAGTAATTAGAATGGGATTAAAATGTTAATGCTGAATTTTTTTTCCCAGAAGAAAGAAGCTGATGAAGGAATGGGAGATCCTCCACTGAAATCAGTGCGCAAAAGAAGAGTACGAAAGGACTGAGTTATTTCCAGCTGGTGTTTGCAGGTCTAGAGACAGTAACTTTTGGTGTGCCACTTCAGTGGGCCTGGCAAATTCCTGAGCTTTGAAGAGGAGGGCTCATTGCTATTTAACCTCCTGTTAAAATTATCTGACCTCTTTAAACCTCCCAAACTTCCTCAATTCCTTTTTTTAGTATAAGCACTATCTGTGAAGAGTTAGCTGGTATTTCAGATTCAAAATAAAAGGGAAATTACAAGTTAACCAACTGATTTTTAGCTGAAGATTCTTAAGATTTGAAGTTTCTTAGAAATTAGTATTAGTTGGAGATAAACTTACTCTAAATATTTTTTTTATGAATACATTATAATACTTCTGCAGCTCTAGCACAAAACTAGCTGTTTACAGTTTTCAGCTAAAAGAGGATGGTAATATAGATGTAGCATCTATAGCAGTTCACATTGCTATGAGAAAAGGTATTTTTCTGTGCAGAGCTAAATGCAATAATTGTTTTTGTATGATGATTTTGTGCTAGCAACAATTTTTATTGTAAATTATTTATTTTAGTTGATCTTGTTACATGGGTGGTCACCTGTTCACTTTAGGCATTGGTTACAGTAATTTATTTTTAAGATACATTTTAAAATAGAATACAAGTGGTAATTGATGTGACTTGTTTTACTTTTGAATGCAGATGTGAAATCTGCAGAAGTGATAAACAGATGATTTTTTCAAATTTTTATAGTTCTCATGTTCCAAACCAGAGTGGTATAACCTGTTTATAGAATACCTGCTAAGTGTATATTGTCACCTAAAAATATTTATTAATTCTTGCTTAATATGAAATTTATCGATATAGATAAGAATTTTTGATGGATTAAGTTTTTTACAGATGTGAGTACTTTGGGCATTCTCATAATATAGTTTAAATAAACTGCATATTGTAAAGAAACTTTGTTTTGTTAAAGTTCAGCTGTATATTAAACAATAAAATTTCAGTCACCAGAAACCTCTTGCTGCTTGGCAGCTGCCTGTAGTAGTAGGATGTGTAAAATGCTAGCAAAAGTCATACACTACAAACAAGTAGAAATACATTAATTCATAAGCAATCTAACAGATTTTCTTGTGTCTGGCAAAAAATTGGTTCACTTTAAAATGAAGTATTTTCACAGTAGATTCCATGGTAGTCTCTAAAAAATGAGTGCTTAATCCTAATGGAGAAGCCAATGTCCTCAAGTGCTTGTTTTGAAGTGTTTAAAAGTTAATGGTATTTGACTCTTATTTGGTGTGAATTACAAGGAAAAATCTCCAGGCTTTTTGTTTAAGTTCACACCTCTTTATTTAGGGTCTCCATGCAAAAGGTAAGAAGTGAAGACTCCAGATTACTCCTCAGCAATAGATAGAGGGTGTTACCAGTGTAGTATCCTGCTAGTAACAGCTACTGTGCGCTGTCAGTGAGCATTTTGAATGAATTATGAATTATGTCTGAGCCTGATAAAATTCCTTTGAAATTGTTACAGCATTTGGGTGTGGTTCTGGGGGTGGGTTTTGTTTGTTTACTTTGAGGTTTTGGAGGGTTTTTTTTTTCTCTGATATAGCTACTCTAGTTACTAGCTACCATAGTTTCTTTGATGTGATTTAGTTACTTCAGGGATTGCTCATCCCATGGGGATGCTTGTCTTCCTTTACGGTTTTGAACTTAAAGATCCCGTAAAGTCTTGGTTCATGCCCCATTAGAACCTAGAGAGAGTATACATCCTTCTGCACATCAGCTTTCTTGGATCTAGACTTATGCTGGTAATTAGAGGAAAAATACCAACTATTTGGGGATTTAAGAGGTAGAAAGCCAGGCAAAAGGGCAACCCCTGTTCATTCAGTGTTACAGTGAGATTTCACCCACACTTCCTGTGCATTGTCCATTTTTATCTGAACAGGTATTTCAGGAAAAATGCTTGATCTTGCCTATCATAGCTGCTTGAAAGAGCCTTAAAATTAACAAAGTAATAATCTTCAATTCCAGCATGCCTTGCTATTGAAACTGTCAGTCATCTTTGGAACTGGGTGAGTATCACACTCCCACAGCCTGCACTGCTGGCTCCACTGCAGCTTGGCGAAACAGCTCTGAGAATGCCAGATCCCAGACTGAACACTTTTTATATGCAGGGAAGGCCAAGTAGTATTGAGGCCCTTTTATTTAGTTACAGCTGAAGCTACTCTTCAGTTGGCATCCACATTCATGAAGGCATGATGAAATAATAATTCTGATTTTTGTCTAATGTAGCGCTCACCTAACTGTAGGAAAAAGTAACCTTTCTAAGGTGGCTTAATGGTCTCTCACATGGAAGGTGCAAGTTTCAGCTTTTTGACAACACTGGATTCAGTCTACCAATCCTTTTCCATAGCAGAACAGAATAGAAATTTAAGATTCATGACTGAAAATAGCAAGTCAGGAACTGAAACTTTGATAAACCTAAATTCATTAACTCTGGTTTAATCTCAATTACATCTAGTTTTTCAGTCAGTTCAGCTAATGTAGAAACCATTAAGATGATCACAAACCCTACTGCTTTTCCACCTTTTGACTATAGATAGTTACGAGAAATTTCAGGGTTTACAAATATGAAACCAAACTAATCGAGACAAATGCAAAGTTTTTATTTAGTGTAAAGTCAGAAATACAACATCTTTAAAATATTCATAAGTTAAATGAAGGCCACAGTAGTGGGATGTAAAATGGCATGGAGATGAAATAACTGCTCTATACACACTGATGGATAAAATACCACTATCCAATCTACAATACAAAACCATGATTTTAAGATTACTTTATCCTGGGAATTGCTCAAGTCTAACAAGCGCATGCTGTGTTACCAGGTGATCTCCTACAGTGCAGATGGAGATGGCAGTGACGTGGCTTCAAAGCTATGATGGCTGTAATGCAATGCAACCTTTAGAAGTCAAGTGCTTGCTGTGATTGTTCTTTAATGCTCAAACTCTGGACTAGCCATGTGATCTACTCTACCTGCTAGCAATTCTTGGATTAATTTAGAGTTCCAGTAATGTAAGGAAGTAGTCCTTAGAAGATTAAACATAATTTTAGATGTTGACAAGGACCCCATGACACAAATGGTATCATCATCCATTTGTGTCTTGATAGATTAAAAAAACATTTTTCATCATTGGGTTTCTTGACCCAGACTTGTAAACAGCCCTCAAGACCATACTATTAGTGCTTTTGTTTGCAGTCTTCTGACATTGTTGAGAGTCTTTTGACTCCAGTGAGCATTGTAGAACCATTTTAAATGGGGAGAAATGGGAAACCTCACAATATCAACTTACACTTGAGACACAGTAGTGCCTAGCTGCTAAGAAACTTGGGATGTGAGAGGGATTTATTCCATTACACTGACTCATTCAAAGCATGTTTGAGAAAGATCCTTGAACTAGTGGTTTTTAAAAGGTCAAGTAAAATGGCTTCATTACTGAAGAGATACCTCAGTCCTTGCTAACATCCATAAATAAATCTGCAGTGCTGGTGTAGGGCAAGATGAAAACATGCAATTAAGTACTGCTAAAATCTACACACTTGTTTGTATTTCAGCTTCTGCTCTCCCTTAATACTGATTATGCTGGACATGCTGCCTCTGTGGGAAATGCTCAGACTCATAATATGGGCTGAGCTCCCCTCCCAAACTTGCTAACAGCCAAGCCAGTAAAAAACCTGCACCCTGACACCAGGCAGTGCTCAAGCAGCACAGTTTTGAGAGGCAAAATCCACCTTTGTTCCACTGCATCCTTTTGCCTAAAAATGTTTTTGTAAGTGCCTCAAGAAGCACTTCACAAGCTCAGGCTCTGAGGCAGGAGAACAGCTGCCCTTAGGCCTGAAGCAAAGACAAGTTTGGCACTTCAAGAGGACAAGTAAAAGGTGGGGAGGAAAGGCTTTTTCTCAGTTCCTCACTGCAGATTGTTCACAAGCGTGAGGAGCATTGCTGACCTCTTTCTGGAAAGCTTATGACTCAGGTTTTTATTTAACTCTTCATCACACAACAGAAGAACTTCAGGAAGATCATACATAGTGATGCTGTGCCTGATCGCTCTTCAGGGAAACAGGAAAGTGGCAATGGTTTCACGTATACATATTACAACACTTACACTGCATTGGTTTCGTATTTCCCCGATTAAATTGCTTATCCTCGTTGCTCCTCTCTTACCCTCCCCCTTCCCAAAAAATCTGAAGTGTTTTTCTGTATGCAAGCCTGCAAACAATGTCATACTGTTCCTACTTTACATAAATGCTTAACTGGTTTATAGGGTTTGGGTTTGTTTTGTTTTGCAGACCTGTGAACGGTACTACACAGTAAACATATCTGAGGTGAAAAAAGTGATGCAATTCAACTCTGAATATTTTTATCAAATGGGATTTCAACACAATATTGTAACTGTTATTTGGCTAGTCAAGAACTCTACCCTAAGACCTCAGCCTGCCAACAGACCTTTGTTTAACCTGACAAACTGAATCCGCTTTTTAACAAGATATGCTAATTTTAAAACAAATATGAAAATTTTGTAATTAACTACATTTGCACATTGCTTAATCTTAATACACAAACTTCTGTCTCCTGCTCATGATAATGCCCTCAATTCTGTTTATTACCAAAGTTTATAATCTTTAGGTACCCACTAAGCCACAAACTAAGGTATTTTAGCTTATGTAGCCTATGCCAGTTAAAACAAAAAAAGACAGCAGCAATACAATGACATAATCTGTGAGTTAACCCTTACTTCCTTTTGCTTTTTGTGTCAGTTGTTTGGAAAACACTAGATGCTGACATCAGATTTTCTATATACTGTCCAAGAACTTGGTTTTCTGATTTCAGTTTCAAGTTTTCTTCCTTAACAGCATCTACTCGTGCTGAGAGATCTGTGAAGGTGATATTATAAGAAAAATATTAGACACTATTGCATACAATAATGAGTATGTTCTATGGGCCTACATCAGACTAGTCACACCTTTAATGCAGAAAACATTACCACAGGGTATTATGTTATAAAACATTCTACTCAACTTTTACCTAAAGCCCATTTTTCCTATATTACTTTGTAGCACAGTATTTTGACAAACTTGTTACATTTACTGCTAGTCTGTATCTTTATTACTTTCTTGAACTTTTGAATTAAGCAATTGCAAACTAAATTACTTGGAAACAAGAGTTCACTGATGAGCAGACTCAGATGTGTCTTCTAATAAGCCTGGACAAATTAGCTCTATCACCCGTTCTGCTTGCTGTGTATTATCAAGGCCAAGCAATTGTAGCGTTGCATAAAGAGGAAGAAAAAACTATTTCCAAGACCTTGGTTTTGTACCTTCAACTCCTTTAAGTGACATACTTCTGGACACTGTGACTGAGGTAGGGTAGAGGGCAGTCAGATTTCTCTTCTTTTGCTTATTAGTGTGTGCCTGTAAAAAATCTGATGTGTGAAGCTGCTAACCTTCAAGTGTGTGCTGCAGTTCCAAAACTTGATTAATAAGCCGTGTTTTCTCTTCTAATTCCACCTGATTCTCAGCCTCAACAGCTGCAATAAATCATGAGAGTTTTAGTGCAACCTCTGTTAACAGTTAGAAATTATACTAAATAGAAAAAAACAACAATGAAGAACAAGAACATTAAGAATTTATACCATCCATGTCGGCATTCATCATTGTAGAAGGGGCTCTTTCCACCTTTGAAGAGAGTTTTCTTGCGCGATGCTCTGCTTAAAGAAAAAAAACACGGAGGCAGCAATTAATGGAACTTCCGTTATACTTGGATTTTAGATGGATTTTTCTAATTGATGGTGAAACCACCAGTGCTTTAGCCTAAGGCAGAGCAACATTTTTCACCATTCTTTAATTCTTTTTCCTAGGCCTCATGTGGTACGTACCTATGGTTCGTTGAGTAACTATGCCTCTGTTTACAAAAATAGCTGATCTAGATTACTGCAAAGCATGAAATATCGCTGTTTCAATGATGTAATCGCCGCCTTCTCAGCTCCGATCATTCTGGAATGGGCTATTCCTGAATGCCGAGGCGAAGAGCCCTGCATTGTCCCCGCCACCCTTGACCAACGCACGGCCTGCGGGCCGGGGGTGTTGTCTCGGGCCCCTCGCATCCCCACCGCGCCCCTCCCCACGGCCGCGTCGCGCTGCGGGACGGGGCCGGGGCGGTGCCAGCAGCGCCCGCGGGCCGGGATCGCCGGCAGGGCGGGTGGCAGCGCCG
>VZRL01002945.1:14261-48778 GCA_013397895.1 Origma solitaria | reverse complement strand
CCCAACGCGCCTGCGCCCCGCGGGGAGGGGCGGGGCCGGGCGCGCGGGGCGGTGCGAGCGCCATGGCCCCGCCCTCAGGGCGGTGTCGGGGGCGCGAGACCGCGCGTGAGGGCTGTGCCCCCTCATGGCTCCTACGGCCGTGCCCGTCCCCGTCCCGTCACATCCCATCCCATCCCGCCGAATGGCGAGCGAGGTAATGTTTCTGATGAGTTCGTTCTGTGCTCACGCACTGCCACTGTTCAAAGCAGCGCTCCTCCATGGCTGGTCGCTCTGCGCAGTGTTCAGAAGAAACTGACGAAAGGCGTGGGTTCGCTGGTGTGTAATCCCTTCAGACCCCTTCCCCCTTGAGGAAGTCCGAGACAACAGCGTGCGTGTGGCTGCTGTGAGCTCCCAGGTGCCTGTATGTGGAGCTCCGGGAGAGAGGAGCCTCCCAGGAGTCCCCCAGGGTTTCTCTGCCCCGCTTCAGTGCCGTGTGTACCTGGCCCAGCTGCTTCCCCTCTGGCACTTTTCCACAGCAGCGTCCGTAGTAAGAAACTTGTGATTTAGCTCCTTGCCTCTGTGTCTCGCAGCATTCGAGATCACATCACACGAGAACCCGAGTAACTTCACAGAGTTGCTCTCATCTAATGGCTCGGTAGCTCCAAAACAAGCCTGCAACACTCCTGTGTGTTTGTTCTTTCTCTGGAGGGAATAACCCTTGCAGAACATGCTGCACAGGGTCGTCACTTTCACCTCATAACACACGCTTTGAGCCACAGTAAAAGAATGAAACACCTTCATGACCCAAGCTAATTTTAGCGGCTTCACTGAAATGACTGCGCTGTAGTATTATGTAGTTTGAACCATATGTTGCAGTGAAATGTATCCGTATTGTATCTGTAAATTGCAGTAATACATCTAGTTATAAATAAGTAATTCAATGCTTTGCGGACACCCAGGAAGATAAAGGCATTTGGGAAGTGAGCTCTCTACTGTATTTTTAAATACACTTCAGAAATTGTGTATTTCTAACATCTGCATCTTCTGGATGCCTCCGCAGTATTATTATCACTGTGTTAATGACTTTTTAAAATTTTACAGTAAGATAGATGAGACTGAATACTATTCAAGGTCTGAAAATGTCCTGCAGTTAGAGTCTTGCTGTCCATCTTTACTGGAAAGTGGGTCTGTTTCCAGTTCCATTAGCTAGTTTATTTAGAAGTATATCACCTTCTCCACAAAGGGCATTTTCAACACGGCAATCCTCCTTATTCCTTGCAAACAGTCCTCTCAGCTGGTGGCTGGGCTTTAGGAGCTTGTTAGAAAATCTCCTTGATTGCTGGTTTTAAAATGCCAGGTGCTTCTCACACTGTTTTGATTCTTGCTTGCTGCATTGGCTACGTGGCAAACCTGGCAATCAACAGGTTCTCCTAATTCTTCCTAATGAGACAATCCCCACCACTTTGATTAAGGGGAAGAAATTACAGCCAGATTCTGCAGGTGTATGCCGAGGGATGGAGGCCTTGCTTACCTGGTAAGGAACGTGCTGTGTTTTTATACTGTAAGAGGGAGAAAAATTATTGTGGTCTGATCTTTCTCTGCTGTAGAAATTTCACTTTTCTTGCTACATTACACTTGGAGATTATTGTTGAAACTGTCCCAAAATGAGCAAAGGGGGAAAATCCTTGATGTTAGGTTATAGGACAGAATGGAAACCAGGCATGTTGGCTCCTGTGCTGTAGCCAAAACAGTAGTAATTTCAAGAGCTACTGGTTTACCTCCTGTTTCCTTTTTGGCATGTGTACCGTTGGGGGTTCATTCTACTTTGCCTGGTTGTGGTTTCTCACTGTAGTACTTTCTTTTGTTTCATAACTCTGATGTTTGTGCATGAGCACCAGGATGATCTCCTTTGCAGAAGTCAGCCTCTGTGAGAGGTTTTTTGGTTTTCCTTTGGAGAAGGCTGTTTTTCTGAGCTTCCACTGTTGGCATTGCAGAGGGGTTATCAGCAGAGAGCAGATGGCATTTTTAGTCTCCAGAGTGCTGTGTGTTACCGGGTTAGCATTGAATAGTCCAGGGACCAAAACATTTAGATTGATAGTGCTTGGTGTAAATTCCTCAGAGAGAATGCCCAGATCATCCTGCATTCCCTTCAAAAGGCTTGCATTCCTAACCTTCCCTCCACTTTCCAGTGCAAAGAAGGCAACTCCAGAATTCTAAATATCCAATGCACCACTACTTTTAAACAAACACCAAAAAATGCACGCACCCTCAAAAACCCCAAAAGACAAATGCAAAAATGCCCAACCCCAGTATATCACAGAATGAAAGTCCACAGCCCAAAGTATTCTTGTATGAGAAATCAGCCAAAAAACCAGAAGCTCAGTGTATCCCATGATTTACCTACTGGCTTTTCAAATTCCCTACCTCACCTGTCTTGCGTTATGTAATCTATTATCAATTGAAATTTTTGTGCACTTTAAATGTAAAGCTTTAGGAACTTAGGATATATCCCCAACAATCAGATTCCTTTTATAACACAGAATGTGTCCTAGGGAAGGCACCTCTGCATCTTATGACACCAAGTTGGGTGGGGGTGTTGATCTGAGGGGTCCTGCACTTGGGTCACAACAACCCCAGGCAGTGCTACAGTGTATTTTGTAAGGTATTTGGTTAAATCAGAGGAGGCATTCATAATATTGTCATTATATTAAATTTATAGGAACAAGTTTCAGTTTACAAATGCAACTATCTATACTTACCTGTATCCTAAGTTCTAGTAAGATATTTCTAAAACTAGCTGATGTCACTGGCAAAAGGAATTCATTTACTCAATTTCACTGAAAGAGCCTTTTTTGCATAAAATATAACAATCTCCCTAGGATATAAAGTATCATTAATAGTTTATCTGAATTCATGTACAGGTACAGTTGCAAACTGAGAGGAGAGGATTTTATTGCCCTCCTCTCAGACTCTCAATCATTGCTGCTAATGACAAACGTTTGCAGACGTTTTATTTCTAAAACTCTGGTTTATGTCCTGTTTTTTCCATGGCACACAGCACAAACCAACAAGCCTCTGACTTCCCTTTTGGTGATGTTCCAGGCGCCTGTGTAAGCTCACTGGTGACAGAGGCTTCACTGTTCCTCACGACAATAGAAATGTATCCCTTTTTTCACTGACAGAGGAAGGCATTGTACATACTTCTGAGATTACTTTGCTCTTTGAACTGTACTGTTTGCTTCTTTGACTAATTATTGCCACAAAGAAAAAGACTAGAAGGAACACAAGTGCCTTAATTCTTTTTCCTTGCAATGCTAACTTGCGAGTCCCTTTACATCAAATCTTCATCCTCTTGTTTCTCTGCAGAAATAACAGACTCTGAGGAGTTTTTTTCATGTAATGTTGCTTTATACCAAATTCTCGGCAACTCTTATTACTCTTTTATAGTAACCTCAAGCTTTTGTAGCCTAGTGCATATCCTTGTGCAAATTTACAATTGGGGGCTCTGTTAAATGCAGAATTTGAGTACTTCTTAGACTGTGCTTTTTCTAGCCAAGTCAGTTTATACAAAATGAGCAAATAATTTGTCTTGTTCTAACTTGTGTGTGTCCTTAGTTATTGCACATGTCTTGGTTTTGCCTTAGGTCCTGAGTGAGAATGGGACCTCATCAGATGATGTAACCTGTGAGCGCACAGTTGGAATGAAAAAACACAGTCTCTTTAGAAAGTCTAGCAAAAGCAAGCCTCAAAAAGTCATAATTTCTCTTTATTCCTGAAGAGGCCTTCCTTCAGATAGCTACATGCGTACATACATAGCTACAACATATAGCTGCATCCTATCCCTTCCAAGACTGAGCATGAGTGCAAAAGTTCTGGTTTCCACTGACTCCACAAATTTTTAAATAGGCTGAGGAACCGAATTCTTTGCAGCTTTGGGCTGTGAATGCCAACATATATTACATAACATTATCCTGTTAACTCCTTGTAATCATCAGCTATAGGTTTGCCACCCAATTTTGTGGAAGGATATTTAGCAAGGTTCCATAAAGATTTACTGATAACTTAATGAGATGAAAAACTGCTTTTTCTTTCTGTAAGTTAAGGGCTTGTATCTGCTTTTAAAAGGATGGGTTTACATGAGAAATGTAGTCATTAGTGTTGGCTTTCTGAAAAGCATATTTGAAAAAAAGAGTAAGATAATTTCTAGGTACTCTACAATGCGGGAAGAGTGCCTTGATCTGCTTATTCAACATTGGTTAAAAGTACAATAAAGAAATTTTTGCAGATGTTAGGCAGCATCTCACTGTTTTGTTTTACTTTTGCTTTAATTTCCTCTGTGCTTTTGTTTGGGTAGGTCATTTTTTGAGGGAATTTTATCTAGTGCTATGAGTTTCTAAATTAAAAAGCATTTCTTTCATTAAAGGTGAAAATATTTTCACAAATGCTTTCCTTGATTTCATGCGCTGTTAATATTGCTATTAAAATACTTATCAGAAAGTTCCTATCTTGTTACCATTTTGTGTTTGTCTTGATTTACATGGAAGTGTTTTAATACCTGCATACTTAATAAATAGAGAAACACTGCTGTTTTGAAAGAGCAATAGTTATTAAATATTCATGGCTGGTTAATCAGGCTCAGTAACCCCTGCTGCTTTGACACAATGGCTTTTCACTGTACCAAAGAAACTTTGATATGAAGGCTGTATTCTGATTATCCTCAGATTGTACATCTATAACATGTTGTTCTACTTGCCTGTTCTTTTCCAGTATGTTTTAAGAAATGGGGGGAAGATCTTATGCAGTAACAAATGTGCTCTAGTTCATTAAAACCAGTGCATCCTTGTGAACCTTTTTAATATTTAATTAAGGAACACTTGCATGTAAATCATCATTCTCAGACAAAGTCCACTTAGGATCTACATATTGCAAGCCTAATTTCCTTATTCCTTGCTTGAACTTGCTCTTGTGTATCCTAAGGAATCTTTTTATCTCTCTTGCTGTGTAGACTTTTAGCTTCCCTGCTCTTCTGGAATTGATGTTATTCTCCAGTCTTATTGTTAGAGCCACAAGTCCCACTCTCTTTGTTAGCTTTGATGCCCTAGAGTTACTGAAATTAGTTTTAACTTCAGCTAGGAGAGTTAAGGAAGACTGTTTCCTACAAAGTATGCCATCGTCTCTTCCTGTTTTAGGTTAGGAATTTTCTTACGCCTTTCTAATCTCCAGTTGCCCCCTGGCAGAAGAAATGGATCAGGGTTATCCTATTCACCATGACCCCTACTATATTTACCCTCTGTGCCTTCAAGCTATAAGCTTGCCTGAAAATGTCACTTACTTTCACTTATTCTGATTTACTTTGACTTTCTGAGTGGTGGTTTCCACCTCTTCACTACCAGGGGAAAAAGTGTAATATTGGTAGCAGATCTTTAATAAGAAGAAGCCTCTGTGCTGTGAACATGAGCTTTGTCTGATCCTGGGTGTTCTGCTGCAGTCAGGAGTACAGCAGATTTGAAGTGCTCGGTTTCTGAGGTGCAGTACAGTCCTATTTGCTGTGTTGCTGAGGAGATCTCTTTTATAGCAGTGACGTCTGTCAGGGCTTGGCTTTGAGTATCAAGCCCCAAATGCCAAGATTGACTTGGAAACCCACTGGCGGTTGGTGCATGGATAAGAGAGTTTTTAGCCTTGTGCCTCTGTTTTTGCATGGGTACTAACATTTTCTAAGCTGCAGGGTGCTGAGGTTAGAGCAGGGGAGGACGCTGGTGGGTGTTTGCTTTCAGAAGGAAAGTGACTTGACATCTCCTGAAAGACTAAGAAAGCCATATGGCAAAACCAGCCCTCTGTGAGGCGGGGCAGATTGAAACCCATCCAGTATGATGGGGTCATCCCTAACTCAGCTACTTCTGGATGCTTTGCAAAGACACGACAGTCGTGCCACTGAATGCTGCCCCTCGGCTGTTCTCAATGTTACCAGCTGTGCAGCAGGTGACAAAACAGTGTCCTATAGGAGACCTTTACTCTTCTACACCCTGCTACAGGAGAAGAGTGAGATTCACTGTCAGGAGTACCCTTCATTATTGCACAACTTGGACCAAGCTCTGCCACATTGTCTTCTTGCGAATAGTTTGAGCCAACCACATCTTGCTGTCAGTAGCCCTATATGATGTGCAAATGAAGTGCATTCAAATACCTAACTCAGCCCCATCACACTAATACAGGATTGTTACAAAATTGTGTTCTAAAAATAAGATTAACTTAGTGGATTTTGTTTTGTTTTGTTTTTATATAGGAGCTAAATACAGCATGCACAATAACATTCTTTATGCAAAAAAAAATAGGGGGAAAGGAAAAAGAAATGTGGCTTGTATTATTGAGAAATAAGCCATCCAGCTCCCTAGTAGTGTAAATTAGCCCTGCTCTTTGGCAGCCATGCCAACATGATCAAGTTGATACTCTGGCCACACCTTTCTAAATAATTTATTATCGATTCATATTAACTCACTTCATTTTCCACTATGAAGGACTCTCCTACTTCCCCTTCCAAGTAAATTTTTATTCTGGAAGTTGGGGAGGAGGGGGGTGGAGGGAAAGGCGGTCTTTGCTTTTGTAGTTTCTTTTAAAACAATTAAATGCTTACTAGTGGGGATAAAATATCACCTTATTTCCATTACCAATTAACTTGCATCACTTCTTGTGTGTTCTCGCTACAGTATGTCAGAGGTTTATTGTTCTGTATACAGCATTATCTGTATTTTACTCGATAGTAGTAACTACGGAGTCATTACTTCTCTAACACTGTCCTTCTAACCAGTGAAAGGCTCTGTGTCCTCAGATGACAAGTGTATATTACCATATGCTAATATATGAAAACTGTGGTAGCCTCCATACCCCCGAACCCTCAATTCTTAACTCGTCGCAAGGCTTATTCAACCACACAACTTAAACAGTGTGCTTGAGGGCATTTGCTAAAAATACCTTGTACCTGGTAATCAGGACAAACTTACCTGCTTCCATGGTGCTGTTATTCAGCCTGTGGAATTTGCATTGTATCAATAAAGTACTGCAGTTTCTTACCTGAATCATCTGCCAAAGAAATATTGGTGAACGTGCCATCCTCCTCGTCCAAAGGTAACTCCATTTTGCTGCCTTTTCCCGAAGTTTTTGAGATGTGTGTTAAGCATGGCAGTTTTCAGCCATTTTTGAGTGCACACGTGACTTCTCTGGTTAAATCTTTAATGAGTCCAGCACAGGTATTACTGGCAGCTGCACACGCCTTGCTCCCAGTGCTGTTTTCTTTGAACCTTGAGCTCTTTTGCGGAAATCATTCAGCTGGAAAGTTTCTGACTTCTCACTGCTTCGTCAGACAAGTGCTGAACAAACACTGCTATTACAGGTTCTTTCTGTAAAAGATTGTATCCATCCTGGCTGGCTTTTTGTTATCATTGTTCTTTATTTTCTCTAGGGCTGTGTATGGGGTTTTCTTGAAGGAGTTTTTGATAGAGAAAAGAGCAAAAGTAACTTAGTGTTCAAAAAATGTTGCTTACAGTCCAAGAAAATGCAATGGACAGACTTGGGAGCAACAATTTTAAAATACAGTCTTCAAATACTTAGCAATGTGATTTTATTTTCATGAAACAGCTGCATCAAAACCAATCAGGTAATGTGAACAAGTGAAGTTATATATGTGAGTGTCTGACGTCCTGTGTTAGAAGACAGGAGGAAGGAAATCAAGTTCAAAGAAGACCCTACTGTAGTTGTCTTGTTTTGCTTCTTAAAGAATGCTGGGCATAGTTTGAACATACAAATTAGAAATTCACCTCAAACTACATACTTGTTTAAGAATATATTTCATTTGTACTCCTGGAACAGAGCGTATTCTTACAATTAATTAGAATATGAACTGTGTTGAGTTACTAATTTTTTGTTTCATATTGATCAGAACCAACTCATTGGTCTTGGGGTTTTCCTGCCCAGGGCCAGGGGTTGGACTAGATGATCTTGATAGGTCCCTTCCAAGTCAGCATATTCTATGATTCTTGAATACTCTGTAAAGAGACTGCTGGTTTCATTCCAGATCCTTGAGTATCACAAGGGGGTTCTAGATCAGTTGGGTTTTCCTTCTTTCAGTGATGCAGCAGCATGCTTCAAAGCTCTCGTGATGATGATAAAGCTAGAAAACATTTTGATCTTTTGTCTTTATTACATCTTTTATTGTTCTCAGACATGTTACGTACAGTAGAAGCTTTCCAGCAATTTAGTTTAGAAGGTCAGTTTCTAAGAACATATGCAGTTATGTAATCTGTTAATCTGCTACCTCTGAATTTTTAAAAATTGTTGCTTGTGGAACCTAAGGGCTGTATCTTGTCTGAACTGTGAAGCCCCATTCCGACCGGTTTAATTAACTTGAGCTGTATCAATATTGTTCTATTATATTGGCTGTGCAGGTACCCTCTGGTAGATACAATTTCCATGTAAATTATTAGCTGGTTTTAGACAGTCTGTCACAGCAGCCAAGTGAATATGGATGTTGTGCAGTAGTTATTCATGTCTAGATCAAAGCCATTAGCAGAAGTGTTGCTGAGTAAAAGCTGTATTTTAATAAGAGTCAGTAAGAAAGACTCCTCCAGGTGAAGGAGAATATGATTCAGGGAGGAGTGGGGCTGTCTCCTGGGATAAACCAATCCCTGCAATTTATAGAGGGAGTCAAGCTCTTGTATTTGTGCCAAGTACATTCCACTCCATATGGTGCTAAAGAGCAGGTTACCTGGGGGGCTTTTCGTCCTGCCCTACAGAGTCAAGACTCCAAGGCTCATGCAAATGTTTCAGAGGTCATTAAAGCTCCCTATAAAAGAAGGGCCTTTGGACAGATGGCTTGTTGGATTCATTTCCTCAATCAGTGTCTCTGCCTCTGAAGAAAGAGAGAGGGAAGGTATAGATATGTGTCTTTGGGTGCATGAATCTGCCTGTGTGCCTGTGTATATAAGCAAAGAGAACATGGGACTCAGAACCTGCATTATTTTACAGAAGCCCTTTCCTTCCCTTGAAGACCTGAGAATCAGGTTTGCGGGGGACTTACGCAGCTTGCTTGTGGAAGACTTGTTTACCAACATAGAGATGGGGTTTAAAAGGAGTCTACAGTGTGATCTTGTTTCTTTCTTGCCCCAAATATTCTTCATATTTAAACATATACCTGTGTTCTATAAGTTTAAAGACACCGTAGAATTAAATCTATGGCTTGCTTGTTTCTATGAGGGCTATGGTGAAACATTTTCTTTGGTGGTGGCCTGATATTTTACTAGTGGAAAAAGGTCTTTGGACAGGAGATGCCACGTTAATGTAAAGTAAAAGTACCCATTTTTGCTGTCGCTGTGTTTCCTTTAAAAAGGGGAACATAAAGGAACAGCCACAGACAGAGGAAGAAAAAAGCTTAAAAGAAAGCTATGTAATAGAATTAACTGTCAGAGCACAAGGAGTTAGTTATTTCCATGAGTGAATTATTTTCACTGGAGTAACGGACATTAATGTAAAAGTTAATTTGGTTATAAAATACCTCTTTGTCTTTCTGAGGGGGCTTCCTTACCAAGTTGAGCAGAGGTTGTGGAGTGCTGAGCAGTTGTTTGGCTGCCTTTTAAAATATGTGTCTGGAACTGCCAGAGGAGGTTGAGGGCGGGGGAGGTATGGGGACAGCATCTTCTACAGCTGCTCCTGAGCCTTTTGTTTGACTTTATAGCAATAACATCAGTTCATGTAGCCATGTGCTGACCTGGCTTTGATGAGTGTTGTTAACAAGCACATCAGCAGATCACTGACTGGATATGATGGCCGTGAAAGCAGTAGATTAGTGCCCAAGAATGTCTTCAGGCTTGGTACTGAAATGAAGCTCAGGATTTTGTTGTTGGACTGTGCCAAGGACTCAGTTGCAGGAGGGTGTAGATCCTTAGATTTAAAACACCTGCCTGGTAGTAGGTTCACATTTTTATTACTGTAAGTACTGTGTAACTGTTTTCTAATTAAAGTGATTTATTAGTGACCTGAAAAGGAAGTTGGCTCTGAGTTAACTATGGATTTATGGAGTATTTTAGCTCAACCACAGCGTGTGCTATGACTCCTATTTATACCAACAGTATAACAGTGCTTACAGCAGCATGGTTGAGACAGACTTCGATACCACTCCTTTCTTTAGGGTTCAGCCTTGCACTTCCAAACTGAGCTACATCATCAAAACATTCAACAGCCCTCTTCACTTGCTTCCCTTGTTTCCTAAAACAGTGCTAATTTCTTACCTCTGTGAGTCCACAGCTGCAGTGCTTTTTTGGAAACAAATTTCAGTGACTCTGTTTCAAAGAGGGAAGAGTTTAGTCATTTGAGAGACATGTTTGCTGTCTGCACCACTTGGCAAAACCTCAGTGACTCCCTGTTCCAAAGGTGTAATCCTGTAGATATGCCTGCTGTTGCTCTGGTACTTTCTGTGTATCAATAATGGAAAAGGTTTGGGATTTTTTTTAAGTAAGAAAAACAGTCAAGTAAAAGAAGGTTGCTGTTGCTTTCAGAGAGCACTAGGACAGGGTCAGAGCACTGTAGGTTGCAATGCAGGTGTAATGGGTGATCTTCCATCAGGTTGCACTGTGCAGTCCTAATGTGTTCTTCTGCTTTTGTTGTACAGTGGTTTGATCAAGAGTCTAACTTGAACACAAGTTTTGCATTTGTGGATGTGTATGAAGTAAGCAATACAGTGTAAAAAGTAAGCCACTAAAAGATTCTGAACTGAGGAAGCTATGTTTTGCATTCTTAGGAAATGTATTTTTCTGCTTTTAGTCTACACATTTAAAAACAAACCCCAAGATACTCCTTTTGTTGTTTGTTTTTTTTTTTTTTTTTCAAGTAAGACAATAAGCACTGAGCAAAGCGTAGTATTTGGAATGATTTTTCTTACATGAAACATTGTAAAATGTATCCAGTGTATCAGTTTTCCCTTGTATATAAACCACAGCATTTTAAAACTGCATGCATGCCTTGTTAGGAAATGGCAGCTGCCAGTGCATTTCTGTTTTAATGAACTTTGACAGAAGGGAACTGTGGCATGTGTTTAGTGCATGCTAATAAAGCATTAATCATACCAGTGAATTGATAGGGTATTCAATGCTAGGCTGACTGACACTGTGGGACAGTAATCTGAGTGCAGAACAACAGTTTACGAAGGTGGTGACAGAAATGTATTAAATGTGTTATTCACAGATTGAACCTGTAAGCTGAGGTATGTTTATACTTGTCAATAAATCTCCTAGGTGTATCTTTTCTTCCTCTGCTTCCTTTCTCACTCACCCCTTACCAGCTTAAGGTACTTACAAAGCCATATTGTGGCCAAGACAGTCTTCCAGATTTTGAGAAAGACATTGACGTGCTCATGTTATGCAGAGGAGCATCATTATTTGCAAATGCTGCTTCTGAAGCTGCATCCAAAATCACCACCTAGAAACCATCCAGAACTGTCCACTTGTACTCATATGCCCTGTTTTACTACATTTGATTTTCATGAATGCATACATATTGTTCTTGTCTGCATGAGTAATTCTTTTCTTTTTAATTTGGATCTGCTCTCTCAAAATGAGTGACTTGTTCGTAACATCTGGTAGGTATGTCTTAAAATAGACCCATTTTCCTTCACACTTGTACAATCTACCCTCAGATTTTCTGTCGTGTATCTTTCTAGACTTGGAAAACATCTGCCTGCCAAATTAAAAAAAAAAAAAAGAAAATTTGAAAACCTACTCCTTCAGACTGCTTCAAATACTCCTTAAAGTTTAATTCTGAGATGATTCCTGTAAAACCAGACAGTTACAGGGCAATGGGTAAGCCTATCTATATTTCACTAGTGTGTGCTTTTCCATTTCCTGTTCCTTTCTCTTTCATCTGATACATCATCATTCTTAACTAGGTGCCTCAGCATATGTGCACTGTGCAGCAGAGCAGGACTCCTCCCTGGACTTTGGAATGATCAATCTGCTCTTCTCTTTGAATGAAAGCCCTTTCTGCTTCAGTCCATTGATCTATGATTCTAGAGATGGCAGTAATTCAGAAACGGGCCTCGAGTAACTTTTACATGTCTGATAATATTTCACAGTGTTCATTAAACACACTAGGAAATTGTTGGTTAGCTCAGTAGAAGGTACTAGTGTAGAAAACTACGAGAGACAGTTTTTTCTTTCATCATTCTATAGTCATACTAAATATTTCCTCCATGTCTTTGGAATACAGAGATGTAGAGCATTTGGCAGCACATACCTTGTCCCAGGGTGTGTATTCCTTTTGCTTTTGACACTGTATCTGACCACTAACATCCTTCTGAAGTGAGTGTGATGCATCAGAACACAGGAACTTTTCCTTCTTCTTGGGTGTCCCTAGGCCCCTCCAGGTCTGTAACCAGGTGATCTGTTTGTTTCTTCTATTCCATAGTGCAGATAAATGCAAAACATTTCAGATTTTAAATGTGTAGTCATCAAAATTGTCATTGTTAAATGGATGGGAGAGACTTAATCCATAGAAGGCTTGCTGATTGAACAACAATTA
Source organism: Origma solitaria (assembly GCA_013397895.1). Lineage (NCBI taxonomy): Eukaryota > Metazoa > Chordata > Aves > Passeriformes > Acanthizidae > Origma > Origma solitaria. The sequence goes on along the minus strand of VZRL01002945.1, from coordinate 36,238 downwards.
AATGCATATAAAACTAATAGATTTTACTTTGTAAGAGGATTGCAAAAATGGGTGGATCTCAGTGCAGCCACAGAAGCTTTCTGCACACCTGTTCAAGTGCTGAGATCTCTAGTTTGAGTACTTAAGCAGTTGTAATTTAAGTAGAGACTTCAGTGTTGGCCTCAGAGCTGCTTTCAGGAGCAGAGTAAGTTGCCTTTCATAAACCCTGCGCTGCAGCAGCAAGGCAGACATTGGTACACAGTCCAACAGGGTGTCAGCCTGCCAGCTCTTCTGCATCTTCTCTCTGAACCTTATCACTTATCGAGGGAAAAATAAGGGAGATGCAGAAAGTATTTTGCCATTTCAAACCTTTTTTGCAAAATCAAAAGTGGTCTCTTCACGGCCCAAGTCTTGCCAACCCTGGGCTTAGTTGGGCTTGGTGAGTTCCGCTGTGTACCGTGCCTGGGCTGCCTGCTGTTGCTGCAGGCTTTGAAAGGCCAGGTCATGTGGAACTTCATATGCTGGTCTTTGGTGCTTTGTGTGTGTACCAAGGGAGGTTTTCTCTACAGGGTATTTTGGCTTGTTCGTAGGCCTGTAATGTGCAACTGGTGAAGAGGACTGGGTCCAGAGTACCAGGCAGAATTCCAAGCTCTTGATGACTTCTTAGCTGAAACAAGTATGGCATTTGTCATTTTCTCTGCTGTAACAATAACCAAAGCAGATAAACAGGCTGCTGCTCCTCCCATGGAGCACTCTGCAGAATAAGTTGTCTGTCAGCAGTCAGATGCTAAAAGGCTGACAAGGAGAATGACAAAGTCTGTGTGTGTAAATTTTTCAAAGCCCCATACTTTAATAAATATTATTACTGCTTGCATGCAGATGCCCCATTTAAAGATTTCAGGTTTCCTGCTGTCACATACCTGGTTTCTAGAGAAATTTGCAGTGGAATGCAATCATGTGACACATTTGCTCAGTCATTTGTTTCTTGCTTATTCTTGGATGTTGTCTGTTTGAGCTGCAGCTACGCTGGCTTTCCTTTAGTACAAGTCTCCTCGAAGGTTATTGCTGATGGCATTTCTAGCTAAAGCTGGTCAGGAGAAATTAATTATTTAAGGTGACTAATGCTTTTAATAGACTTGTTGTTCAATAGTGCTTATAACAATACAATAGCAGGGAAATCTCAGTTGAGAGATTCTGGAGAAGGAAGGGATCTTTGCACATTTTTTTTTTTCCTTATAAAATGGGCTATTTCCCAGTGACTTGAGTAGAATTGTGCATAGGTCTTGGTTTTATTATAAGTCTTAAAATAGTTGGTTTCCTTAAAAAAAAATCTGAAATTATGTGAGAATCTTCATGGGTCTTGTTTTTAAAGTGCATGACTTATGATAAGGAATGAAAGTTTAAAAGAATGATGCCTGTGAGCCTTGGCAGAAGCTGAACACAAACATGAATTATCTGAAGGTATTAAGGAAAAGTTCTGTTACTTTAAATCTAAATCTGCGAGTCACAGCATTTAAAGGGTGGAGTGCTTACTTTGTTCCCATGTTTCACTTTAAAAAATGTTTTATCAAGGCAAGGTGGTTCTTTTCAGAAGTTTGTTGTGGTTTGTTTTTTTGGTTTTTTTTTTTTTTTTTTTTTTTTGGTTTTTTTGAGACTGTGGAAGTGGTTACAACGTATTATCTCTTATGTTTGTGTTTGAGTGGCTTTGCTTGCCAAATTTCCTGGGTGGGAATTGCATCATCCTGAAGAAAAGGTTTTCAGTTTTGATTTGGGAAAGCTGAAGTAAAAGGGGAAAAGAGAACTATTCAAGAAGGAAAGAATGAAGCTGTGACAGAAACACCAAACTCCAATATATAAAAATGCTGCTCTGTAAATGTTTCAACCTGAAAAAACCAAAAAACTTTGGATTGTTTTACTAGCTTTTGTGCTCTTTAGCAGTAATGCTTTTAACACCTCTTTGAGCCCAAACAAATCTATTTTTCTATATGGCATCAAACCTAGGATGTTATGACAGTATATCTGTTGAAGATACAGAAGGAAATATAGCATTATGTGGACACAGTCCAGGATAAAATTACAAGAGTTGTAATGATACCTCATGTAATGAGAACCAGCTGCAAGGCCTGTGCAGCAGTAACAGTACGTATTCTGTGTGAATGTCTGCTACCAAAAAAACTCACCAAAAGCCAACAAACAGAAAAGTTTCTCTCAGGAGTTGCAGGTCTAAAGGTGGAATTACCTGACATGTGCCAAATCATGGAGCAGGTGAAGGAGAAGCAAGAAGCCTTCATCTGTCTGTGCCTCAGCTGAAATTTCTGTATAACATGGGGAGGACCTGAAAGCTCTTCACTCATCTCTGTGCTGTGGTTCACAGCTTCCCAGGCTTTGATCATAAATATAAGGCAAGAGCCCAGTACCTGCTCTGGGGAGAGGGATGGGTGGGAAATCTGGCCTTATTTTTAGGAAAATTACACTGAACAACTTAACATGAAATGGTACCTTCATAGTGGAAAGCTAAGGTTTACTTAATAATTTTCTTGGGTTTTGTCCTTTGGGAATGAAATGCGGTAACTTTAGAGGTGTTCCAGTGGAACAGTTTCAGACAGAAAGTGAAGATGCCTGCACATACAAGAAATTAAAAAAATTAAAAAAAAAAAAGGACTTATTAATTCCCCTCATCTCATGTATGAAGAGCCAGATCCTAAGATACATACCTGGTTTTTCCTTGGACAAACTCTGAAGAAAATTGTGGTTAGGAAGCAAACAAACAAACCTGTCTGAGCATCCTCTCAGGATGTGACTCTTCTAGTACTTTTCTCATTAGTGAGACCAAACTATGAGAGCATCTATTTGCCTTACAAAGGGAAAAGGAGACATCGTTTTACTTAATAATCTTTTCTAGAAGGTCCTCTTCATCTTTGACTTTTGCAATAGACCTCAATCCCTTTCCTTGTATTAATTCCCAGTGAAGCAGTAGTTCCACACTCCAGCAGTTTTGTGAATCAACAGCCAGACTTCAGTGATGAGTTTGACATTCATTAATGCTAATTATTCATGTGTTGTATGCTTTGTGTGTGTATGGACTCCAGATCTCTACAGCTACTTTGTTTGATTATCTGAGAGTTTTCTAAAATCCATTGCTTTGTATGCAGATTATCGTCTCTAATGAAAATAGGGAAGACATTGCTAAGCCCTTTTGTAATGTCCCTAAATAAGTGTGTGGAAGTGTGCCATTTGTTAATTAGATTGGGGCAGGTTTGAAGTACTGCTGCATAAAGTGTTAAATTTAATAAATACTCGCCTCTCTGGGTCTATGGCAAGCATGGCATGAGATGTGTAGGGTTTCAGGGTGGTACCTTTCAGATAAGATTTGAAATCATGATTCTTTTGGCTAAATTCCAAAGATGGGCCCATGGGAATCAGCTAAAGGATGCAATACCAGACTTGACTCCTCCAGAAAGCATTTTCCTGCTGTATTCTGGATGGGAGAGCATTGATATCTGATCCAAAGGAGGGCAGTGTTTTCTTCTTTTTTTTAAAAGGAAGCATTTCTTCCAGTTTGTTTGAAAAGGACGTCTGACTGCGGGACTTTTCTGCCTTTTTTAAAATTCAGGTTGCTGTGACAGTTGTTGCTTGGTTCAGCAGAGTGCATGGTCAGCTTCCAATTACCAGCAGCTAACGGAGAAATACATTTTACTAAATCATTGCCTTGATATAGTGTCATTGATTTTAAATTATGGATGAGGCGATGAGTATTCTCATATGCTCACAAAGCAGTTCACAAAGGTGAGCCAGACTAACACATAGTGCTTGTGGCATACTGGGAATGCATCTATCATCAGTTACTACAGACTAACTTGGGAAGTCCAAGGGTAGTTCAGTTGCATTTCATTCTGCTAAATATGCATAATGCTTATGTACAGTTTTTGTAAGTTTTGGGGGATTTTTTAGTTTGTTTGTTTGGGGTTTTTTATAGAATGTATTTCTGAGCAGACTAGAAAGTGGAACTAAACAAAACTAAACTAAAGGTTCTTGTTTTGGTGGGTGTGTTTGCTTGATTCCTGGAGTGCCAGAGTAACAAAATTCAGCAACAGATTCTTACAGAGCAAGGAAATCAAATCTCACCATTTCTAGTTCTGCTTTTTGTTCTTGTTCACCCCTAATTTTAGCATTTTATGCTGTGAATCTGATATCCACAGCACATACCCTTAATTTAAGTCAGTTTGGTGTGATGAGGCTCAAATAAGTGATGCAGTTGTCATCTGTGCGCACAGATTTGAAAAGCTTGGCCTTTGGATATATAAATAAATATTAGGAATTCAAGGTCTCCTGGTGGCTCAGTAAGTACAGCAACATTTGTAATGCTGAGTTTCCCTGTACCTTAGTTGCCTTCACAATAAAACTTACCTGTGTGAGGTTCTTGCTTACAGCTGTGCCAACAGCCCTGCAAAAATGCTTTTTCTTTTTTTGCTCTGAAATATTCTTGATTTGTGACAAAATGCATTTTTAAATAAAATTTTGCCTGAAATGCCACCTAGAAATATTACAGTTTCCTTTAGAAATGAAAAAATGTGCCAGCAAAATTTACATAAATGTAGTCCTCTGTAACAAATATGACTCGAGCTTTATTGGCAGTTCCTCAGGCTCTGCCCTGCAGTACTTTCTCGAAGAAATTGTGAACCTCGTAAATTTCATTATTGTTTATGTTGTCTATCTGATCCTTAGCCGCAGGTGGAGAGTTCACTGTGTTTGATGCTATACAAATACAGAACTAAAAGATCACTGCCCCAAAGAGGCGGCAATTATGAGAAACTAAAAAGAGGTGGAAACATGAAGAAGCAGTGGCATAATGCTGGACATATGCCAGTATTTTCAGCATACTCACAATCTGACTGTTGTCAAAGTTTTCTTTAGAGCATCAAGGGAAAACTGTGGAGAAAGGTAATCCGCCAGTATTGTCGATATGTTGCAACCTTCTGTAGGGAATCACCAGTCTGGAAATGTAACAGTTAGGCATACAAGCTTGCGTGGCAGTGTGATCAGGGTGGAGCATCTCAGTGAGGCACGAGAAGGTGAGGGAGGAAAAGAACTGAGAAGCCTGAGCAATTACAAAGGCTTGAGTTTGTAGTTGAAAACTACAAGAAGAGAGACGGCCTGGTCAAAAAAAAAAAAAAAAAAATCATCTTTGCAGTGGTATTTTGAATGAAATAAGACAGACAAGATTGCATCTGCCAAGGCCAAGGGGAAGGATGTGGTAATCAAGATGAGAATCAGAGTTTCAGCTGTGTGGATGAGTAAGAAAAGTCATGGCTTAGATTTGTTATCCAGTAAGAACATACAGTACACACAGGTTGTCTGCTTGTGCTGAACAGATTAACTTCTAATGGAAAGTACAGGTCATCTGCCTCAAGCAGGTGTTTATTAAAACAGTTGTCAAACTGTTCATTTCAGAGGAAGTGGGAGGAAGGGTGAAAAGACAAATGAAAGAGGTAAAGAATAAACCGTAAGGCTTTTCAAAGCACTACTTTCATATATCTCCATACCACAGCCAGAGGCTGATGGCATATATCTGATCATAAGGTGAAAGTTGGTTTTTTTTTATTCACTGTTTCAGTGCTTCTCAAATCAGCAGCCTTGGTGCTGTAACGTTGCAGGAGTGCTGTGCATCCACTCTTAGAGGTGATGATTCTCATGAGCTAAACTGAACCATCAGGGCTTGCAGGACTCAATAGATACACCTCTGCCTCAAACAACAGCAGAGCAGCTGACGGGGCTTAAATTATATACCAAGCCCTGTTTACTGATTTATGGGTTTTCACTAGGCCTGTGTTGTGCTGACAGTAACCACTCTCCTAGTGAAGTTTGGCTTGATTCTCCTTCCTTCATAACAATATTTTGGGTCTTTTAATTGTTATTTACTGAAAAATGCCATTGGCTGGAGTAACAAGTACATAATTTTCTCCCAGTTCATGTACAAGTTAATCAGATTATTTGTTAGAGTTAAGACTACAGACAGAATCTGGCAAACAAGTGATTGCAGAATTTGCTGCTCTCTGGAATATCCAAGGGTGGTAATTGGACCTTTTCTTCTTCTGATAGTCAATCCATGCAATAATACTTTAAGGTAAATTGATTCATATGGTTAAAAAGAGACGTAATTCTGTCTCAGTATTACACTTCCCAGATAAAAAAGCATTAACTCATAGCTGGATCATAACTATGTTCTGTTACCACGAATCTTTCTCGTATGGTCCCCAACAATCTTTTCTATGTAATAAATACGAGTTCATGTGAAAGATAGCTTGTACCTCAGAGAACTTCCTTGGAATATTTCCCCATGAAATCTTATTGAGAATGTGAGGGACGGATTGCTGCAAACAAGGGAATGGTTTGATAGCTACTCCTTTTATTTGGTTGGGTGATGAAAATAAGTCCTGAATTCACAAAAGGTGCAGTTGCATGTTGTGAGATTTTAGAAATACAAGAGAACAGTGCTGAGACCTAGAAACCTTTTAGGTAGAGTGACTTTGCTCCTTAGGGGGAAAAAGCCCACAAAGCAGGACACATTTATTGCAAGGGGAAGTAAGATTTACATTCCTGAATAAATGTGTGGCTCCATCTGTTCCTTAAGAGCTGCAGGTGGTGTGAGAAGCGGAAGGAATACAAAGAGATCTCAAAAATCATGTAATCTGTTGTGCAAGGTTGTAGATGACATGACACCTCTTGTTAAGATATCATGGTTCAAGAAGGCAGACAAGGTTTTGTACAATCATTAGAGAAATTAAAATCTTTTTCTGTCAATTCTGTTACAGCAGAAGAATGTCTGAATTATCTTTGAGGATCTCAGGAACCTATTCTTTCCTTAAGTAGCTTATGGAAGAAAAAAAAATTGAACATTCATCAGGTGAAATAATGTCTGTTTGGTTAATATAATCCTTGCTTCTTGAGTGGCACCTTAACTTCATCCATAGTTCCAATGCCACTTGAGAGACTTGAATAATACTTAACTCTTATATTTTCTTGGGGTCATTTTATACCTGGATCTCCTATTTCAATAAAAACTTCAGGAGGAATAGCAATTACAATTAAATATACTTGAATTATGGCTTACCTTTTGTGAAATTACTGCAACAGGCATCTACATCAGGAACAAGAATTTGCCATTTGTTGTTCATTGCCAGAGATTTGTTACTTTTTTTACTTAAAGTTCAAAACTTTCCCAACTATATTTTGTAAAAATATGTTTGTTTATTATCAGTTAAAATACTTGGTGGATATTGTTACAGCCCAATTATTATTATACACAGAACCTGGATCTCTGCATTTTTTTATACCCCTCTTCTTTGGGTGTCACAGCTGGAAAGATGAAATGTTTTAAAGGCACTGTGAAGTGCGTGTTCAAGTCCTTAAGAGCTATTACATGTAAGAAACAAAACCATCAGTGTGCTTGTTTGTTGAAATGGTCCCTAAGTTTGTAAGTGCTCCTGCATTCAGGGGGACGTCTTCTTTTAATCTGCACTACTGTGGAGGCAGAGAAAGGGGAATGCTTCTTAGAGACTGAGACACTAGGAAATCAGAAGACAGAAATTCAAACCCTATCACTGACAAAAATGCCTAGGATAAGTTTGGGCAACGTGTGGTGCTCTTCTCCCTTTTTCTGTTTTGGGAATATCTCTTCTTATCTGTTCAGACTGTTTGCCCTACTCTGGAGAACTGTTTGTTATTTTATATTTGAACAATACCAGATTTAGTTGGCGTCTATTTATCCCTTTATTCATCCCTGTTCTCATTTGACATTCAGTTGCTTTTCCTGTTCCAGTACCTGGCAAATACTCACTTGCACTTGTTTAAAAAAAACTTCCAGTTTTCTATTGAAGATTTAAATTTTTGATCAGCAAAGTTTGAGTACAATTGTCTTCAACATCTCATTTCCTTGTCAATAGAAAGCAGAATTTGTTTCAAAAGAGAGATGTCTGCTAGAATATTGAGGGCTCTATAGCACAATCCTGTAAATCAGACTTTACCTGAAAAGGATCTAGGCACTAGTATGTGACTGTCAGAATTTTTAGACTTTCAAGGAATGTAGAAAAACTCACCTACCTCTTCATATTTTCCATTTGCATAACTTTAGATTATGGCCTTTTTTGGATACTTTAAAATTAAATTCAGCTGTGTGGTTATTCTTTTGGGGAATAGATCGCAAGTTTTCAAGCCTCCGATCTTTTGATTTAATATTTCAATGCACAAAATATATCTAGCTGCTCTCCCAAATACCTGGGCCAGCTGACTGCTTCCTGAATCTAATGTTGTTGATGACTTTCCTAAGATAAGTTATGGCATCTTGATTTCTTTTCACTACTCATATTCTAAGCATAAGAATTTAGGAATTTACCTTGAGGTGAAGTTGCACCAAACTGGAAAGGTTACAGATCAAGACAGTTGTGTGTACTGATCTAATAGAGTGTTTGAAGTAATTAGTTTGAAGCTGATCTCATTATGGCTTGGTATTACAAAGAACAGGAGGAGAATGTTTCTTTTGTCAGAAGATTGCTTTAGTAGGTTATGATGACTTCTGGTTTTGTTGAACTGCATAAATTAGGTCTGCATCGCTGTGGAGCATCCATAAAGTTCTTAAATATAATTGTTGATCTTCAAAAAATATAAATTTAAGTCTACATTCTTGTAGATGAGCTAGGTGTGCAGAGGTTTCTGCTAAAGTCTCTGTTTGAGTGTTTGCTGTGGAAAAAAGCTGTTGAAACTACAGGATTTTGTTGATGCAAAAGAAATAGGAGAAATGGGTTAAGACTGGGGCTAGAGGAGTTATCATTAATTTGAGCAGAGTATCTTGGTTTGACAGCTTTTTTGTGCTCGCTTGCCTGAAAACTGTTGTGGAGGGTATAGGACAAAGGCAAAGCATCCGAGTGAAGAACATTTGTTTTATAGAAAATTTAAATCGTCTGGCTCTTTTCCTTCCTCTTCCAGAAACAAATGCGTATGCCTTTTGCTCCAGATTTGTTTGTTTGCCGGTAATTAGTGCTTCAGTATTCCATAGCCTTGGTTCTGACTGTGGATCAGGACACTGGAGAGCATGACAGCTAGAAGGAAAGAAGGGAGTCCATTCTGATCACTGTGTGCTAGGAACTGAAATACTTTGGCTTATTTTTCTCTGAATAAAATTCCCTCTCTTTCCATGGAAATAGCAACAGGTAGGGTACGTAATCCACTACCCATTTAGTGGTTAAACAAACAATTTTCTTTTTGAAACAGATGTTGCCTACAAGAATGATTTAAAATATATGGAATATGCATTACTTGAATTTCATTTATTTTTATTCTTAACATTTACTCAAAAGTGTTCTGATCAGACTGAAGTTATTTACGCTTATGTAAGTAACAAAAGAAAATTTGCACATTTACAAATGAAGTGTGATAACTTGGTAGCTTTAAAGTTTGCTTTTGTTGTTCTATTTGCTTGCCTGTGACTTTCACATTAACAGCATGCTTCTAAAATGCTTATTTGCAGATGTCACTTTAAATATTTTTTTCAAGAGTTTATTTTTCTTAGAAAACAGATGTCTGTAATTATCTTCTTTGACCTTGAGACTTATCAAAGTCAAATAGGTAATCATCCAATCAGACGGGGTATCATTATCAGAAGAAAAGTAATCATAATCTGAATATGTTTGAACTTGATTATTACAAGCTTTAAACAGATACACTTCTGATTGGGGCAGAACTAAAGACATTATCACTTCATAATTCACATGTTGTAACTTCACTTATCCTTGTCATTTTGGAGTATGAAGAGCTAAATTGAATAGTGTAGTTCTTAAAACCTGAAAAAAGTATGTAATACCCTCTCTAAAACCAGAAGTATTCTCAAAATCTTTATACTGAAATTAAGGAAAACTGTATTTAAAAACATGAAAAGTAAAACACAATTTAGAGCAATCTCTAAAAGGGCTGAGGAGTACAGCATGTATTTATGAAAATGCATGGAATGAAGTGAAGCAGAAAAAACTGTTGATAGTTGGAGGATGGAGAACAGAAGGGGAGAATTCTTAAATACACAGGTTTTCTTACAGTAGATGTTTTGATTGTTAGGGTGGGATGCTTCCACCTGATCAGATAGGTAAAAATTGAGCTGAAAGCTCAGAAGTCACACTAATTTCATAGCCAGAGTTATTTTAAAAGAAAATTCCTGAAGGGATTGTACCTGCTGAAGTTTGTGTTGGTCTGAAGAACAGTGTGACCATGTTCAGTTGTTGATTATTCCTGCCCTGCACGCAATAACCACTTGACCTTGCCAAGTGTGAGCCAGCAGAGCCAGAACCAGCTGACAGGAAAATTGTCACCAGGGGATGGTCCGGATTCTGTTTAGAGTATTTCAGCACTGTGCTCTATGTTCAAATCAGGTGGACCACAGTGGTCTGAGACATTCTGCTTAAGATTTTGAATGTTTTTCCCCAACATAACAAAGTGTCGTGGGTTTGACCCTGGCTAAATGCCAGGCACCTACGACGTTTGCTTTCTATGCTCTCTCCTGCTGCAGCTATGCAGAGGAGAGGAAAAACTAACACAAAACACTGGACTCATGAGTTGAGATAAGATCACTGATAAGGTACGCACAAGATTCAGGGCAAAAGCAGGCGGGAGACTTAAAGTTACAAAGAAAAGTGATTTATTAATCTAACAGAGTCAGAGGATAAATTGGAGATAAAAATAAGCTCTTAAGACACCATTTCTTCACTCACCCCCCTTTTCCCTCTTAAGGCACCTCTTCTCAGCTCACCCCCTCCCTCCTTTCCAACTTCCCAACAACTCCCAGGCAGGGGCAGGGTGTGGGGTTTTTCTCTTAGGTCAGTCCATCGCAATTCTTCCACTGCAGACACTGTTTCTCTAGTTGCCCTCTCTCTCTATTCAACCAACAGATCTGGGCTAGGGCAAGGCATGTGGCTTTTCTTAATCAATCAATCCAAGGCCACAATTCTTCTGCTCCAAACACTGTTTCTCTACGCACCCCTCTCCCTATTAAGACCATTTCTCAGCTCACCCCCTCCCTCCTTCCTTCTAACCAACAGCTCTGGGGTGGGGGCAGGGTGTGGGGGTTTCCTTTGGTCAGGGTCAGTCCATCAGGGGGAAGAATCCTCTACTTAGCCATGGGGGTCCCTCCCACGAGAGACAGTCCTGTGCGAACTTCTTTGGCGTGGGTCCAATCTCACGAGCAGCCCCGCCCGATTGCTGCTGTCCGAGATTCTCTCCAGGCTGCAGAATTCCAAGCCGAGGCCAGGCTGTTTCCATCCCGGGAGCAAGGCCTTTCTCTCTCTTGCAAGGCCTTTGCAACTCTCAGTCTCTGGGACTCCCACTGGATCACAGCTTCCTGCAGGCATCATCTGCTCCGCTGGTGTGGGCACCTCCCCACAGGCTGTGGGGGTTTCTCTGCATCCCCTGGACTCCATGGGCTGCAGGGGGACCACCTGCTTCCCCCATGGTCTTCACCACGGCTGGCAGAGGGTTTTCAGCTCCGGCGCCTAGAGCACCTCCTCCCCCACTTGCTCCACTGACCTTGGTGCCTCCATGTTGTTCTCCCTCACATATTTTTACCTCCTCCTCCTCCTTCTCTGGCTAAAAAGAAGTGCATGCTCACATTGTTTTGATTTCTTCTTAAATATGTTTTCACAGAGGCGTAACTAACATCTCTAATTGGCCCAGGTTTGGCCAGGAGCATGTCCATCATTTTCAGAGCCATCAGAGACTGGCTCTGCTGGACATGGTGGAAAATTTCCAGAATCTTTACTCAGGACATGCAGGAGCCATCTTTGTACCCCACCCTGTTCACTGGCAAAAACTGGGCCAAGCAAAACTACCACACAAAGATATGAGGTCTGTTATACTGGTCCTGTGCAAAATGGGTTTGTGGAGTAGGGGCTGGCTAATTAAGGAGTTTCAAAGAGGGCAGAAGCTTCCCAGATCTCTGAGGAAATCTGTCAGAATAATCTAACTGCACTGTTGGCCATTTCTTGGCTCTTGCACATACTTGGGAAAAATTACCAGCATTACATTCTCTGTGCACCATTGGAAAATCAAATAATTTTAAAAGATGAGGAAATAAGTTCTTTCACAGCAGGATATGTCCTGTGGTATATGAATGGGTTTGGGTTTTTTTGCTTGAGACATGCTTCAGAACTTCTCAGAGACTTCTAAGGAGTCTTGCAACGCGCACCTAGAAGATGTCTTGGTGCTTACCGCACCTCTGAAGAGAATCAATACTCTCACATATAATGTAGAATTACCTGAAGGCTACCAATCTTGATAAAAGCAAAAGAAATGGAAGTTGTTTGGTAAAGAGAGAAACTACTTCCGGCAGAAATAAGGAGACAAGAATTTGCTTGGAGGAAGAGGGAGTAGGGAGGCTGGAAATTCTGCAGAACTATCTAACTCCCCCCAAAACTCACTGGTCTGCAGAGTTTTAAAGGGCTCCATTCCCATCACAGAAGGCTTATCTGTTTGCTTACCCATGTTTCATCACCCCTGCATAGGCTGGATGAAAAACAGAAACAATTCCAAGAGTCAACTGCACAATTTAACGTTTTTCAGTACTGAAAAGGGAGTTTGTGCACTTTTCAACTCAGCCATGTCTCAAAGTCCCTCTGATGCTGAACTCCACTATTAGAACTTACTGTTTAATGTAGGACACAAATGATTGCTGGCTTGTTACAGGAGAGATCTAAACTCTCCATGGAGAAATGACTTGCACTATCTGAAATTTACAGCAGTGATTAAGTGTACACAACTTTCCACCGGTATCTGTAAGAAAGAAAGGTTATGGGCAGGAGATGAAGAGCATCACTCTGATGGGGTCTTTGGATTCAGAAGTTCTTCATGTTAATAGAAAAATTAGTATTTTGATGTTGCTGCTGCATTTAAGTCCAGGCATAAACAAAATTACACTGCTGGATTCTGTAGACAGTGCTGCAGGTGGTTTGTTGTCTTACCATGCTGGAGAGCATGGAAGTGACTTCAGTAAAAAATGTGTCTGCTGACAAAGAAAGCACAGTTGTCATGGTTCCTCCTTGCTTGTCGGAAGTGGAAGTATCTCACAGTCCCCTGGAAGAAGGAACATGGAGATCAGAGTTAGCCTCTATTGCAGTTAAAAGCTTCCATGATACTACAATAACGTGTGACTTGCAATTTTAGTTTCTAGTAATGAATCAGAACAAAATATTCATATTCTACTCCTGGCATTCCATATCAGGGATGAACTAGAAATACCCTTTCCTGATTTGCTAAAAGAAATTTGGGAGAGAAGGGGAAAAAAGCTCTAGAGTGACACGGATGAGATGGAAATCACTTTGGGATTTTGTCATGAAAATGCTGAGATTAAAATGATAAAACAGTCATTCCTTAAGTCAGTTGTTGAATTGCTTAATTCTTACTGGACTGTATTAGTCTCAGAACTGACATTTGGGATCCAGACAGGGAACGTGTCAGTTAATGATGAAATTACTGGGCAGGCAGAACCGGATTTTCTTTGGGCTTTATGGAATTAGGTCCTTTTAGCAGTAAGAAAAGTGAAACACTCAAAGCTATTACCTGTAGTAGCATGGTCTTCATGGAGAAGAGCTGTGGAAAATCCAGCTCAGATGAAAGCTTTCCCTGCCGCTGCTGCCTAATGTAGAGTCTAAGGCATTTCTGAGTGAGAAAACCAGTGAAGTGTAGGTTATTTGGGAGGCAAGAGAGACAGCTCATTAAACCACAGGATTGATTAAAAGGCAGACTAGGACTTCTAAACGACTGCTCTTTGTTCCAAGTACATTCAGAGAATCACAATTTTATATGTATTTGTGGCAGAGAAGCCTTATCTTGCCAAAGAAATATTCAAAGAATACCACACTGTTCTTGCAGTGGCCCTTTGAAGGGGTCAATGTACTGTGGTTTGGCCGGGGGTGAAGGGGCAGCAATATGTTTAACTAACCAGCTTCCTTTGGTTCATTTTTCTGAATTTGCAGCAATCTTGAATTTGTTTTACTAATGCCATCACTTCAGAACTGCAACCTGGTGTAAGTTTGGAGAGTGAGTATTATCAGGATTTATCCCAGGACTTTGGTCAATAAAGTTTGGCTATTCCTTCCAAATTCTTTTTTGTCTACATCTCAGTTTATTTCAAAGATCATCTGTAAAATTCTTGGGTAAAAAGGAGTTCTCCCCAGACACTTCACTTTTCACAAATAAGTGAATGCCATGTAAACAATTTGTTATATAATGAAGAATTTCTTGTGCACTGTCCATTTTCCAGCCGTTTAACTCCTTGATCAACATAGAAATTCAAAACCAGATGGGACATCTTTCTTCTAAAACATATTAATAAATTCTCTTTTCATCATCTTTACAGAGCTTTTTGAGCTAAAAAAAATCTATTTTACAATTTTATTAATCTTCAGTGAGTAAAGCAATGCTGTGAATATAAAAACAACTCTGCTTGTTGATTATTTAACTTTTCTCTTATTTGGAGCTTTTTTTCCATTTCTTCAAGACTTACGAATATTTAGATTAAGGAAGAAAACATTTGGGTTATGAATGAGTGGATGAAAATTGGTTTACTGACTGAGTTTTTTTCTATTTTATTAACAAGCTCAATACTTCTTCCCATATTTTGGACATTTTAAATTTCCTTCATGTACAATTTGATCCCTTCCCTCTCATTTTTTATTTATCAAATTAAATCACAGAAGTCTTTTTGCAAAAATACTTTAACAATCCTGCGCAGCCTGTTGCTTTTTTTACTGTTATGCCTCACTGCATGTCCATAAATTCATTTACCTGAACTAAGCTTCATCTTGTTGGAGGAATCAGTCTTTTTTTCCTTTGATTTCCTTGTCTTACATAATGAGTTACAGCTGCTTAACATGGTTCTTTCCACAAAAAGTACGTTTATTTGGGCTGAAAGATTCCAGTGTTTGTATCATCTTCCCTATCGTTAGTCCCCCCAGAGCTACCTGTGGCCACACTTCCTTTCTGAGGAGGGAATCCTTCTGGGCACACCAGGAATATAATTTTGGAGATTTACTAGAAACGGCTCTGTAATTAAAAGTAATTCTTCGTCAGAAAATATGAAACTATAGGCAGATGCTGATTTTCCTTATATGGTCCATTCTCTAAATTACTTACATTCCAGGTTATGAAAATGAAATAAAAGATATCCCCTCTTTTTAATGTCAGCAGTTTGGAGCCCTGAGCTGTGTTTATAGATAGCCAAGTGTATTCATGGAGCTCAGTTAATTAAATAATAAAACTAGTACATGTCTTCCAGTTCAAAAGCATCCGTTCTTTGGATCCAGTGGCATCTGCCTCAGGGAGACAAACCGTGCATTAGTGGGGCTTGAAATGTGGAGCGGTGCAGTTCTTTAACTTTAGAATAATGTAATGCCTTTAACTTGAGCTAAAATACAAACTGAAATATAGATTTAGTAACAATAGGATTTCTATAGAATTATTTTGTCACTGAGGGGAATAATATTCCATGCTTATATTTTCAGCAGCTAAAAGCAGCAGGAATTTTGTGAGCTAACTCCTCTGGAAAAAATTATCTGCAGATAGGTTTCCAGGGAAGCTGCACGTATGCATGATTGTATGTTGCTGTAAGTTAAAACAGAATTTGCCTTGCAGTTTTTGCAATACACTTCTTATACAAAACAACCAGTGTTCTCCAAGAAAATTACTTTCTAATTCTTATTTGTTATATGTTTACTTACTTTCAGTGTTCTCTTCTGAGCTACCTAACCTAATCTTGAAATGTCTTCCAAAATTAAGCCCTTTTCGCTTTCATTCATCTATTCTCTATTCTATTTTCAATTTCTTCCTCCAAACTTAGTCCCCAGTATTTGTGCATAAAACACAGATAGTCTGCTGGCTAAGCTTAAATTAGGAGTGCATTTACATTTGTGTTGGGCACATTCTGAATGCAATGATAAGCCCCACTTGCAAGGCTCCCAACAAAGCAACTCCCAAGTGAAAGTGCTCTGAAATACAAGGGAGCCATCAGATTCTTAGTGCCAAGTCTTAATGCCTTGATGTATTGAAAAGGAACTATAGTTGTCATCTGGTTTAGCGCAGACATCATAGAACTGTGCATCATGAAAACTTCCTTCTCTCATCTAAAATGTCTCATGTGCCATGGAATGGGTGGCAGGGATTAGAGCAGTTTAATTTACATTGGGTGCCTTTAGCTTCTTAGAAGTGAGAGTAGATTTTGCATTTTTTTTAACCTGCTTTCTATCCAAAGTTATTTGGATAGAAATAGTTAGTGTCATTTGCTAAAATAAATCATGATTTACTCAATCTGGATGGATTTTTCTGCGAGAGAGAAAAAAACCCTGCTTTTTCACCTTTTCTGCTAGTTCTAGCACTGACTTGACACTGTGCGTGTCTACTTCTACTGTCGTGAAATTCTTCACTCTGTCTTAATTCCAGTATCTTTCCTAGGAATCTGAATTTGCTTAATTAAGTAACTTATTTAATCCTGCTTCAAAAATTCTTCTGTTCTCCATCACAGCTAATTCTGAAACTTGGCGTGAAACTATGCACAACTTATTTTGCATTATCATGCTGTGTTCTTCAGAAAGTCTGACATTAAGGTTAATGGACACATTTTCAAAGTACAAAAGACTGAGACCTATTCAATTTCTACCTTTGGCTCAAGGAAGTCCCTGAGCTACAAATGGTTTAGGCTGGATGGACTGTTTGGTAGCTCTTCTGTAGCTGTTCAAGCATATTCCAGCAAAAAAACTTTACCCAAATTTGAATAGAAACTATTCATACCATGCTATAAATAGTATCTCTTATACCACCATTGAAGTTATAGCAAGTAGATGGTGTTCATTTTGAATTTTGGTATCTTAGTCTATTGGAACAATGGCTTCTGCCAGTTCATTAGGTGTCCTGCAGCTTCCATCAGTTCTCTTTTACTTCACTGGATCAAAAATATTTGCAGCATCATAAGCACAGAGAGCGTTTGTAGAAGAGGAATTCAGTTGAATCAGGGGTGATAGGTGTGTATCTTGGCTTAAAACCCATAGTCTCACTTGAAATGCTTTTAAGTGTGCTGGTGTCATTACATTCTTGTGCCTCTAGACATCTTCATCTTTCACTAATTGGGCAGAGTATCTTCTTTCATGATCAAGTTTGGGGCAATAGGGTTTGAACTTCTGTTTTGTATTCTTGTATCAGTAGCCCAGGCTTTTGCATGGTATTTACTGACAGCTCTTCAATTTAATGCAGGTTAAGAACCTATTTCTATGAGGCTCTTCTTGTTCTAATATGTGTAGCTGACAAATAAAACAATCCATTGCTTTGGAAAAATTTTCAGCTTTGAGAATGGTAAATATTTAGCAAATAGTTAGCATTAATAAATCCAGCATTCCATGTTCAAAATGAAAGCTTTTTTCATAATAAAATATAAATATCTAAGACTAATTTTTTAAAAATCATACATTGCGCATAATGTTTCTATAGACACTTATTATGAGAATAATTTATGTATCTGTCTATAGTCTGTCCATACACAACTAATTTGTAATAACAGTATTGTGACCTCAAAGTCAAGTATTTAAAACTGTGGAGTCAGGATGAACACCTTATATTTTAACATATTTACTTTTCTCCCTTTTGTATTTTGGTTTGTGCAATACAACTTGAATATCATTGTCCTCTGTTGATTTGGGTTTTTTTTCCCCTCTTGATCTGTGTCAGTGCCTAGCAAGGATGGTGTTAAATGGAAATTAGTGTGTGTGTCAAAGCAGAAGTCTGTAACCTGGAAGGTACAGGTTACAGGGACAATGGTGTGAGGGTTATAGTGACTTTGCTCACTTCATAATGCCATCTCCTTTATTTAGACATTTTGTATAAGTTTGGTTCTTCCCTTTGCTTCCATCACGTCTTGGTTCTAGCACATCAGACTAGCTCTCAGAGATATTCGAGCCTCACGTCACACCTAAACTTAACTGCCCCTCGTTTGCAGGTTGACTTCATTTACTGTGGTACCTCAATGAATCAGTTCCTCCTTCATCATCTTAAACTTTCCTCCTCAATTCATACTCCTACATGACTTGTCAGGAGAGTTTGTGTCTGTTTCCTTCCCTATTCTAGTTTTTAGATTAACTCTATCCCCAAATGAGATCTTTTTTCAGAGCTGCAGTTGTTCTTGCCTTACTCTTGACCTCTCTGTAGCTGATTGAATAAACTGTATTACCTGACTGAGAATGGATTTGCACAAGTTTTCCCACTGAAAGGTCTTG
Organism: Origma solitaria; assembly: GCA_013397895.1. Taxonomy (NCBI): domain Eukaryota; kingdom Metazoa; phylum Chordata; class Aves; order Passeriformes; family Acanthizidae; genus Origma; species Origma solitaria. Next base: position 17,966 of record VZRL01002945.1, on the reverse strand, counting down.
AAGAAGGTTGAAAAAAATACCCAAGTACAGAAGAGAGATGGCACTGACACTCCTTCCGCTTGAAATCTTAGCGACTTGCAGAAAGCGAAGATTGAAAATAATGTATAGTACTATTAAGTAGCCCCACTGATAATATATTTGATCATCTCTCTCTTCTCAATTTCTGCTCATCACTGTGATTTTATTTTAGTAGCAAAAGCCCCATGTGATACATCTTGCAGGGAAGACTTTTGATAAGCACAAGTGAGGGTTAAGTGACTTTCCTTGACAATCCTGTGAGCTATAAGCATTTGATTGCTGGACACATCTTTGCCAAACTTTTCCCTGCATCTTTAAATATATTTTAATAATTTTATAAATAAATAAATTTTAAGTTTTAAATAAATTATTTAAAAAATTTTTTTTTCTATAAAGCAAAGTAAAACAACTCCTATGTTGAACTATGGTTATTAAAATATTATAAATATGCTCTAAAATTTACTTTTTTATACTTGTCTCCACAGAATCATTTCAGCAAGAAAAGGCCTCTAATGTTATGGAGTCCTACCATTAACCCAGCAGTGCCAAGTTCGCCACTAAGCCATATCCCTAAGGGCCATATCTAGAACTTTATTAAATGACAAGTAATCAGTTTAAGAGCAGTGCAGAAAAGAAAAAAGAAGCAGTGGAATGTAGCAGCAGTTTTGATATGTTGTCTTTGTAAGAATAATATTTTTTTAAGGTGAGTTGATTGCAACTTCCAAGTTAAAAGGGAATTGCGTATTTTGCACTTCTACAAATAATGCAAATGTAAGAGATCTCTAGAGAGCTGGAGAACTTAAAAAGTATTAGTGACCTAATCATTTCAGCAGCTGGTATATCAAAAGGAAATTATTTTTCAAATTACTTTTCCAGGATTGTGTTCTGAAATGTTTAAATATAGGTGCACACATGAGGAACATGGTGTGTGTAAATAATACCAATCACTTTAGTAAGTGATACATTTATACGTGTGCTTGGGAAAGAAGGATGTCAGATCTGGACACGAAAATGCTGTTTTTATGGTGCAAACAACAGGAGTGAGGATTAAGTTTCTGCTGAGGATCAAGGAGAGCTTCCCAATGTTTTTTGACAGGCCTTACACTCATGTGCCATAGCCATATTTCCATCTCCAGCACTGTCACTGTTGCTTTCCTCATGCAGAGTGTCCATCCTGGAGGCTGCCACAATGCTGGTGCCATAGGGAAATTGAGTTCTGGAAGTCTGTAGTGGTTTCTTGGAGAAATGGCTGCCAAGCTGACCGGAGAGCAGGACACTGGTGTGGCAAGAAGAGGCAGGGTTTATTTGCGATACCATAGCAGAAATCTGCAAAAAGAAAGCACTTGTAATAAGATCATTAGCAAAAAATTTCAGAACAAGGCTGCTAAAAATCATTTTAGGTTGGGATCAATGTTTTTAGTGAATCTGAACAGCAGTTATCTGTCTGGATTATACACTATGCCATATTCACCTGAATTGTTTTTCTTTAAATATAAACTTCATTAACAACAAAGAATGTTTTAAAGTTCTAGTGAATCTAGTCCCATTGTTGCATTTTTGAAGGGAAGTAAGAATTCCGTACTTCAGCTCTGCTTTGGTTTGACAAGTCTTCAAAACAATCGCTGTTAGTGTTGGCTGTACATGTTCACTAAGTGTTTTGGGGTTTAATGTGCCTAAGTGAGAGGAAAGGATCGCTGTTCCTGTGTTAGAAATTTCTTCTGATGCAATTTACACAATAAAAGAAACTTATAGTAGTATGAAATTCAATGGTTAGGGCTTGTGGGTTTTTAATTTAGAGGTATTTTTCAACTGCAATGTTCTGTTTAACCATGGGAGCTCTCATTTGTTCCTCTTTGGGAAGAGGTGTACTTTAGTAACTAGGAGAGATCACAGTGTGCTCAGCCTATGAACTAGAGAAAAAAGGAAAACAAATTGCAATATTTAAAACAGTGCAAATATGAAAAAGAAACTGAAGGTCTGGAGATATTTTACTTTTGTATATCACCTCCTTTCCCAGCATCCCCAAAGTTGCAGTAATGCATTACAGACTCGCAGTATCATAAATTGTGTATTGCTATTTCTGTTCCATTGACGATGGGCTGAGATAAAAAAATACTTGTGGTTTCTCAATTCATGCAGTAAACTAGTTTTAAAAAGGGAAATACTATTCCTCTTTTTTGAATCTTAATTGTGTTTCAAGTAAAAAAATGGTGGGGTTTTTTTCTCTCTCATAAAATACTAGTAAAAAAAGTGGAAGGGATCTCTGGCAGCTGTAAACTTTTTTGGTAATCCCCAGTAAGAGTTCTGATTTTTTCATATCAGTCTCAAAATATGTTTGTTTCATTTGCTCTCTAGTGACACAAAGACACTACAGCCTCTCCAGGCAATATATTTCAATGTCTCCCTACGCTTATCACTAGAAAAGTTTCTGCAATTTAGATCTATTACTTCTTGTTCACAATGGGCAGGAAGAACAAATTACTCCTTCTCTTTGAAAACTGTGGCCATACTCCTCCTCAGTCTTCCCATCTGGAGATAAAACAGTTGCAGTTCTTTTGATCTTTCATTGTAGGCCGTGTCTTCAAACTCTCTGATCACTCTCATTGCTCCCTGCTGCTCTTTCCAGTTAACAACATTCTTGAAATGTGCCCAAACCAAGGTGCTGCACTGAAGCCTGATGCTTTACTAGTGCTGAATACAGCAGGATTACTGCACTTGTCTCACAGAGCAATTTCCTGTTGCACACCAAATATGTTTGCCTTTTCCCCCCAAGAGTGAAGCTGCTATTTCACATTGCTTGTGCTGAGTTGGAGACCTGTTTTTCTGTGGAAAGGTTTCCCTACCACTCTGGTCCCAGCCTGGCCTCCGCGTGCTCACCTTGCAGTTGTCGCAAGACATTTGGTTTGCAGTTTTAGAACTGGGCCGTCTCATCCTTTGTAGACGGGATAGATAGAGGTAACATAAAGCACAGAGCCCACCCAAGCCATCATTACTGCAGCCATCACCACGAAGTAACTATGTCTATAAATTCTTCAGATGTAAGTTTTTTCTTGCCTACACCATGTTGATTGGAAGATCATTCAGCAACGTTTGCCACCATCCGAGGGTGGTGAAATATTTGATTTAGTTGAAATGTGTTCATTTGTTCCCATAGCAGAACATTCTCCATGGTGTTGATACCTGTACAAATAGCAGTCCTGTCCATTCTTTCTCTCACAAGGTCCTACAAGCCAAGGCATTTTGATCTCCTTATGTGTGTTGAGTGCTGTCAGTGACAGGGTCACCTTTGGCGGCATTGCGTATTTGACTCCTGTTTTCCTGGGCTGGGGTTACTGCAAAAAAAAGAGAAAAGGACAATCTGCAGCATCTGGCAGATGATAAACAGGTGTTGTATTTTACTTTGTTTTCCATTTGTCCTGTTTTATCAAGTTTTTACTTGTTCTCGTCATAACGTTTTATATGAAGGTTTACTCAAACGGAAGCTAATCCTCTCACTAATGCGTGCTGTGTTATGTTCTGCCTTGCTCCATCAGTTTCAGGGACCTTGCGCCAGTCGCTCCTGCTGGAGCTGCCCTCTTTTGTCGCGGGCATTTCCTTCAGGGAAGCTGCTCCGCAGCCTCTCCCTCGGGCCGGGCCGGGCGCGGTGCCGCCGCCGGCCCCCAGGTGGCGCCGCTGCAGCGGGGCCCG
>VZRL01002945.1:0-10314 GCA_013397895.1 Origma solitaria | reverse complement strand
AAAAAAAAAAAAGGCTAATTTATGTCTTTTGGAAAGAAAAATTACATTGAGCTGACATACTGCAATGACTATTTTTGGTCTTACCATTTAAAATTATAGAGTTATAAATATAGCAGTGCAAAATGCTGCTATTTTGATTCTCACTGGGGTTCACACAAACATTTGCTTTGGTTTCTATCAGTGGATTCAACCCTCCACTCAATGCTGATTATTCTTTCAATATAGAGGATTCTTTATTTTTTGATTTTTAAACAGCCAAATCAATTTGTAGTTGAGAGTTTTTTCTGACACTTGACCTTAAGCTATCTATTGTTTTAACATCACCTCAAGATTGCCAAAAAAATTGCAAAAATTTCAGTGAAGATGGCTTATAATGCTGGTTTCACAATGAAACCCAGAATGAGGCAAATCTTGTCTGGCAGTGGACGTTGTAACAAAACTCTGGTTATAAATCTCAGGAAAAGAGCATTTGTAATGGCAGTGGCCAGTGAATCCTGAATAGCAACCGAATATATTGCTATGAAATATGTGGACCTAGACAGGGAAAAAATTATCCCACTCATGACAGAAAAGCAGCAGCTTACTCAGAGCCTTTTCTCAGATATCAGAGTCATCAACTCCCTAGTCTGTGATGGCATCCTTCTAAATTTTGGCTCCTCCTGGCAACTGTGATTTATGTTTTTAACAGATGAAGCAGCCAAAGTGCATAGAGAAAAGGTGGGCAAGGCTACCTGCTGTGCCAGATTACATTTAGCGATACAGCAGAAGTGTGACTTGCATATGTTTGGGTATTTTCTTTGTTTCTCAGATGTGGACGACATCTTGAGGCCATCCTGAGGAGTTATCTTACATCACCAAGTGTCTGATTAATTAGGGGTTGCCTAATCACATCAGCAGTTCTTTCAAGTGATGTGTGTGCTGTATATGTGGATCCTACATGTTGCTAGGCAAGTACAGCTAAACTTGAGTCTGGGAGACAACTCAAAGTTGTTATGGCTGCTTTACTACCAGAGAATAGTAGAGGATATTAAAACTGGGGTGCTTTGGACAGGCTTCTCAGGTGAACTCTCCTGTCTGAACGCCTTAAAGGTCTCTTGTTGAGAAACGTGTAGACATGAGTTGAACATTTAGAGGTCTGTGACAGAGGTGGATTTAACCAAACTAATGCCTAACTATTATGCAAGTGCTTCCTTCTTTCTCTGATTCATACAATAAGTATGTAAGAAAGAGTATTATGTACCTCTAATGGCCCAAAGTCTAATTTACCCAGTCTAAGTATACATATTTTTACGTATGTTAAAAAAGTAACTTCACAGTTTTCAGTAGAATTACTCCACAGAATCCCAACTCCAAAGCTCATTGTGTCTCCAGATGTTTCTTAAGGTTTTCCTAGATCCTGGCTCCTACTTACCCAGACCAAGAACTTGTTGCTATTCCCATCTTACCATGCATTAGGTTTCTGTGGAAATCAGGCTGTAGAGGGAAAAGGCTGATATCAGCATGAAGACAAGACTTGGTCAAGACCAAGGAAAACTCTTGCAATTTATATATCGTCAGGTTACCTGCACAGATGGGAGGGAAATAGGGATCTGTAGCTGATAAATCTGTGTTTACTTAGGTGAATAAATAGCCTTGTTGTTGGAGACAGAGAACTGCACCTTCAGATCAGAGCAACACAGCTTATTTTATGGCAGGAGCATAATTGTGACTTAGGTACTTATCTCAGACATGTAGTATTATAGACAGTTTGACCCAGGGACATCACCTTTGGTGGGGTTTTTGCCTTGAAAAAATTACTATATTTAATAACACTTCCCAGACAGTTAAACATTGAAAGGTACATTTATTAGTTGATACATAGCTCAGAAAAAAACCTGACACTACAAAACCTCTGTGGCACCCAAGAGCTTAAAAAGCAGATGAATTTTTTTCCCCAACTTAAAACTAAAACACTCATGGGCTGAAATTTCTAGTAGAACACATTCTTAAGAGCAGCTTTTAAACCTGTACTAATAGGGAGTTCCCGTAAATGGAAGCAGTGGTGGGTTTTTTACATATAGGAACAGTATGAGTGCTGACAGAGGTTTATAGAGTTTGGAGATGAGTTATTGTTTCTTTGCATTAGGCATTAATGAAATAATTTGAAGATACAGGAGAAATTCTGCTCTTAATGGTGGGAGTAAGTAATACTGATGAAATGGTCTGAACTTATTTTATGCAATACTTCTGTTAATAACAATGTCTATTAAAGACATCTGCTGGAAGTCTGTAACACTGATTTAATAGGGAGAAAAATTTTAAAAGTTCTTTAGCAATTCTGTCTTCACTGTAATATTATGAACTGTTAAAAGAGGGTTTATGTGTGCTACATTATTAACTGAAACTCTGCTCAAATTGAAATCAGGCCCACGAAACTTGCTTTTCTTCAGATCGTGCTAGGTTTTTAACACAAATATTTAAAATTACACAAGAGAATGAATATGCTTTCACTTTCTTTAGGATTTTTAAAGGTAGTCAGGCCAGGCAGAGAAATATTTCTAAACACTTACTCTGTCACTTACAGTGTGTGACCTCTCTAGCAATGTTAAAGTGCAACAAAAAAATTATGAGCTTCCTACACTAAGGCATTACTACAAAAAGAAAATCCACCTCCAAAGTGACTGAATTACAATTTGTAATAAAACACCCCGTACTTTATACAGGCTTTGTCAGGGCTGAAAGATATGTCTTTAGTTATGAGAGAGACTGGAGGCAGATGGAGGTGGGAATGGAATCCCAAAGATCATGGTCTGGAAGAAAGCTTCCTTGCAGAAATTAAATACTGAGTTTAAATTAATCCTATTGTTTTCTAACTGTGGTTGGCATTGTGGGATGTTCTTTTTTTCCAACGATAAAGATTAAAGTAAAGTAATAAAACACTTTGTATTTTTATCATTTAAATTTGGAGAGGCCTCATGTTTTCCACGCCTGTAGCCTTGATGATTCTTTAGGCAGTTCTGCCAGTGATACAAAGAATAACTCACCACTGTCAGAGAATTTGGCTGTTTCATCAGTGACATGAGAGGCCGGCATAACTCCATGGTGATTGCTGTCGAAATGACTTATGTAGTTTCTTCGTATATGTTTTGATTGAAGAGTGATAACTCAGGCAATGAGTTATTTGGCATCAGCCTCCAAGACAATCTGTTTTCTTTTTATAAATCCTACAGCACCTTTCAGCCACCCATTTTTAAATAAGTCTATGGTGGGTTAGATTCTAATGTGCCTGGTGTATTTAGTCAAAGGATGGTTAAATTAGGTTTTGCTGCCATTCGTCTTGGTTTCTTTTTTCTTTTTTTGTAAAATTTTATTTCCTGAAGTGGTGTTGAGAAAATGAGAGGTGAACTGAAAGACTGCCTTTATTTTGCGACATAGGAGTGTGACAGGGCATTTCCTTCCTGGTGGTGACACTGTCTCTTCCCAAGAGAAGACCACATTGTCCAAGAATCCAGAGAGGAAAAAATACCCTAACACCAGCCTAACTCTAAAGTCTTGGACACACCCAAGAGGAAGGAAAACAATAAGTAAAAATTTTCTACAACTGACAAATTATTAGAGATTTAAACATAGACCATTATTGTGTAAGGAGGAAGATTGTTGTACTGTAAATATGGTAAACAACTTGTAGAATTATGCTGTGAAACTCACAGGTTTTCAGGTTTGTTTTTGTTTTCAGTTCTGTGCAAGTATTTGGATGAAAACAGCAGCAGTTTGCTTGCTGAGTAGAACAATAGATTTTCTAGAGTTTTATTTGGAGGATTCATCACATAACAGGATGACTGAGGAGTGTTAAATACAATCTGAAGAGCTGCAGAGATGATGGGTGCTTTGGACATGACTTTCTTAGTGTCTGTTACTCTTTACTGAGGTAAACCAGTTAAATCTTATAGAAAGAGTTGCAGCTTATGATAAGCCAATCAGTCTCTTGTGTTTATCTTTTTTCACTTTGGCTCTTAATTTTTAGACAGAGCAGTGACTGAAAGGTATAGGTGAGTTTTACAGTATATTTACAGTATTTTTACACCACAGTAATGCACAGGGTCCAGTTAGAATCCATATCTTTTTAAGGCTGATGTTGTTTAAACAAGTATAAGGATGTAGTTCCTTCTTGAAATTGTGAATGAGAACCATCTGCATCAGGCACGTGTCTTGATTTGTGTCACCAGATGAAAGATACCACCTTTTGCCGGTCCCATTTAAACCTTGAAGTGACAGAGCATCATTGTGTGGTTACTTTCAAAGAATTCTAGCTATACAGAGTTTAGTATTTGTCAAAGAAAGGAAGAATTATATATAAGGAGAAAAAGTGAATCACAAAAAAGGTGTACGTATGGAGTCAAAAGTCTGTCCACTGTCCTTACTGAGGCAGTTCAGAGAGTGTCACCTGGGCTCATTTCATATGGGAGGCTCCCATTAGTCACCCAACACAACTGAGAACAGGATTATGATAGAGGAGGGTTGCCATTCTTCACTTCTCCCTCACTCTTATTTTCATCTTTTTCTAAGTTTTTCTCTTTCATGTGTATTTTTAGGTTTTCATTTGTATTTTTTATTGTTCAGGTTGTGCTCCCTCATGAAAAAGGACTTGCAGTCTTCCTCATTATCTTGGGAACAAAATGATAACTTTTAGATTCGAAGCAGGACCCATAATTCATAGCCACAGGGGCAGGGCTGCTGGCCTTGGCAAGCTGCGGGGCATATTTGAGATCCAAAACTGCCTGCTGTACTCAGTGGGCAGTCCTGAGAGCTCCTCTGGTGCAGAAGTAGAGTTCAGCAGCAGTTCATGGGTGTGCAAACTTCCCACTCGCAGTACCATTTCTTTGGCTGCTCTGTCGATGCCGTAGTGACTGCTACATTGTCCTTACAGTAGATCCTGCCTTCTATTCCACTTTTCATTCTCTCCATTCAAGGGTTGCAGGAAGATCCAAGCTTTCAGATCTGAATTTGCTTTTTTGTGATTCTGACATTCAGGTTTATTGATCTTTGATTTTTCAACCTGCCAAAACCTCACTTTTATTTTCTAATTCATATTCACTCTTTCTCTACAGTAAAATCTGCCCGTCATGGGAAATTACATGAATGATTCTGTGGAGGCTAAACCAAGATTGCTGAGCTAATTTTCATGCATGGCTAAATGCAGAACTGAACCTCATGCTCCAGAAGTGAAAGGTTAGTGATTTTAGATAATTTTAAAATGATCCTATAGCAGTTGATACAGCTACTGTCAGTCTACCCTAATCCTGTTCTTTGTTGACTCTGCCCTTGCAAAGGCACTGCTTTCTGTCAGTGATTAAGAGGAGAGATTGGTTTCAGTGATGCTGACTCAGCATAGCAAAGACATTAGCAAGGACTGTGAGGAATTTTAAATATTGGTAGAGTACCAAACTTCTACTGTTACTATGTCTTGCAGGTGAAATTCCAGTGTAGTTACTGTACTAGGCAATGTGGGAAAGATGACAGCTGTCTTTCTGAGTCATAGGAGAGAAAAATGGGGAAACCTTGTATCCACTTCTTGGCTTGTCAGCATCACTGCTATAAAATTATGATGTGCAAAATATAGGTGTATAGAGCTAGTATGCATTCTACTGGACTCTTCATTTATTAACAAAATGACATGGACAGCCAAGTATTAATTAACTCTGCTAGTTCAGTCTCTTTGCACTTTATGGAATGATACTCTGTAATCTTGAGGTCTCTTCTTGGTTTTTTTTTCCTTTCTGAACAAAGTTGGAGTCTTTCATAAATACAATATGCAACTTGGTTCATTTTGGTGCATCATGAGGTGCTCTTATGCACATAAAGCTCCCCAATCTGTACATCCACCCAAAGGTGTGACACTGACAGAGAAACTGAAGAACTAGTATGCCATTACATACCAAGGAAACCCCACCAAAGAAAGATTTTTTTTTTAAACTGGCAATATGCATAGCTGTACTTGGGATGAAACTGGTAAAATGGGGTTAAAGGGAGTAGCTGCTGTATAGTCCAGCTTGAGGTGGTATGTGACACAGAACTTGCCTTTGTATCAAAATATTGCTAAAAAAACTGGATGGGTCCTACAGATTAATAGGAGAAATGGGAGTCAGGCAGGTGAAGTTGAAAATGAATGACTGTACATCTCATAGGACAAGAATTAAGCAAAAAACATATCTATACATATAGGTATCAATGCTACAGCATGAAAACGTTAAAAATGCTATTCTTTCTTTCTTGTTTTATGGGGTACTGTTTATGGACTATGTACTTCTGCAAAGATAGTGCTTTAGTGGTTTTGGTAGGTCAGGCTGGATTTCTCTGGAATATGACCCACGAGTCATAGGAACATCGATGAGCTCAAAGACTCAACAACAGTGAATAAGGTCTGTATCACCTTATTCTATCGGAAGGCCTTGATGTGCTATCAGATACTAAACCTGCTTAAAAAGCTAACAAGCTACCTTAAAATATTAGTTGCATGAAAATCATTCTATGTTGCATTGATACAACACAAATATTTGTTATATACAGATTAAAGAGGGACTGAAAATAAGGATGTAAACACCTTATCTGGGTATTTTTACCACATAAAATCAACAGTAATTTGAAAACAATACCCCCACTAGTTTACAAAGTTAGTGGATCCAAATAAATAAAGGAGATGCCAATATAGGTAGCAGAGTGAAATGAAGAATCACAGGTACTGTCTTTTGCCACTTCTCTGTTCTGTGGCTCATAAATGCTCTGCAAAGAGGAATAATGGCACTCAGAAAGGTCTGAGAACCACATGCAATAAGTGCTAATTATTTTCAGGCAGACTCAGGAATGAGAACAGATACAAATGAACCCTCCATTATGTCTGGTTACATCCAGGAAAAACAGAAGTCCTTTCAGAGTTGCTTGTGTGTTTACCAGCCACATCTGCCCTATATATATATAATTTGCAAATTATGTATAATGAATACTTATACACATACATAAGCATATATAGGCATATATACATATATATCTTGCTGAACATGAAGATGGCTCTTTAAGAATGACATTACACCCATGGATTCCATATCTTTGGGGAGTAATAGAGGTCAAAATGCCTACTTACTGTTGAGTTCATTTCAACATGGGCAACTATGTGAAAATGAGAAAGTTTACCAAAGAATAGCACGCAAGACAATTAAATCCATAAAGGCAGGATGAAGACTACAGAAGGACACCCAGCAGGCAGCAGAGAACCAATGCACACCATTTACTGAACATGCCTGAGGTACAAATAAGCAGTTATGGCAAAACAGCAAAGAGAAATAAAGAAGGTGTTCTCTCAAAAGCTAAAGACATATCCAAATGAAAAAAACCCAACAAAGTATCATAAACAGTGACAGATGTACTCTTATAACTATTATGAGTCTGAGGCCTAACTACTGAGAATCAAAAATTGTTCAATATTCTTTTTTCAATCCATCAGGAAGGAAAAGATTGCCGGTGAGTCTGAATATGACAAGGGTATAAACTGAACTTTCAGGGAGGGCAAAGTCACTAGAGAGAAACTGAGCCTTTTGTATCCTTTGCTCATTGTGGAAGATGGGGTTTGATGACCCTGAAAGGATGCCAGATACCTGCCAAAACTGCTCTGTCACAGCTCTTCTCATCTGCTCAGGGGAGAGAAAATACAACGAAAGGCTCACAAGTTAAAGATAGGGAGAGATCACTCACCCATTACCATCGTGGGCAAAACCTCCTCCCCTTTCTGCACTGACCTTGGTGTTGGCAGAGTTGTTCCTTTTGCATGTTTCCGCTCCTCTCTGTGGCTCCAGTTGTACAGGTTTTGTTGTTTCACCTTCTTAAACACATGACCCCATAGGCACTCCAACCATCACTGATGAGCTCAGCCTTGGCCAGTGGTGGATCCATGTTGGAGCCACCTGGCATTGGCTCCATCAGGCATGGAGGAAGCTTCTGGCAATTTGTCACAGAAGCCACCCCTGTAGCCCTCCGCTTCTACCAAAACCTGGCCACACAAACCCAACACAGAAGAAATCAGGGAAATTATCCTTCCAGAGCGCTTGTGGAGTAGTCAGGGAACTTGGCAGAGACTGTCTCTGAAATTGAAATCTCTGGAAGGGGTAATAGTACAAAAGGCAGATGAATGCAAATGAATCTCCAGGATCTGAAGGATTTACCCATGAATTCTAAGAGAACTCCGGGATGAAATACCTGCTAAAAGCAGCATCTAACCTGTTTCTTCACTGCTCCTCAGTACATGAAAATCAGATGTCAAACATGATGTCAGTCATTAAGAAAGGTTCAAGGGTATCCAGCAACTCAAAATTGACATCTGTTCCGGGTGAATGACTAGATATTGTAAGAGAGAGAATTAGTACCTACCTGAATAAATATTATCTTATCAGTAAGAATTAATAAAGCTCTCAGAGTTCTTCAAAGGGGTCAGTGATATATGAATGAGGATCATCTGACTGATACAGTCAACTCAGATTTTTAAAAGACTTCTGACAGAACTTTTTAATTAAGGTCTTTTAGAAAAACTACGTAACACAAAACTGTCACTGGCAATAAGGAGGATGCCGAAATGGATGAGAATATGATTTAAAAGATGGGAACATAAGCTAGACCGTCACTGGATGGAAGAAAATGGTCAGTTCTTGCACAGGAGAGAGAACACAGGCAGAATTCCATATTATTCAATATATTCTTGAATGTTCTAAAGAAAGTAAGTTATCCAGCAAGATGACAAGGCTTTGCTGGCTGTAGAAGATCATTCAAGGCAGTAAGGTTGAGGGAGATTGCATAGCCTGCAGGAAGATTGACTATAGAAAAAAACCGAGGTGCAATTCAATGTAGTTAGTTGTAGAGTAGTACATTTGGGGAAGAATAATCCTATCTTCACATCTTGAATAATTTCTAAGCTGGCCCAAGCTTAGAAAGGGCTAGGGTAGACAGTTTCATGAAATTATCACTTAGTAGTAGTAATTCAAGAAAAAAAAAAATGTTAGGAATGATTAAGAAGCAAAGAGACTACAGACCTGAAAGGTTTGTTTTGTTCAAGTCCATATGCTACTGTAAAAATCCAGGGTTCTGGTCCATTTATCTAGGACAGGATACTCCAGAACTGAAATTATTCAGAGGTGACCAAGGATGGTCAGAGGTATACTGGGACTGCTATTACAACATGCAAGAAGCTCCATCCATTGAATATTCAAGAATCTTATTTGGAAAGACACATGACATAGTAGGAAGGTAAGAAAAGATCTGCAGAACTGAGAGGTCTGGAGAAAAGTAGGGTGGGATTGACTTTTCCCTGCCTCTTCTAATACAAGCATGAAGGATACTTGGAAGTTAGTGAGACCTTCATTCGGAACAAACCAGAGGAACTAGTTCTTCAGACAACCTATGTGGACCTGTGGTGGTACTCTTCAAATGACTTTCTGGATCAAGGAATTTGTAAAGAGGCAAGGAGAGACTGGAAAAAACTTTGGAAGAGATGCTGTAGAGTCCACTAACTAAATAAATCACAGAACTTGACTTGAAAATGTTTGAAGGCTGGGAGGCAGTATGTGCTTATGCTATTCTGTTTTTTCGTGAGTGTCCACTCCCATGGCTACTGTGGGATATGAAGCTCTGTGCTAGATGGACCCGTGGTCTGAATGAATAAATTCATATATAACCTTGTCATTGTACACCAAAGTCAGAATTAAATAAATGAAGTTATTAACAGCTTAAATATTTTTATAGCTTTCAAGCCCCTAAGTAAGTGTAATGTTATGAGAATTTAGGACCAGAAGGAACTTTAAGAACCTAATCCACCACTTGGTTCCATGGTAAAATCAATTGCATTTGTGTCTTTAGTGACAAATTTGTCTAACCTGTTCCTAAAGCTTTCAATGATGGAGTCTCAATGGCCTCCATGAGTAATCTATTTAAGTCTCACTATTCACACTATGAGAAGGATTTTTTCCCTGTCTAACTGGAATCTAATCATCTGTTGTTTGCTGTAAACCATTAGTTAGCTGCCAGCCTGAGCTAAGATGGGAGGCTTCTGATGAATCATGTCCAGTAACTTCCGTGACTCTGGAAATAGCCTGAACACAGGCTTGGTTTTTAATGTAGTTAATAGTTATTTGTTTTGTATTTTGGTTAATATGTCCAAGCATGATCAGGGATTTTTTCTGTATCCTTTTAGGGTTTTTCTTGTTATTCTAATGTCTTATCTCTTTAGCTTCAGGTAAAATTCTTGCTTCAGGTAAGCTTTCCCTGAGCAGTACTCTTGTCCTAGTTTGATAGACA